>JAOYMR010000020.1:643321-656777 GCA_025802075.1 Tenebrosternarchus preto
TCGCACATGTTGTGGTGTACTCTTAAAATGATTGTGGTGGTGGAGAAATCACAGACACCTCAGGAATGCCGCTGCTTTGTGCATGTGTTTGTGTGTGTGTGTGTGTGTGTGTGTGTGTGTGTGTGTGTGTGTGTGTGGATGTACATGTGTAAGCGTGTTATGAGATCAATTGTACAATTGTACGTGGGTTTGAGAGTATGCTTTGCAGGGCAGGTCTGTATTATCTGTATGGTGTGCATGGTAGGTCTGTATTATCAGTATGGCATGTAGAACAGGCCTGTATTCCAAGTATTGGTTGCCGGGCAGGTCTATATTATCAGTATGGCATTCAATGCTGGTTTCTATCAGGTAAAGACCTTCTCTACTGGACAGCTGTAGGGAAGGGAAACAACTATATCAGGATCACTGTTAAATGGCTGGAGACATGAGAACAGGATCGACTTACCAAAGAACGCCAAATAAAACCATCTCAGTTTTTACCCTGTCCAGGCAGAATCAGTGGCGGTCGCAGAGTTCCACTACGCCTAAAGGAAAACTCCAGTATGATTCATCCTAACGTTCATCTGCGCTTCATCACCAAGGGCTGTAATTACAGAGCGCTTCTCTCTACTTAGAAAATCACGAAAACATCCATCGACTCGAGACGTTTAATAGCAGCTACAGACGCGACAGATAAACAACTCGAGTCTTTTAAGATGTGAATTTTTAATTTTCATGCGATTCTGGTCAGAATCTGACCAGGATGCGCACTGCTGCTGTGAAATAAATGATCTGCCTGGAGTGATCCGTTAGTGTCTCTGCGTAAGACCATATAAACGCTTCAGTGCTTCATGGGCGTCATTTCATAATTGTTCTTTCTTGGTTGATGATCAATTCTTTGCAGTATTTGCTCCCTCCCTCCACAGACACTATGGACATAAGCTAATTCTTTACAAAGTAACGGAAAGTAAGTCAAAATTTCCCCAACGGACAGGGTTTTTTTTTAATGGAAATGTCCGTGCAGTTAGCAGGCTAGTCGATGTTAGCTAGTCGATTTCATTCAAATTCAATGACAAAACATAAAAACTATCATTTTGTTTTGGACAGTACCGTATTGTAATGCCAAGAATGAGGCGAAGTCCGCACTGAAGATTTTTACTGATTCCCTGTTGTGATTTGAAATTGCAGTGGGTGACGAGAAAACTTCTGTAGCCTAATTTAACAGGCACCATCATTATAGATTATAAGCAAGAATGAAATAATCACGTCAGAAAAGTTTATTGGGAGTTTAGTATTTTTATCAGTAAGTATAAAATGATTGCATCCCAAGATGTTATTGGGAGTTTAGCATTTTAGAGTTTCAGTATTGTCTGCATACGTGCCTGGTTCATGGTCCGACAAATTTAATTAGTAAAATTAAGTGGGTTTTAAAACAGGCTACTTGAATGAGGACTTTTTGAATTGTTTAATCGATCTCTAAAATAGTAATTGAATTACGTTTGTAGATAATATTCAGTGTTTAATAAACTACAAAATACACTAGAATTTAGGAAATGGCTAATCTAATTAATTCATGAAAAATTACAGATGCTTTTGATGCCCCTGTCGTGCTCATAATTCTGTCTCGCATAAGATAAAACAAGCAAAACAAACAAACAAACACACACACACACACACACACACACATCGGGCAGTGGTAGTTCAACCAGAAGGTTGCTGGTTCAAACCCCACCTCTGCCATGTTGCCACTGTTGGGCCCCTGAGCAAAGCCCTTAACCCTCACCTGCTCAAGATGTATTCAGTCACATTTGTAAGTCGCTTTGGATAAAAGCGTCAGCCAAATGTCGTAAATGTACACACCGGGATTGGAAAGTGACGTGTGCATATCTCTCTCGCACGCACACGGTTCTGCTTTGTGTCATTCCCGTGTATTTTGATGACTTGTACAAGTGGGTGCTGATTCGGTAATGAGGTGTCGGAGCTGGCGTGAGAAACTTTTTTCCGTTGCCTGGTCAGCGCTGTGAAACGTGTGTGACAGCAGCCCGGTGTTTAGTGAGTGTGAGACCTACTACTGTGTGTTAGTGGTGGAGAGAGAGACACTACGAGTGTAGGCGTGCTGTACGATTACTCAACAAAAAGCAGGTTAGTAAATTGTTTTGTAACCTTATTTAATAAAATCAGAACCAGGGGAGTATCGTATCATAAGGTTGATCTATGGTTGTTCTCCCATATCCTCGTTAGTATAGTGGACAGTATCTCCGCCTGTCACGCGGAAGACCGGGGTTCGATTCCCCGACGGGGAGAAATACAACTTTTACAAATTGAATTGTTCTTATGTTTTGACAAGACTGTTGTCCCTGAACTGACCAGCAAGAATGAAGTAAAAAAAAAAATGATTTTTTTTTATCATATGGATTTCTTTGGATAAGTGGGCACAGAAGATCCGATCTCAGTCAATAGTAATGGGATGATCAATAAACTAACTGATCAACAAACAATAACTGATCAACAGACTGATCAACAAACAACAAACACAGTGTCCTACAGTGCCAAATCTTTATGTACAATCAGTTTTTTTTTATTATTTAAAGAATATTTAAAGAGTCAGGGATGTATTACGTAACTAGTATTTATTTAAATAGTCAGGTTTGTATTTAGTAACTAGTCTTTATTTAAAGAGTCAGGTTGTGTCTAGTTTACTAAGTAGTTTAGATTCATGGTTGAACTGTTACAACATTCAACGGTTGTAACTAACTAGTTGTATCTTTATTGGTGTTATCTTCTACCAAGCAGTTTCGGCTGCTGTTCTGTTCTACACAGCTAGGGGGTGCTGTGGTCATTGGTTCAGTTATAGCAACCTTCACTATAAAATACTGGTTCCGTGTATCAATAACTCGTCTGTAATATGGGATTTCTTGGAAGCACCCGCCACAGCTCACACTCTAGTGACTATAACAAAGGCTTTGACTAATTTTCAGTCCCTGTTTTACACTACGTCTCTAATACTTACTCACAAATTCCACAAACAACTATAATGCAATAAGTATGGCTGGTTGATCTATAGCATCTATAACAGCGTAGTGTATCAACATGACGTAAGTACACGAATGTACTGGAACCTGATTGACAACTGTAACTGGATGCAAAGGGGCTTTTTCAGATTGGGAAAGGATGTAATTACTACCATTTTGAGGGCACTTGCGTTCTGGCTAACAGCAGTTAGTAACCAATAGTGACCAAGATAAAGTGTTGTAATCTGCCTAACTCCACCCATGAATTCTTATGCACCTTTTATGTGCGTCATTTTTAAATAATATGCCTATTAATATTAATAAGAGAACGATAAGGAGAAAACTGAAAAGGTTAATCCAATCTGTGAATTCTCAGTTAATCCAGTCTGTGAATTCCCAGTTAATCCAGTCTGTGAATTCTCAGTTAATCCAGTCTGTGAATTCCCAGTTAATCCAGTCTGTGAATTCCCAGTTAATCCAGTCTGTGAATTCCCAGTTAATCCAAATGTGTGAATTCCTTCACAACAACACCACAGGAACTGTTATTTTCTCATATTAATCCAACTTTTCATAGTTATAGTTGTGTAGCGCAAATTCCTTACTAATGAAAATGTTGCCCTGGGCAGTTCCTGTACAGCTGCACATTAGAGACCACCGTTATTTTAACTCAGCTACTCTGTTGCTGATTGGCTACTGTATTTTGAAGTTGCTAATTGTTTCCTGTATTTTAGAGTTGCTGATTGGCTCCTGTATTTTCGGATAAGGGTCTTTTGTCCCAATCTCTTTTTCACTTTTGACCTTCATAGAAGGTCAGAGGTCAGCAGCAAAGTCTGAGTTCACTTGAACACCTGATTAAACTTCCCTCTTCTCCAGTCATTATCTCAAGAGCTTGGGTTAGAGAAACTGTTTAAAAATGATAACAATATAAAAGTGTAGGGTACATTGTTTCATAAATAAGGTTGTATTTTTATTATACAATTTATTAATTCTGACTTATTTTAAGACATTATGTTAGCAAAAATGTCTATTTCATTTTGTGGATTTTTGGTGTTTTGTGTACTGGAATTGGATCTGGTGTAATTCCAAGAATATTCCATGGGTGTCACTGTATCACTACCACAAGATGTCTTGTAAAAACTTTATTTTAACTCTTGAGTGGCAACCTTACTGACAGTATACCTTTTCTGCAGCTGAAGTTTGAATAACTCTAGTTAGTATTAAAGAGCCTGCACCTGTGAAGCAAACAGGCAGGGTGAATGGTAGAAGACACTGACACATGCATGCGAGCCTGAGCAATGCTTCAGGATAGCGCTGGGTCAAGACTGGGTGCTTCAGGATAGCGCTGGGTCAAGACTCGGTGCTTCAGGATAGCACTGGGTCAAGGGTGGGTGCTTCAAGACTCAGCACTGAGTCAAGACTGGGTGCTTCAGGATAGCACTGGTTCAAGACTGGGTGCTTCAGGACTCAGCACTTAGTCAAGACTTCTGTGCCAACTGGAGTTTCTTCAGCAAAATTAAGACAGACGTCTGTCTGAGGTGTGATAAAGACCTGGAATTGGGTTTGTGGCAGACACTGATGATTTGTACTAATGCCCTGCTGGTCTGATGTACTGATACAGGACATACTCACGTCTGATGTACTGGTACAGGACATACTCATGTCTGATGTACTTATACAGGACATACTCATGTCTGATGTACTGATACAGGACATACTCATGTCTGCAGGCCTTTGGGTCACACTGCCATGCTTATGCTTAGTCTGAATTGAGAAGAACTTTCCAGAAGAAAGTTCTCCTCATCCAGTCACTGATCTCCATCACACGGTCCTCATCAGTGCAGGGCTGTGTTGATGTCTTTTGTTGAATTAAACTGTGACGTTCACTTGTGTTCCAGCCAGACCTACTTTTCTGTTTCTCGTTAGTGACTCTCTTTCTCTCTCTTGGCTCATCTGTGCGCAGGAAGAGGCCCCATGAGCTCAGAGAGAGTTCTGAAAAGTGAAGGGATGTTTGAAGCCCAGAAATCCCAGAACAGGCAGGGGAGCGTGGGCAGCTTGATGACAGAGAGAGGGAAGCTAACTACAGAGGAAGAGAGGGAAGGACAGGACAAAGAAGAAGAAGAAGAAGACAAAGTAATGCATGAGAGTGGAGGGGTGAGGGAGGAGGAGGGAGGAGGAGCAGGGCTTTTCCAGAAGGGGGTTGGAGTCTAGAGACACAGCTTCCTCCAGCCAGACCCGCCCCTCCCCTCCACTTCCTGCACATGGAGCTGTCTGATTGGTAGGTTGTGCTTTCCGTGGCTCTGGGGAGGCTTACTGTCCACGTGTGTGTGTGTGTGTCTGTGTGTCTCATTCTGTTCTTGCTTCACATCTGGCACTGATGGTTTATCCATTTGTTTGTGAATACAAAACTTTCTTGTTTTTGGTTTGGATTGACAGTAATAAGAAGCAGAAAAGTAACAAGACTTTCACACTGCTAGACTGCAACTAAAGAAAAAGACACAAAGGTTATGAGAGCGAGTGAGTGAAAGTGCGTGTGTGAGGGAGAGAGAGTGAGTATGTGTGTGTGTGTGTGTTAGAGGGACAGAGAAGAAAGGCACTTAAATGAGGTCCAGATTGAGTGTTTGCTCTGTGGTTTGCAGAACTGAGCTCACCAAACCCCTGGTCTGGGAGACAGTGTGTGTGTGTGTGTGTGTGTATGTGGGTGAGGGTGTGTGTGTGGGTGTGTGTGTGTGTGTGTGTATGTGGGTGTGTGTGTATGTGGGTGTGGGTGAGGGTGAGGGTGTGTGTGTTTGTATGCAGCGGGTGCATGTACGTGGGTGTTTGTGTGTTTACGAGTAGTGTGTGTATATGTGTGTGCATTTATGTGTAGTGTGTGTATATGTGTGTGTGTGTGTGTTTATGAGTAGTGTTTGTATATGTGTGTGTGTGTAGTGTGTGCGTGTGCATGTGTGTGTAGTGTGTGTATATGTGTGTGTGTGTAGTGTGTGTATATGTGTGTGTGTAGTGTGTATATATATGTGTGTGTGTGTGTGTGTGTGTGTGTTGGGGAGTTGGGTGGGTTTATACTACCCCATACTCACCACATTACTTAGTTTTTTATATTCTTCTCCCAAGGAGAATATCACAAACAACCAGAGGAGTCAGAACATTTAGAAAGCACCAGAACATCTAAAGAGAGACTGGAACAGTTAGAGAGAGACTGGAACTGCTAAACAAAAACTGGAACATCTAGAGATCCTGGAACAGTTAGAGAGAGACTGGAACTGTTAAACCTAAACTGGAACAACTAGAGATCCTGGAACAGTTAGAGAGAGACTGGAACTGCTAAACCAAAACTGGAACATCTAGAGATCCTGGAACAGTTAGAGAGAGACTGGAACTGTTAAACCTAAACTGGAACAACTAGAGATCCTGGAACAGTTAGAGAGAGACTGGAACTGCTTGAGAGAAGCTGAGACTGGTAGAGAAATCCTGGTGAACAGGTGAACAATACAATCTGTGTATTTCTAACAGTACATTCAGAAAGCAAGACGTAAATATTTGGACTGAACTAAACTTGAGGTGACAGATTAATTTTTTTTTCAGTTTTCTTAACAAAGGAACTGTGACCCCTGACCTGAAACAAGACTGACATTAGAAAGACTATGACTTTTGACTTGCAGTAAAACTGACATCGGAAGAACTATGACCTATGACCTGCAGTAAAATTAACATTGCAGAAACTACGACCTCTGACCTGTAGTAAGACTGACACGACAGATATTATGACCTCTGACCTGTAGTAAGGCAGACATCATAGAGACTATGACCTCTGACCTGCAGTAAAACCAACATCACTGAGGCCATGACCTCTGCCCTGCAGTACGACTGACATCCCAGAGACTATGACCTCTGACCTGCAGTTCAACTGACATCCCGGAGACTATGACCTCTGACCTGTAGTAGGACTGGGAAATGGCAAAGAAAATATATTTATCTATAATGTTTAATTGATATTAAATTACCATGTATGTTTTTTATAGTTACATTTTTGTAAAACAAAATAGGGAGATTACACTAACTTAAACTGTTTAGTCCTGCTTGGTATATTCTTGGTTATTCCAGGAGTTGGGAGTCTGCAGCAACACGCAGCTGTTCGCTTTTTTAAACGAAAAGTAAAAAATAACTTTCACACACTTTTTCTTTCTGTCTTTGTCAATTTCTGCCATTTGTGTCCTTGTGTTTCAAGCTCCCAAACTCACACACACACACACACACACACACACGGGTTCCCTCTGAGCGAGGCTGTGCTGATGTAGGTGGTGTAAGCAAGAGCGCTCCCTCTGGCTAAAATTAGCTCACGGCCAGGACCCAAGCCCACAAATCTCCACCCAGCCTATCACCAATGGCAACCAGTGTCCACCGAAGTCCCTTATTCTCACCACTGAGCTGTGTTTGCAAAAGTGTGTCATTGTCTGTAAGAGTTCATTTCTGAATTCAGAGGTCTTGGGACGCCTGTGGTAAAGGCAGAAGAGCACTGTGGCTGTGAAGACGTCCGTCCTTTTCTCACAGTTCTCCTTTCCTCACAGTTCTCAAGCTTTCACAAACAGCTCACACTTCTCTCAAAGGGACGTAGGACTGGCAAGAGATGGTGAGGGCTAGATTAGAGAAACTGGTTTCAGTCTTTTTTTCCCACAGATGCTAAAAGGAGTGTTAATTGTAGAGGAACTGTCTGGTGGATTTCCATATACAGCACAGACCAGACAACCATTCACACACAGCATGTGTGAATGTGGCAACCTTCCTCCTGGTTGGAAAGGTCTGCAAATAAGGCCCCTAAAATCCCCTGTGTGAATGACATGAAATGCCCAAATAACTAGGAAGCATTTTTAGGAATTATTTTGTGTGTGTATTTGTGTATTCATGTGTGTGTTTTCATTTGTTAGCTATTATATGGAAGCTAAGCTTTGTTCTAACAATACTCTAAGTGGCAACCCCCCTGAAGGCCACACCTGGTCCTGAAGGACACGCCCTAGTCCTGATACATGCCCTTGTCCTGAAGGCCGCACCCTGGGTTTGACCTCAGTGGAGAGGCCTCAGGTCTCGGCTATGATGGGGGCTGAAGTGCCCAGTAGAAAACTCAGCGCTGTGGATGGAGGAGCTGAAAAGAGCCCCTGCAACATGAGCAGAGACATGTTTCTCTCTGTTTTTCTCTCTCACATGCACACACACACACATGCAAACATACACACTGTCATAAATCGAGCCTGTCTGTACACAGGGGAGGCCTGTTACACACACACCAATGGCAAATGAAATTTATTTCTCATTTCCTCTCTCTCTCTCTCTCTCTCTCTCTCTCTCTCTCTCTCCCGTCTCCTCTCACTTTGATGTCTTTGTGTAAGAAAGTGAAATGTAAACAATTAAAAATAAATAAATATTTTTAAAAAATCTAAAAAGAAATATTTCTCTATTGGTGAATAAAAGTATAATAAAAGGGTATAGCCAAAGCTTTGCATTCTCATACACGTCCTTTATATTATAATATTATTATAATGTGCTACCACACTATACTCGCTCACTATACTTACACTATACTCACACACTACTCACTCGCTGTTTTCCCATAACATACCCCGGCATTATTCTCTGCCCTTATACTCTTTCAGTATAATCACACTATACTCCATCACACTATTCCAAGAACATACCCCCTTCACTATACTCTCTCAGTATATGTCCACTCTATAGTCCCACACTATACTCTTTCAATATACGTCCAAGATATACTCCACTATATTCTCTCAGTATACATCCACTCTATACTCCCTCACTATACTATACATCCACACTATACCTCCACATTAAACTCCCACACTACTGTATTGTGTTCAAGGCTATCTAGGGCATCACTGTTTGCAAGCCTAAAAATGAACCTCAGGCACTTCCTTAAACAGATTAACCTCCTGTACCTTTGAACATAGAACACATGGTAATCTAGCTGACGCGGCCAAACTCTGCGATTGGAAAGACCTCAGGATATTTCAGACAATGGGGTCTCATGACTGTAGTATTTCCCCCTGCTGATATACACAGTGGAATGCTGTCATATTCACCCAGAATGACTTAATATTAGCTGGAGCATACCACTGTTAGCTTAGGGGAGGGGGGTTAGCATGCTGAACAAAAGATTACCTTCAGTGCTTTAAATTGCGTCACCACTACAGTTAAAATCATATATATAAGATTTAACTCATCCTACATCTTACTCACACCCCGGCCTGCATCTTACTTGTTATAGTACTCTTTTTATAGTACTGTTTTTGGGGGACTTTACCCTGAACGTTGACCTGAGACACTTACACCATTGTACTTTGGTGATCGTGTTTGGCTTATATGAAAGTCGCAGTGTTGTACTCCAGTGTTGGGAGTTCCTGGTCAGTTTGCAACTTGCATTGGCTGTGATCTGGGTTTATGATGCAGTTTGCAGAGACATGTGTCCAAGCTCTGCCAGATTACGAGGGCACTGCCCCCAGCCTCCCATAAACCCTCCCACTAAACCCACGACCCAATCACAGCTTACATTATGCAAACAAGAAGTCACAACTGACATTGATGAAAAATTCGAGTTTCTCAAGTGCTTGGTTCTGAAGTGCCTGCCCTGATTTTCCTTGTTAGTTTCCCAGGGCAAACTGGAAAGGGTGCTAATTATGGACAGGAGGAAACCCGTGTCGCTGACACGAGATGACAGTAATTAAACACAAGTATGTTTGAAAGGATGCTTATTTATGAAGAGAGGGAGAAGGAGAAATGGAGAGAGAGAGATGAAGAGAGAGAAGGGAGAGTGATGAAACCAGCACATGCAAGACTGATTTAACATAGACATTAAGATGTTAAGACATCAAGTCATCTTTGATACGCACTGCTGTCAGTAGTGTATAAGTAGTGATTCCAGAAAGCCATGGCACAGACATGCCATCATTTAACTGTGATCTGTAGGCACAGTTTAATTTTGTCAGGATGTTTCAGGACCCTTCTGTAGTAGACGTATGTCTGGAGGGCCACTGAAGAATGCTGGGTTATGCTGGGTTATGCCATTCATAAAGCTGCCACAAACTTAATGACTAGACCAGTGTTTCACAACACAGTTCTCAGGGCTCACCAGACAATTCCACATTTCTGCTCCAACCTAATGTGCTGGGAACCTGGGCAGAGCAAAACCTGGGAACTATCTAGACCAGACAGGTGGAGTGGGTGGATGATTTGAAAGATCTTCCTAAAGACTGACTGCAATTGATGCAAAGCCAGCATGTGTCCATAGAATGCCACGAGAGCTGCTAGATCTGCATAGTCAGTGTTTATTTCATTCAATGGTATGACCACTGAAATGCCACACCCAAGCTTGAAAAAACATCACTGAGGCCATGACCTTCTGGTGTGTGGATTCCTGGTGGGGGGGGGGGGTACAGTTTAGTTCAGGATCAAGAGCTCTGATTGGTTCACAAGAGAGGGAGAGCAATGATGAGTTCAGCAGATAGAGAGCACTGATGGGTTCAGAAGAGAGGGAGAGCTCTGATAGGTTCATCTTGTGTTAATTGTAATGCTGTAACAGTGCACTTCTCTCTGTCTCTCACACAGCAGATGCTGTACTCAGTAAATGTTATATTGTTTCATTATATCACTGGAACAGTCCTGCCAATCTCCAGGTTAGTGCACTTTCCACCAAAACAGACCTTCACTGTCACACCCCTACAGTCCAGACTTCCACTGATGAAAGACAGTGAATGTTGATGATGATGATGGTGAGGATGAAGGACTGTCACCGCAGAGATGATGGTGATTAAGGACAGTGAGTGTAGTGATGATGATGATGATGGTGATGAAGGAAAGTGATTGTAGAGATTATGAAGATGGTGATGAAGGAGAGTGACTATCGAGATGATGATGGTCTTGAAGTTTCCTGCTGCATTTGTATATTTTCGTTTCACCATGGAAACAGGTCTTGCATTCTAATTTGAGTGCAGATTTAACCTCTGATCTTCTGTTTACAGTATTTGCTCTAAATTGATTTCCCATAAGTTTCCCATAAGCACTGACTGTCTGATGTTTGACCTTTAGCACAACAGCTTTCATGCTGACAAAAACAAAATCTCACACAGTTTCCTCCTCTGAGCTCATATTCTCAGTGCTGAAGATGAACTATGAACTAAATGAACCAAGAAATGATGTCACGATGACAGACATTTGGGTTTTGCTCTTTAAAGGGTAAGCCAGCTTAGTCATCTAGTTCCTCTTATTTGTTAATGCATGTGTATAGATGTGTATGTGTGTGTTTGTGTGTGTGTGTGTGTATAGGGTTTGCTATTGTGATATGAAGGGAAAAACACTGGAGTTTGAAACAATGGAGTTTCCCAAGTACACAGTGTGGCTATACGTTGAGAACTGTTTGATTAAAAATCCCGATGTAAGTGGATAACAGGGCACCGTAAATAACCACTTGTTTACATATTCCTTCAGATGTATTTTTAAAGAACAGTCCATCCTGAAGGAAGTCATAAAACGCCTGCTTTATGATCAGCAACAAAACTAACCTTTGAACGCCGCACCCAAGACTACAGCAGGAACACACAGGGCATATATATAGGTATACTAAGGTATACACAGGGCATATATATATATATATATAGGTATACTAAGTGGTTGCCAGTTCCTATCTTATCCTTTTGGAAACTACCCATCTCGGACAATGAAGGCTAATCACGGCCGTACGCACTGGCAGGACACGAGACATGCAGGACTCGAGACATGCAGGACGCGCTGTGTCACAGGACGGCTGTAAGATACTCCAGGAGACGCGGATCAATACACATGACAAACTCAAGGACTTTTATAACAGGCATTGACACAAAACAACTTTCCAAATGTCTGGACCTAGTTAATAAGCAATCCCTGCTTTATTATATTATATACAGTCCATGTAGTATAGGTGTATAGATCAGTACAGGTCAGCTTCTCCAGTGTGTGAAGGGTGAGTGAGCTGTTTCTGTTCACTAACAACACACTGATGGACAGACAGCAAGGGAACCAAGTCTCTCCTGCCCTACACAGACAGGCTGAACGGGACTCTCACCTCTGCATGGGTGGGATTTGGAAGTGAACAGGCTGTTTGCAAAAGAGCTGCATTAGTGGTGTGTTCTAGAACCTCACAAGTTCTTGCATTAGTGGTGTTCTAGAACCTCACAAGTTCTTTCATGTGCACATGAGGAATTCTTCCCCTAAATGACTGTTAGGACCTTTTATACCATCACACACTGCATATAGAGTTACCTCTTATTTATATGTGCACACACAAATACATATATACAGATATGCATACAAAAAGATATGTACACACACACACACACAGACACACACACATAGACAAACACAAAAAACAGACATTTACCTTTTCTTTTTTACCCGCACAAATGCACACACACACACACAAACACTGTCTACATTAACAGAGCACATACCTACATTTGGTCAACGCGTAAATGGTTACATGGTGATTGACCTTTTGGCCTCTATGACCTGAAGCCTGCTGTTTACCACAGGAAACTCCCCCTACAGAGGGTCGAACACCTCGACCCAAAGTGGGATATGACCTTTGACCTGGGATCTGGCGCGACTAACAGCTGAACTGAATGTGGCAAGTGGAGGACAGTGAGACCTGTACCTCTAGGACCACTTCATCAACTTCATCAGCTTCAGCTTCAACAGCTTCAGCATAATAGGTTGGTGTCTAAAAGAATTAAGTCATCAGGTAAAATCTGCTATGGAAACATAGTGCTTGTTTAATTATACCTGAAGACGCAAATACACACACACACACACACACACACACACACACACACACACAGGAATGCATGAGGAGGTCTATCAGGTGACCAGACTGTCTGCTGCCCTGTATTTGTTTCTGACAGCCCAAAAGAAAATCCAGGTTGATGTGAAGATATAACAGCTGTGTGAGCTTGGAAGTCCAGACAGGTTCTACCTCTCAGAAGGGTCAGGAGTGATGACATCAATGCCTTTTGCTTGCTGAAGCCGATCAGAGTTAAGGGGTATCTGGTTCTGGTTGTGAACCTAATGCACAGCACTGTGGGCAGGTCTTCAGAACATCACACCAGCTTTGGAACTTGTCTGCTTGCGTCTCTGAATCAGGGCGACTGTAATGGCTCATTGGTAATTCACATCAACTAGAATGGCTGCTTGATATTTTTTCTCATGAAGGATGGTCCTCTCTGACTGTCTCACTAAATCATTTTACACCATGTTTAAATAATTAGGTGAACACTATATTCTTTGTCAGCAATGATTAAAGATATTTGGAAATTTTTGGACCAAATGAAAACTCTAAGCCAACCCTAGATCTAAAACTAACCCTAGCTCTAAACTAACCCTAGATCTAAAACTAACCATAGATCTAAAACTAACCCTAGCTCTAAACT
>JAOYMR010000020.1:671312-684645 GCA_025802075.1 Tenebrosternarchus preto
AGGGACAAGCGCACGAACCGAAAAACGCCCCACTAAAACTCTGTCGCCCCCAACCCTCTCTCAACCCTCCCTGTATGTGCAGGACGGAAGACGGCTATGTTTGTACTCGTGTAGCAGCATGTAGAGGTGTGAAGAGGAGGTGAGGAGACAGAACATATAAGAGAGAGAGAGAGCGAGAGAGAGCGAGAGAGAGAGCGGCGGTATCAATCCCCTGGAGGAAAGCAAAGAGAGGGCAGCTGTGCATCAGGCAGCGATTGGGCCGTGAGTGAGTGGGCGTGGCCGGTTCCCTCTCTTCCCCACCACCGCCTGCCTCCCGCGTGTCAGTCCCAGCTCCGCCTCTCTGCCCCCTCCCTCCCCCGCGTGACCTTCAGCATGTGTCACGTGATCGTGACGTGCCGTTCCATGCTGTGGACCCTGCTGAGCATCGTGGCTGCGTTCAGTGAGCTCATCGCCTTCATGAGCACCGATTGGCTGGTGGGCTTCCCCCGCACGCCCGACGCCGTGATCTCTCCCCACGGGGCGGCGGCGGCCGGCGAGGCCTACCGGCCCACGCTGGGCCTGTACGGACGCTGCGTGCGCCTTCCTCAACTCCGGAGAGGCGTGCTGTGCGGCCCGTACGCCGGACACTTCGGAGAGATCGCCAGCGGATTCTGGCAGGCCGCCTCCATCTTCCTGGCCGCCGGCATCGTGCTGCTGGGGGGCGTGGCCTGTGTGTCGGTCTTCACCATGTGCTTCCAGAGCATCATGAAGAAGAGCATCTTCAACGTGTGTGGGCTGCTGCAGGCCATCGCGGGTGAGCACACACACACACACACACACACACACACAAAATTTGATTTATGTGCCAGGTGAGTATATGTACTGTGTTATATATGTTGTGTGTTTTGTGTGTTTTTCCTTGGTGAATGTGTGTAGAGGTCTCTCTCTGAGGTGAGTGTGTGTAGAGGTCTCTCTCTGAGGTGTGTGTGTGTAGAGGTCTCTCTCTGAGGTGAGTGTGTGTAGAGGTCTCTTCCTCTGGTGAGTGTGTGTAGAGATTTCTCTGATGTGAGTGTGTATCGATGCCTATCTGTTGTGAGTGTGTGTACAGGTCTCTCTGAGATGAGTTTGTATAGAGGTCTCTCTGAGGTGAGTGTGTGTAGAGGTCTCTCTCTGTGGTAAGTGTGTGTACAGGTCTCTCTCTGAGGTGAGTGTGTGTAAAGGTCTCTCTCTGAGGTGAGTGTGTGTAGAGGTCTCTCTCTGAGGTGAGTGTGTGTAGAGGTCTCTCTCTGAGGTGAGTGTGTGTAAAGTACTCTCTCTGAGGTGAGTGTGTGTAGAGGTCTCTCTTTGAGGTGAGTGTATAGAGGTCTCTCTCTGAGGTGAGTGTGTGTACAGGTTTCTCTCTGTGGTAAGTATGTGTAGAGGTCTCTCTCTGAGGTGAGTGTGTGTACAGGTCTCTCTGAGGTGAGTGTGTGTTCTCTCTCTTTCTCTGAGGTGAGTGTGTGTTTTATCTCTCTGAGCCTGCATCCATTGCTGTTCAAACATTCACTAGAACAGTTAAGCTCTAATCTTCAGGGTCAGTACGCTCATTTCTGTGAGCTTGTCTCTTTTTCCTGGTAAACTCTGGCTTTAACTAGGCCTGCTCGTTGAGCATCGATGACCTCATAGACATCAAGGATTTCTCCAAGGGGTCAAACACACGCCTCTCGCCATGGCAACGCAAAATCCGTGAAAATATTTCCACTCTTGTGTCGAGGCCCCATTTCAGCTTTTCTCTGTGTGCCTGAGGGGGAGAATAGAAAGAGAGAAGGATGGAGAGAGAGAGAGAGAGAGAGAGAGAGAGAGGGATGGAGAGAGAGAGAGAGAGAGAGGGAGGGAGAGAGAGGGAGACCTGGTCTGCTGTCAGTGAGTAATGAGCTTGTGGAGAGGCTGTCACATGACGGGGTGATCTCATTTTGATCTCATTTTGGCTCTTCCTGCAGTTTCTCCAAAATTTTCTCCAGAATGAAATAGTCCAGCAGACCGATTCAGTGTGTAGAGGGAACTGGAGGGGGTGGAGGGAAGCTGATCTCCCAGCCAAACCCTGCGCTGGTTCTTTTTACCTGAGACTGAACCATTATAGGCACAGACGTGTGTGATGGTTGTCTAACAGGACCAGACAGGTGTGAGGGGTTCACACCGCTGCTACAACAACTCGAACAGACCAGGGAATGGATGACTGTAGCATTTTGTGTGTGTGTGTGGGGGGGCATCTCGGGTCCTAGGAAAGTCCCATCATGCCTTTCACCCTGCTGGCCCTACAGGAAGAGAGAAGTGCCAAAACTCACAGCGGAGTGACATCGTCCAGCAGGGTCTCAGCGATCATGGAGGGTTTGAGAATGTGCTTTCCAAAGTGTGTGTGTAAGTGTGTGTGTGTGTTTTCTTTGTTTTATGCACCGTGGTCTCTGATAACACCAGATGTGCTCTGCTGTAATTGAAGCATTTGTCCTTACTAAAATAAAAAGCACACACACACACACACACAAATGTAAAGCGTACAGAACTGTATGAGCTGCTTTTGGTCAGTGGGCCTGGGGTTCCTGATTGACAACTCATCACTCCTTATGTAATCAAATGGCTTTCACACACCTCCAGCTGCGTTTACAAGTCTGATTCATGATCTGGAAAATTCTACACAAGACCTTTAGTTGTAGAAAAAACAGCCTTATGTTGATTTTGGAGAGGCCGTTTTTACAAAGGATCTTTTGAGTTGATGAAAAAGGAAGTTGATTCTGGATTCTAATAATGAGGAAGTTGTTTTGTGAAGTATTGTGAAGTTTTTCATTATGTTGTCATATTGCCTAACTCGAACTAACTCGAACTCGTCAGCCGTTGTCGTATGAGGGGAAACACTGAACAGCTGCTCCGCCCACTGAACTCTGACCTTGGGGGCTGGCCCCAGAGGTCTGACGCGAGGCAGGGTCCTGTTCTGAGCAGTGATTGGCTGAGGTTTTTGGAGAGTTGCGGGGTACGGACACTGCAGGATCATATAAACTTCATTGCAGTGTGTGTGTGTGTGTGTGTGTGTGTGTGTGTGTGTGTGTGTGTGTGTGTGTGAGTATACGTGTCTTTTGTGCTTGTGTGTGTGTGTCTTTTGGAGGGGTGTGTAGGGGGTAAATGCTAAATTGAAACCATACCTTCTCTCAGTTAACAGGCCAGTTCTCAGCTACATGTGGAAAACATTTCTGACCTAGTTTTCATTTTCTCATCTAATATGCTATTCAGAGAGACTGACAGAGAGAGTAAGAGACACAGAGAGAGAGAGACAGAGTAAGAGAGACAGGAAGCAGGAGACTGTTGCATTGTCCATACTGTGTTCTGTTTTTCATCTCCTGGTGAATTCTGGAATGGTGCAGACAGGGTGGAGGTGAACACACACACATGCACCATCACATTTGCGCACACACACACACACACACACACACACACTCTTATGTTGTAACCTTGAATGCCTCATGTAAAAAACAGGTCTATTAAGTTGCCATTAAGACACTAGGTTTCTAAATCCTCCACTTTCACTGAAAATGTTGACGGAACACCTTGCCATTTGTCACCAGCAGGTGGCAGTGTTTCAGTGCCACTGTTCCCTCAACCACTGTCATACTCCTCCAGGCTCTCCTCAAAACGTGTGTGTGTGTGTGTGTGTGTGTGTGTGTGTGTACACGGTGCATGCGTGCGAGTGCGTGTCGGGTGAATACATGTTTGTGTGTGAAGGGTCATTGGACTGTTAAAAGTGGAATGCAACTCCACAGGAAGTGGCCCCCTGTGCATCCTCTGTCACAGGAAGTGATGCGGGCGGCCAGTGGCTGAAGGGAAGCCCCTCCGGCTACCTCTTCCTGTTGTTTGGAGAGGGTTGACCTCGGGGTAGCGGTACCGCTGACAGAGGGAAGGGGGGTTTGGCTCCTGCCAGGAGGCCATTGACTCAGTGGGTCACTCTTAGGCCATTAGGCAGCTATATATCTGCTCCACACACACACACACACACACGCATGCGCACACAGACCAACATGCACTCCCATATGCACCCATTCATGCACACACACACACACACGCACACATACAGAGGTGCTTGAAATTAAGAAATAGTGTATCTGTGAATACAAACACCATAATACAGTGGCACTAATGATCCAACCCATAAAGCCATATGTCTTAACAAACAGTGACGGTAATGACCCAGCCTATACATCTCAACAGTGACGGTAATGACCCAGTCTATACATCTCAACAGTGACGGTAATGACCCAGCCCATACATCTCATTCAGTACGGCTGTAGCCTGTTTTAATGGCAGTCCAATAATGTGCCGTTCTGTTATGGCCCCCCTGTATGATTCATGAGGTCATAAACACACTGAAGTGGAGACGGACGGGCCAGTGAGCCCCCCACTGACGACACATGCTGTGTGCGTCCTGACCAATCACGATGAGTGCTCTGTAGCTTTCTGACCAATCAGATACTGCAGATGATACTTTGTTGATCCTTGTCATTCCTGGTAAAGTTTTTTTGTTTGTTTTTTTTGTATCCTGTCACAGTCTTTGATTGTGTCTGTCTGTTTGTCTGCATCTCTGTCTGTTCTCTCTTTTTGTTTGTCTCTGTCTCTCTCTCTCTCTCTCTCCGATTGTGTTTGTCTGCCAGCCTCTGTCGCTGTCTGAGCGCCCGCTGTCTGTCTCTCCATCCGTCTCTCTCTCACACCCCGCCTGTCTGTCTCTCCGTCCATCTCTCTCTCACACCCCGCCTGTCTGTCTCTGCGTCTCTAGGTCTGTTTCTGATTCTGGGGCTGATGTTGTACCCGGCTGGCTGGGGCTCAGACAAGGCACAGCTGTACTGCGGCCTGGACGCGTCACCCTACAAGCTGGGCCTGTGCTCGCTGGGCTGGGCCTTCTACACGGCGCTGGGCGCCACCGTGCTCACCTTCATCTGCGCTGTCTTCTCCGCACAGGCCGAGATTGCCACCTCCAGCGACAAGGTGCAGGAGGAGATCGAGGAGGGCAAGAGCCTGATCTGCCTCCTCTGAGATCAGCCGGCTCCCACGGCCGGGAGAACGGCAGGGAGAGAGAGAAATGGAGGAGGAGAAGGAAAGAGATGGAGAAGAGAGAGGGGGAGTGGTGTTGTTTTGGTCTTCTCCTCCACCACGGACCTGCTGTCAGATATGAAAGTTTTAATGGATGAAGATGCCACTCAATGCCACTCTTTTCACCCCAGTACACCCCCCTGCCTTCCCCACCCTACTGTGCCTTGCACTAGCTTGGTCAGTGCGGTTCTGACCACTGAGGCAGCAGCCCGAGTTCTAGTGTGGGAGGTTTCCATGGTGATAATATCCCTGATTTTTTTTCTCTAGTCTTTTCCTTTACTGTTTACTACAGTCATTATTGTACTGGCCATCTTTGCTTCACCTAGGCCAGGACCAAATGTCTTCCTGTCACTAAAACAAACTGTAAATAAGTGTGTGTATATACTGTACATAATGATCACGATTGTGTTGAGAAGATGGAGTGTACCATCTCAATGTGTTAAGATGAAGATTACTGTTTCGGTGTGTTAAGGTGGAAGGTACTGTCTGTGTTATGAAGATGGAGCCTCAGTATGAGATAACCAACAGTTTGAGGTCCTGCTGCTGTCTGCGGTGGCCTGTGATCCACCAGTGGTCTTCCCTTATGTGCCTCTAGACAGAAAATGGTGCTGAAACCAGAGCTGCTCAGAGAGCTGCTCACCACTGGAAACCAGTCTCAGTCTCTCAGAGAAAGATTTGATTTCCATTGGAAACCACTGTCTCAGAGAGAAAGAGCTCCTCTCCACTGGAAACCACTGTCTCAGAGAGAGAGAGAGAGAGAGCTGCTCTCCAGTATCTCTGGGTAGTGGTCTGTCCTCTGTGTGGGTAGTGGTCTGTCCTATGTCATTAGCTTGGAAGGAACAGTATCTCAGTGATGGGTCTTCCTGTAATTGCTTGAATTTCTTCATAAATTTAATGATTACCTTTGTACTGTCCTAGGGTCAGATCTTTGCTCCAAAGGTGCCATAAACAGCAATGAACATGGAGGACTGAAATGAGATCCAAGGTCAGAAGGTCAGCTTTCACCATGTCATAAATGTAATGAGACTTGGGTTCCTGGAGCATGTATGGAATAAACAATGTGTTGGAGATCAGAAGTGAGGCGTGCATCGAAAAGCCCCGCCCCCTGCTCCAGACACACCTGAGCCTCTGACTGAAGAGGAGTCTGGCAGTGGGACTCAAAGCCCCGCCCCCTCCTCCAGACACACCCGAGCCTCTGACTGAGGAGGAGGAGTCTGGCAGTGGGACTCAAAGCCCCGCCCCCTCCTCCAGACACACCTGAGCCTCTGACTGAGGAGGAGGAGTCTGGCAGTGGGAGGGGCTACTCTTACCACAGGAGAAACCCTGAAGCCATTTGAATTCACAGACCCAGAGACTCGGTTCCAGATCTGCCTGCCTGCCTGCGTGTGTGTGTGTGTGTGTGTGTGTGTGTGTGAGTGTGTGTAATAATCAACTACTACAGTAATCAGCAGCAATATCACCACCACTCTGCCCAATAAAGAAACCTGACCAAACTGTACCAGCTGTTCTCTGTCTCATATTGCACGAGCACTGCTAGTGAAGGCTCCCTCCAGGCACGTGTGTGTGTGTGTGTATATGTGTGTACAGGGTGGGGATTTGGGAGGTTTGTGGTTTCAAGAACAAACGTTTCTGGTCTTTTGTTAAGTGTATCATCACATTACGCTGTTTAGTTTTAGTGCTGTTGACAGATCTGTTAATGAGTCCATTCATACAAACACACACACACGCACTCTCACCCATTCATACACAAACACACGCACTCTCACCCATTCATACACACACACACGGACTCTCACCCATTCATACACACACACACGCACTCTCACCCATTCATACACACACACACGCACTCTCACCCATTCATACACACACACACGCACTCTAACCCAGTCATACACACACACACTCACTCTCACCCATTCATACACACACACGCACTCACACATTCATACACACACACGCACTCTCACACATTCATACACACACATGCACTCTCACCCATTCATACACACACACACATTCATACACACACACACATTCGTGTCTCTCTTTTTCTTTGCGTTTCTTTAATCAGTGTATGTCCATTGATAACAGAAACACTCAGTCTCTCCATCTACTGTGTTTGTTCCTTTCTCGTTTACTTTCCTGTAGTGGCTCAAAATCTAACCACCACTCTCAAAGACCTCACCCCACTTTAATGTGTGTGTGTGTGTGTGTGTGTGTGTGTGTGTGTGTGTGTGTGTGTAACACGTGTATACACACAGAGATAACTCTGTGAGCTCTGTGTGTGTGTGTGTGTGTGTGTGTAACGTACACACACAGACATCAGCACTAAAGCACAGTGCCTGCAGAAGGCAGTAAACCATATGCAGGATGGAGATAAAGTGAGAAGAGAGTTAGAAGAGAGAATGATTTACTTTTAGATTTGACATGGTTTGTTTTTGTCACTGCCAATGCTGTCTGGGTAATGATGAGAGACTGAAAGAGGATTGGGTCAGAGACAGAGCCGTGACATCACCCACTGAGTTCATGACATCACCCCTGCACTGGTCTGGGCCCTTCACTGTGGGCCCATAACTAGGGATAAGTGTCACACAAACCCCCTTATACTAGACAGTGTGGGGTACACACAACCCTCATACTGTGCACAGGTGAGCAGTATCGAAGGACTGGTTCTATCCCATAATGCTTTGGTACAACAACATGCCTGAACTGCTGCAAATGGCTGGGTGGGAGTGTCAGGGTCAGGGAGCCCGCCTAGACGTCCTGAACAGAGTCTGTGGCTCTGGTCCAGTGAGCGTCGTCTCACCTGTCCTAGTCAAAATTGTCTCAATGGTCTGTCTAAGTGAACAATGTCCAGCAGGTCTGTCCCAGTGAACTATCTGTCCTGTGGCTCTGGGGTAGAAGCTTTGACCCCTCTGTGTCCACACAGGGGACAATGTACAATCCCATATACAACAAAACAAACACTGCATAGAAAACACTCACACACAAGCTAAAGGTGAATGAATTACGGAATGAACACAGGTAGATTAAGGGTTAATGGGTTTGAGTGTGAACACGTAGATTAAAGGTTAGTGGGTTAGATCTTGAACACAGGTAGATTAAGGGTTAATGGGTTTGAGTGTGAACACAGGTAGATTAAGGGTTAATGGGTTTGAGTGTGAACACGTAGATTAAGAGTTAGTGGGTTAGATCTTGAACACAGGTAGATTAAGGGTTAATGGGTTTGAGTGTAAGCACAGGTAGATTAAGGGTTAATGGGTTTGAGTGTGAACACAGGTAGATTAAGGGTTAATGGGTTTGGGGATGAGCTACGGGTTCAATTGCAGAATATGGTCCTGAGCTGAAGACGCTTCAGGGAAGCGATGAACCTTTCAGACAGAGTCCGTCCCTACTGTGTGTGTGTGTGTGTGTGTTTTCTCAGCACCATGTAGACACACACACACAGCAGGTCGTCAGTGAAGGTCTTTGGGTGATTATGTGCACCATGTTTCAGTAAAGGAATGGGTAAACAAAAGTATCTGGCCTTGATTAGACACACTCTGGTGGAGACACACACACACACACACTCTGGTGGAGACACACACACACACACACACTCACAGTAGGTAAACACTGCCTGTGTGGTAAAGCTGGACAGTGGGTTGGGCTCGTACGTGTGGCAGCAGGAGGCAAATAAACAGTCCACACAGATTAAAGGAGAAGAGAGGAGAGGAGAAGAGAGGAGAGGAGAAGAGAGGGGAGGAGAGGAGAGGAGAAGAGAAGAGAAGAGAAGAGAAGAGAGGAGAGGAGAAGAGAGGGGAGGAGAAGAGAGGAGAGGAGAAGAGAGGGGAGGAGAGGAGAAGAGAAGAGAGGAGAGGGGAGGAGAAGAGAGGGGAGGAGAGGAGAGGGGAGGAGAAGAGAGGAGAGGAGAAGAGAGGAGAGGAGAAGAGAAGAGAGGAGAGAGGGTAGGAGAGGAGAGGAGAAGAGAAGAGAAGAGAGGGGAGGAGAAGAGAGGAGAAGAGAGGAGAGGAGAAGAGGGGGAGGAGAGGAGAAGAGAGGAGAGGAGAAGAGAAGAGGGGGAGGAGAGGAGAAGGGAGGAGAGGAGAAGAGAGGAGAGGGGAGGAGAAGAGAAGGGAGGAGGCGGAGGGTGAGAACTGAGCTGTTGGGGCAGGTTTACATGACATCATCGTTAGGCATCACCTGTGGAACTTTAGCTGAGACAGATGGACATTCTTCTGATAGTGATGATCATCAGATGAACACCATGGTACAATGAAACCCACTCGTACTACATCACCATACATGACACTGCACACTAACTGTACGTGTAGGCGAACTTGAGGAGGTCGTATGTTTTATCTGGGAAACACTGACCCCTTGTGGTTATATATGTTATATCATTCCCGTTTGAAAAGATAGTCTGTTCTTCATACAGCCTCGGTTTTGATGTGTGTTCCTGCTGAGCCGCGATGTTTCTAAGGACACTGGCTCACCATTGTCTTGGTCAGTGTAACAGTTAATGACAGTTAAGTCCTGTAACAGTTAATGACTAGAAATTAAACATTTAAACATCTGGGGCTTTATGCTTTTTGTACACATACAACACTGAGGAATGTAAACAAAAAGGTTGCCATGACAAAGATAAACGTTTTGTAAGTATATACATTTTTTTGTGAATTTACTTTTAAAAAATGATTTTCGGTCTACTTGCATCTGCCTTTCCAGTTCTGTTATTTTAGGCATTTCTGGATCCATTCTGGATCAATTTCTGGATCCATTCCATGTTTTATAGGCAACTTTGCTCCATCGGATCGAGACTAGCACAGGTGGTCTTAAATTAAGATGATTTACTTTCGTTCAGGACTGCATGGTCCAGGTGTTAGTAATCCACAGTTAATCTGAGTTTCAGAAATCCCTTTTTTGAAGACGTGTTTAACTATTCCAGATTAAAGCCTAGTCTTGGTTTAAGTTAAACCCTGTCTGAGAAATTGCTATAATGTATAACGTTTATTTATACAGCCCTTTTCATATAATTGAAAGTGCTTTACACATAGAAAATTTAAAGAGATCATTTCGTCCTGAGGTCGATCACTTCAAGAATTTTTTTCGAAAAGAAAAAAAAAATTAACTAGCGTCACGATAGCTCTCGCCTCCTCCCGTGACACGTGTCTGTATGGGCGTGTCTGTGTGGGCGTGTCCTAGTGTTGCGCTTGTCCGGTGTGTCGATGCATGTTTCGTAGGCGTGGTGTTGAACGTTGGCTTCGATTAAATAAATTAAATACACTTTTATACAGATTAAATAAATGTTTATGCAGGCTGTTTTAGGTTTGTTGGAGATTTCCAGGAATCTGAAGTATTTAATATATTGAGTGATTTCTCCTGCTCAAAGCTGTGAAGTTTTGTTAAGTGTATGGAGCTCTATAGACTCAAATATATGGAATCAATGGGCTTGTTTGTTTAGATGTTTGACATTAACAATCACAATAATGAAAAAATAATTAGTGCACAACATGCACACAGTTCACACTGCATCCATGTTCCTACATGTTCACACTAACATGTTATGAGTGTCATGAACAATAATAAATATCAGTTTTACACTCATATGTAGGTTTAGCTTTAATTATCTCTGTAAACTTCATACTAATGAACCCCAGAGAACAGGAAGGTACCAGAGTTTCAGATCAGGTCAAGTGTGTGTGTGTGTCTAGATCAGCTGGGTGGTGTGTGTGTGTCCAGTTGCAAGAAGCCATGTGGAGGACACACAGTCCTGTGCTGCAGACATGTTCACATATTCACACTAACACACGTTACCATGGAGAATCACATGTAGAAGTGTGTGTGTGTGTGTGTGTGTGTGTGTGTGTGTGTGTGTGTGTGTGTGTGTGTTCATCCTCTTCTCTCTGTATAAGGCTCAGGTCAGGTGGGTCGTATCCTGATACTGTAAGAACAGGACAACATGTTCAGACATGAACAGGTACTCATCATCACAGTCAGTCATTAAACTGTACACAAACATAAAAGCTCACACATACACACAAATATCAAATACATACACAGAACACAAACCTCTTTAACTTCTCAAAAACACCCCCATTAAAACCTTCCAAACTGTGAGAGTGGAGGATTAAAGCTGTCACAGACACACAGTAAAACTAACAAACCCAAAAGGAAACACACTTGAAGCGCATCAGCTTAAACTACAAATCCCACATACTCACATATGAATGACATCACCCACACAAAATCTTAAATGTCTCTCATATAAAAACACAAACCCAACCACATGCTAAATAAATGAATTATACAGTGTTACTTTACATGTGTGCAAAACAGTGTGTGTGAGTGAGAGAGGGGTGTAGCTGTATATTCATTATTTTAATGTTATTCTCATTTTTTACACCAACATTTTATGTTACTTATTTTAATTTCTTTTAATCTTTCATTTGATTTCTCTATTTTTTTTAATTTCTGCAAACAGGTATTTTAACCTTTATAATAAATTCTGAAATGGTTTATTGTTACTTCTTGGCAAATACCATCCCGTGGTGATTGATGTCAGGGTGCAATAAGTTCTTCTTTTATTCATGTTTAAAGCACTTTGAACTGCTATTGTGCATGAAAGGTGCTATACAAATAAACTTGCCTTGAGTGTCTGTGTTTGTGTTTAAAGAGACAGTAAATCAGTAACTCACTCTAGCTTCTGTAGTTTACAGTGTGGATCCTGCAGTAGAGCAGAGAGCTGCTTCACTCCTGAGTCTCCGGGTTCATTGTAGTTCAGATTCAGTTCTATCAGGTGTGATGAGGGGTTTGACCTCAGAGCTGAAGCCAGAGCAGCACAGCCTTCCTCTCCAATACTGCAGTAATCCAGCCTGCAGATAGAAGGAGAAAAACTCTTCACACCATTAACTCGAATACACACACCTTCAAAAACACATGCAATGTTTAGATGTGTTCATAATAGAGATGCAGTGATAAAGTGTGTGTGTGTATAAAAAGAGAGAATGAGTGAGTGTGAGACTGTGTGTTTATAATTAATATAGTGGTAGTGTGGGTGTCAGAGGAAGAAGGTGTGTGTGTGAGACTTTTTGAGTATTATTGCTAGTGAACGTGTGTATGAATGAGAATTGGGAATGGTTTGTGTTTGGCAATGTGTGTGTGTGTGTGTACAGAGACAGTAAGTCAGTAACTCACTCTAGTTTCTCCAGTTTACAATGTGGATCCTCCAGTAGAGCAGAGAGCTGCTTCACTGCTGAGTCTCCTGGTTTATTGCGGTTCAGATTCAGTTCTCTCAGTTGTGATGAGGGGTTTGACCTCAGAGCTGAAGCCAGAGCAGCACAGCCTTCCTCTCTAATATTGCAGTCATACAGCCTGCAGAGAGAAGGAGAAAAACTCCTCACACTTACAGCTCAACACACACACACACACACACACACACACACACAAACACATGCAATAGATTGTGTGTGTTCATGAGAGAGATGCGATGATGATGATGTGTGTGTGTAAAAAAAGAATGACTGTGTACGATTTTGGGTGTATGTACATGTAATTAATACAGTGACAGTGTGTGTCAGAGAGAAGAAGACCTTAACAATTAGCAATTATGTGTCTTGTGTCTGTGTGTGTGACAGAGTGAGGACACTGTGTGTGTGTGTGATGGAGGGCATAGGTTTGTGAAAAGAAAGTGTGTGAGAGAGGCAGGGTGTGTGTGTATGTTTGTGTGAGACAGAGAGAGAGGGAAGGAAGGAGGGTGTTTGTGTGAGAAAGGGAGGGGGTATGTGAGAGAGAGGGAGAGTTTGTGTGAGAGCAAAGGTGTGTGTTTGTGTGAGTGTGTGTGTATTTGTGCATGAGAGAGAGAGAGAGAGAAAGAGAGAGAGAGGGGCAGGGTGGGTGTGAGAGAGGGAATGTGTCTGCTTGAGAGGGAGTGTGTGTGTGAGAGCAGGAGGTAGGATGTGTTTGTGCATTTGTGAGAGACAGGGAGCCAGAATGTGTGTGTGTGTGTGAGAGAGAGAGAGAGAGAGAGGCAGGGTGGGTGTGTGTGTGTGTGTGTGTGTCTGTGTGCGTGAGAGGGTGGAAGTGTGTGCGTGTGTGTGTCAGAGAGAGGGTGGCTAGGTGTGTGTGTGTGTGTGTGAGAGAGAGGAATCAGGCTGTATGAGAGGGTGTGTGTGTGTGAGAGAAGCAGGGTGGAAGTGTGTGCGTGTGTGTGTCAGAGAGAGGGTGGCTAGGTGTGTGTGTGTGTGTGTGAGAGAGAGGAATC
>JAOYMR010000020.1:736236-747397 GCA_025802075.1 Tenebrosternarchus preto
TTGCAGTGTTACAGCAGTGCAGAGGACAGAACAGAGAGATGTATGGAAATATAAAAAAACAATCTATATATACAAAAAATTAAATATAAGAAAAATATAAGACACTTAAAAATCTAAAACTAGAACAAAAAGACCAGGTATTGTTATTATTAAATTATAATTGTAATCAATACATTGCAGTTGTATTTGCTACACTACAATTATTGTTACATTATCATTGTTATTATTATTTTAGCCTAATTTCAAATGCTGTACTGATTGCAATACAACTGAAACTGAAATATCCTCTGTTTCACAGATTCAAGCTCAAACATATGGCTGCATTCATAAATACTCCATGGTTCAACTCTGTTAGCTAGTGATTGATTTTAACCAATTGATTCTGTGTGAGCCATTGTGGCGCCTCACAGTAAACCAGCCAATCATCATTTATCTATGAATCTCTCCCATGGCTTGGTCCAAGTGAAGGAAACAGAAAACAGAACTAGTGTTTGGAGATTATCTACAGTAGTTTGCAGGTCCTTCAAAACATCTGTAGTGGCTACACTATTAATTAGTCATTCAGTCCCACCCCTACAATTCACACCTAAATCTAATCAAAACTACACCTGGTCTGACCAATCGTTACACCAAGAAGAGACAAATTAACACTAACCCCACAATCTACATAAGTCCTCACCTATAGAGAAACTACTTCACAGATAGGGAAACTACTACCTGTAGAGTCTTTCATTTGATTTTCAGCATTCTTTGTGACCAGAGAGGATATGGGACTCGTACTGCTGCCCCAGGTGGTTACAAAGGCTTCTAACCACTTTGGTTTTTTCTATAATGAAATTTGGATTTAGAGCACGAGTAGGATGCCGTTTCAGCAAGAACATCTTTACAGGCAGCATATAGGACTAACAAATGTCACTAAGGTTAGTGGAGACACTGTAACTGAAACCCCACCCTCCACAACAGAGCCAAGCTGAAGCACGCTGGTGCTGAGCAGCTGAACGCGTGTTCAGAAAAACTCTGGGATTTGCTCCGATTCTTCACTCTGGCTGGGGAGGAAGCAGATACGTTTTATTAGACCGATGATAAATGTGCTAGATATATTTAACATTATTATGATGATTACCTATTCTAATAAATTGTCTTTGAATTCATACTAAGCCAACAATGCAATGAAGATCAGCGCATACAGAGAATAAACTTCTTTAAAAACTGTCCAGTGAAGACCCCAGTGCTTACTGAGAATACAATTCAGTAGTTACCACACAAATGTAAATGCCCTCACAATTTTAACATTTGGATTTTCTTCTTTTGTAATAAAAGTTTTTTTAAAAAATCAACATGAGCAAGATCACAGTTTGGTTACTACTCAAATTCTTTTTATTTTCATCATTTATTAGACATTAGATTTTGAATCACAAGATGTGGTTAGATTTGATGAGTCAGCTGTATGTAATACTTATTTCAGTGTGTTTTTTCACCCTTCCTATGGAACCAAGATGTCTGTCTTTTAGAGCTATATAATACCATAATCCCAACCATAAAGGGTTAAACCCAACCCCAACCCTATTACAGCAATAGAGGTGCTGTAATCCAGTACAGTAAGAATGGGAGAAGTTCAACGGCAGAGCGGAACCAATGATGTCTTCTCACTGCCTTATATCTGACCACTTCTACTGCATCGACATACTCCAGCATTAGTGAGTCATACATTAACTGGTGTATGTGCAGAGGAGCCCAGTTCATCTGTTCATCCACATATTTAAGAAATACTCATGTTTTACATTACTGTAAATGTCTCAGTAAAAATAAAACCAACATTCAATGAAAATACAGCACCCATAAGATGAATGAAATAAAATAATTAGTTACTCCATAGCTTTTGACACAAGGTTTCTTCTGCAGTCAGCATATGATCGTAATGACCCTCATTTGCATAGATTTTAGACAGACCACCATTTTACAAGTACTGAAAATTTTAAAGGGAAAAAAAACTAACAAAAAATAACACAGACACACACGATGGATTTATTCCATTTGGTCTAGTTGTGTTTCTGCTATTAAAGAGCAGGATTTCCAGTATGTATGAGATTCCATGGAGTTGACGTTCAGCTTCTCCACCAGACCACCAGACTCACCAACAGACCCAATCAGTAGCGGACGGACTCCAAACCTTACGCTGCCATTTCACAACCAGATCCGCGTTTTAGCAGCAGACAATTTACCAAAAAAATAGAATAAAACAAAACCAAATAAAAACATTTGGAAAGCAAAAAATGCTAAAGTGTGATTACCATGCTGGCAGATGGTTAAAAGAAAAACAGAAATATAACTAAAGCAAAGACAAATTTAGATATTATTTCTAAATGAAAAATAATAATAATCATCATCATTATTATTAATGAAAAATACTAAAATAACAATAATAATAATCATCATCATCATCATCATCATTATTATTCACCCCCAGTACCCATTTAAAGGAATTTAAACTACTTTAACCAACTTAAATATCATGATGTTTAACATCAATGGGTATTGCAAAATGCCCCTTCTATCTGATATTCTGAATACACATATACACATGTTCATTAACCCTCAATGATTGTACATCACACACACATTCTGAGTGCCACACAGGGTGAAAATTATACTGCATCTTAACCAACAAGAAGCTGAATATCTGCGCTAATAACAGTTTAACAGACAGCTTCAGTGCTGTTCGACTTCATTACATTTGTTCCCATACGGTTTTTCAAATGGTCTTGCAAGGGTCAGAAGAGCACAGGTACTTTTACAGCCACATAAACACAAAGTACTCACATCCCCGAGTCCTTTGTGCTGATGTGGCTGGAAATACTGCACGATTTGACGACAGTGCCCCCTTCAGGTCACCTCAAGGCATGGGCTACGTTTCAATACTACAGACACTGCCCCGTCGTAATGACTTTCGCTTGTGAACTACTACATGTAAATACATGGAGGTAGATCTACACGAGCATCTAGACAAGAAGGAATTAGGATGAGATGGTGCTGCTGTAAGAAGAAGAAGAAAAAAAAAACACAGGAAAAGAACAGGGTAGAGAGTAGAAGAGAGGAGAGGAGGATGAAGACAGAAGATTAGAGGAGAGGTGAGAAGAAAGAACAAGACAAGGAGGAGGAAGAGAACTTGTGCGAAAAACAGAAACGAGGTTGAGTTAAATAGAAACAAGCGCAAGAAATATATACAGACGCCGTTATAAAGCTGAAGAAAGGCCAAACCCCTGACAGTAAGTGCTCGGTAAGCCCCTGCGGGCTCGGCTTCGCAGAGACTCTCGAAAAGGACACTGTAGTCAGTCTGCAGGCCAGATGAGCTCGCCCACGTCTCTTCAGGGCCCGGATCTCAGTACCGCCACATGTGATAGGTGCTGACCCAAGAGGACGGGAAAGACCAGGGTGGGAACCTCCCTAGCAGGCTGGCCAGCTGAGGAGTCCGGTGCTCCTCTCCAAAGTAGTGGCAGGAGACAGCGACGGAAATGATCCCGTCCTCGCCTGAGGGGTCCGAAGGCGGCTGAGAAAACAGTAATCATGACAGGCATGGACAAGAATAAGATTGTATAATTAATGCTTTCATGACGGTACACAAACGGTACTACATACAGCATGACATTTATTGATTTAGTTGGTTACAGAATTGAACGCTGAACACAAAATAATGAATCGTTTTTTCCAGCAAGTTTGTATGCTTTGGAAATGACTGGCAAATAAAGCCTTTGAACTAAATAATTTATCAAAATCCTTTTTTTTTTATGTAGATGGCAACCCAAACAGCAAATGATGGCTATATATAAAAGATAAAAAATTGCAAGCAAGGAAAATGATTCCCTTTATAAAGAAAGTCTGATTGGATGCCCGAACCTGTTGGAGTGGGTGGAGCTTGTGATTGGTGCTCTGATGTTTGGCTGATCCATCTAAATTATGTGACACTGATGACTATCTGCATGGGTATTGGTGGAAGCACATGCAAGCCTTCACCTGATTGGCTTGGTGGTGTGGTGGGGGAAGGGCTTAGCTAGTTAGCTTGTGGGTCATATAATGTTCATCTTGGAAAACTTCATACATACCTGGATCTCGAGCCAAAAGTGCCAGGCAGGTGCGTCCAGGCCGTGGGAGTAGAATATGAAGTACTCTCCACTCAGGTCGAACTGTGGGGTCCCATCCCCGAACGACCAGCTGGAGAGGGAGGCCCCGGTGTGGGGACGCAGGTACAAGGACATGTGGCTGGGGCCTGGAGAACAGAAGCAAGGAGTCACCCAACATCAGCTACAGTTAACATAGCCAGCAGCACAACACAACATCAGCTACAGTGTTGAATCTTACCTTTGGCTTCAAAGCTCAGCTTTACTGTCCCCCACTCAGTCATTTGTTTCGAAACAAGTTTGAATTCAGGTGGAGACTTGGGAGTCACTGTTGGGGTTGGCAAATACCAGTTTTTCCTAAAACACAGATAGCCGACACTGGAATTTGTGCATTTACTGAAACATACAAAAGAATTACATTTCCAAGCAGCCAAAAACGTTTCTGTTTTGTCCGTTCCAAATGCATTTTTCAAGTCTTCAAAAACACCAAGAAACACAGGTCACAGTGTCTCGGCCTGGAAGGAGGCCTCGCGTCCTCTGAACTCACTTAATGAGGAATCGAACAGGGAGGAACCAGGGGAAGCCCCCGAAGGGCAGGTCGTCATGGTGGCGGGTGCGGATGGTGTCGTTGATCTCAGGGATGTGAGGGGTGACGTAGCGCATGCCTGTGTAGTCGAAGCTGTTGATCCACAGGCCCGAGTCCGCGCTCTCCACCGAGCCGTTTAAAGCGTGGAACGTCCGTGTGGTGTGCTGAGGAATCGTAGAGCAGGGCAGTTGTGGGTGGAGATCGTGCATGGGTGGGTGTGGCCAACACTGGACCCCTCCTATGAAACTACTGGATATCGATGCAGATACAAAACTTGATGTCTAGACCAAAGTCTGAGTCAAACCTGGGAAGTGATTTCTGGCTGGAGTCACCTTTTTTAGGGCGTGGCCTATCTGGGTCAGGTGTGTGGGTGGAGTTACCTGGATGATGATACGTTTAGGGCGTGGCTTGTCTGGGTCAGAGGAGTATGGGAAGAACAAGCCGCTGGAGACCAAGATGAGCATCACAGCAAAGAGGGAACCGAGAACGGCCAGCACACGCTTGGAACTGCGCGCCAGGTAGATGAAGTGCATCTGTGTGTTGGATTTCAGAGACACACAGAAGGAGAGAGAGAGAGAGAGAGAGAGAACGAACATGCCATTACTATGGTGTACGTCAGACCTCTCCAATACTGCCCATAAAAGAGAGGATTTAAGTGAAGGTGAGGATTAGGGTTAGGTTTGGGTGAAGGTGAGGATTAGGGTTAGGTTTGGGTGAAGGTGAGGATTAGGATTAGGTTTGGGTGAAGGTGAGGATTAGGATTAGGTTTAGGTTTCTCCGACACTTGTTCCTTAATTCCTCATCTCTCACAGCCTCCAGCATGACCTCAGACCCCAAATCACGAGGATAGCCCACAGTGGAATGAGCCACTTACAAAGTAGGAGGAGAGCAAGATGGTTGCCAGGGTGATGAGGGAGGCGAGCACCACGTCGGGGGGGATTTCGGTGCCACTGCGGCCCAAGATGGGAGTGAAGATTTCGAACACGACCCAGATGAGGAACATGAGGTGCACATGGGGCAGGGTGAGACCCAGCAGGTACAGCACTGCATAGGGCAGAGACGCACCTGGACACGCAGAAGCACACAGACGCATGCATGTGCACACGCCATGGTCATGCTTACTGCATGTTTGTGTCACAATTATTAACAACATTTACATGACATTATTAATCTGAACTTCAAACGACTGCCAAAGTTAACACAATGAACCACATGTCCAACAATAGCCCTGACGCAGTATCCCACACCTGTAACTGCAGTCGTATTAACAGAATATCACACAAAGTAGAGTCATACACAGATAGACAAACCGATTACAATATCCAAGTCTAGGGTCAGTGTTAACCCCGACCCCTCCTTCAGCACAGTCTGGGTTAACCCCATGTGGTGCTCACCTCTGTGTCTGAAGTGGCTGGCGAGGAGGAGCTTGGTGGCCAGTGGAAAGACCACCATCAGCATGGGAACGTATGCAGAGCACAGGCCCCGCAGGGTGAGGTAGAGCAGGGCACAGCACCACAGGAGCAGTCCCACGTCGAAGAAGAGCTCGCCCAGCTCCACCCTGCGCACACCCTGGGGGACGAGACAGACAGACACATTGGGTGAGGACAGCCATATCCTCTCAGCTTAACCAACCCAAACCCAGTCGACATACCCACCCACCAGTTCACCAGTGTTTAACAAACTCCTCCAACCTCACCATTACAGCACAGCACGGATACTCACAAGACCATTAAGGATCCAACTTTGAGACCAGAAGAATGGCAGCTCCTAATCATAGCCGAGTCTTCTCAGGTTTAAACTTCCTGGACCTTCCTCTGCCTTTAATCTACCCCTCACTTCCACACATACTACCCCTCACTTCCACACTATCCCAAATACCAAATACTTACTACAGCTCAAAAGATTTTTTCCACCATTTAAATCACCACAGCTCAGCTACTGATTGTTAAAATGCTGTCCAAACACCACACCGTCCTGAATAAAACCATGGGCTCCATACACTACAGCCCCTTAATGCCCAGTGGAGGGTCCCGCCAAGGCTCACCCCGTAGTACAGGTTCTTGGCGAGGGTGTGGACAAGCAGGATCTTGGCGCAGGCAGCGGAGCCGTAGAGGGCGATGGCGGCGGTGAAGTGGCTGTACCAGAACATGGAGCATCCGGTCAGCGTGACCAGCAGAGCCATGATGAGAACGGAGAGCAGGGTGGCGAACCAGCTGAGCAGCGCCACACACGAGCCCAGCGCCAGGTCCCGCAGGTAGCGCCCACCTGTAGCACACACACACACACGTTAACACCCTAACTCGGCTGAGCAGCGCCACACATGAGCCCAGCGCCAGGTCCCGCAGGTAGTGCCCATCTGTAGCGAGCACACACACACACACACACACACACGTTAACACCCAAACTCGGCTGAGCAGCACCACACACGAGCCCAGCGCCAGGTCCCACAGGTAGCGCCCACCTGTAGCACACACACACACACACACACACACACGTTAACACCCTAACTCGGCTGAGCAGAGAAACCTCCCCCCGTCCGCACACGCACAGAATATTAACGCGCGTAGACCTTAAAACGTTTACCCTTGTTGCCAGGCAGGGTGGACTTCTTGGCAAAGTAGATGATGGTTGCCACGACAACCATGTAGTTGATGATGGTGCCCACTCGTGCCGGGTAGGCCACCGCCACCACTCCCAGCACATCGAAAAACACCATGTTGCCATGGCGATACTCTGAAGGGTCTGCCAGTTTCTCAGACATGGCCAAGTGCTTGAGGAGAGCCAGGATGTTGTCTCCTACACACACACACACACACACACACACACAGTTTTCCTTCAGGAGAGCAATTTACACACAACAGGCCATTTTCTACTGAAAAGTAGTCTAAGGCTGCTTCACACCATGCTTGCATCACACCGTCTGGTCTAAAATCAGACTTTCTACGCCCCCTGGACACTCCTCTGCATGCATGGTGGACATGTGCAAAGCCGTCTCCACTCCGTCCTCGTCCTCTCTGTGGTATATACAGACAGGTAGAGCCGACTGTTTGGCGCCACCCTGGTGGACGACCCTCGTAATAGGTATTAAACGGTCATGCATGTAGGTCTTTCTGCTGGCCAGTAGATGGACACTGTAGATGGAACGTCCCTATTCCACCCTCATACAGTCACTGGATCAAAGTAAACGTACCAGTGAGGTGCCACAGGCAGGTCCTTCTCTCACTGGATCAATGTAAACGTACCAGTGAGGTGCCACAGGCAGGTCCTTCTCTCACTCGGTTAACGCACATCACTCCAACTACCTGTTGTAAATTTCCCCATTGTGGGACTAATAAAGGATTCTCTCTTATCTTACCCAAGTCTTCATGTTAGTTTTGTGAGGAAGTGCACACCTGCTCTCTGGATGGAGTCTGTTAGGATGCGGTCAGAGGTGTCATACTTGGTGTGGTAGATGAACCCATTCTCGATGAAGGCCAAATCAATCCCTGAAGAGAGACACGGACCATATTCATCACCAAACAAAAGAGGGGGGGGAGGGAGGGATGGAGGAAAAGAGGAAGTGTGCAGTTTTTTTTTTTTTGTGAATGAAATACATGTAAATATATATAACTAAGCACAACTATATGTACGTATGTACAGTCATGTGGGAAAAAAAAAAATCACCCCAAGATTTAATTCTTTATTGAGAAATATGGCCATATCATTATTTCATTAATTTCACATCAATTGCATCACATTTGCAAAAACAATGAAAATGTAATGCGTTTTACTTTTAAAAAAAGTTTTAAAAAGTCAAATGCTACTGAAGAAAAAGTTTGGACACCCTATGCCCCACTGTCTGGTATTCTCAACTAGACGTTTCCTATAACCATCTACCAGTCTCTGATATCAACTAGGAGTTTTGATATCAAAGCCTTCCTCCTTGCACACCTCCCATGAAAATCAAACTTGTGCAGTCACTTTCTGTTGGTAGACGCAAGCACTTTGACAACTGTGGTGAGCTACCTGTCGATCTATCCCAACCCGTAGGTCTTGTGATGACATTTTAGGATTATTGGAGACGTCTTCATGCATCTTGTGGTCTTCTCTTGGGCTGAACTTGCTAGGACGGCCAGACCTGGCCATGTTGGTAGTCGCATTAAATGTTTTCCACTTGTAAATTATTTTCTGGACAGTGGCTGATTTTCTAAAAGATCTTTTTAAATACCTTCCCAGGTTCAGGCTCTATCTATAACCTTCTTGCTGAAGGTCTCAGAGACTCTTTGGATCTCACCATGGTGATGCTATTCACTTGAATAATCAAGAGCAAATCCAACTAATGTCCGAGGTTTAAATAAGACAGCAGCGTCCTCCAAAATCCTCTCTAATGATGGTCTAATCATTTGTATCTGATGTGTTACACTCGATACGAATTTTAGGTGTTTTAAGTAGTAATAAATATGGGATATCCTAACTTTTTCTTCACAAGAAATTTGCAGTTTTAATAATTACATTTTACAAACTATTTACAAAAAAACCTCTTTACTCAGTTTTGTTTAGTTATATTACCTTCATCCCCTTAAAATGAAGATCAAATGTCTGCATGTTTAAGTTTTCATGGGGTGTCCTAATCTTTTCTCAGGATTGTACACATGCATTTGCAAGTATGACTGTACCAGGAATGTTGCCAAAGTCCCTGTAGATACGGAAGTCCGTGTCCGAAGGAATAATCCCACTCTGGAAAACCTCCTGCCCCACAACAGAGGCAAAGGGGTGGACAGCAGCACGAACGTAGGCCTGCACCAGCCAGGGGTTCTCGGGACCTACACACACACACACACACACACACACACACACACACACGTTTTCAGCACCTGAACACATCTCCTCGGAACGTGCAGAAGGGCCAAGTACGCGCTCTCTGTCATACACGCGTGCATAAACACACAGTCTTGTTTACCTATCCTTGCAGGAACCTTGGGTAGACCGTGGTTACTGCAGTTAATGAATATACCTACACACATACGCCTACAAGGTCCCCCCAAGGACAAATGTGTCAGACGTTAATTTCCTTGTGAGGACATTTGGTCTCCACAGAGATACATAAACATGTACAAGTGACTGATTACCTGCTCTACATCAGAGCATGTAAAACAAAAATGCACCACCCTAGAAACAGCTTTCATATGGCTTTGTTGTTGTAATGTCAGAAATTTGGTTCAATAAAGTAGAACCGATTTTTTAAATTGGCTAGTTTAGTGAATCCTGTCCAAGTAATTTCAAATTAAATCCAGATAACCACACCTCACTCTCACACCGCTTCCATCTGCCACACACACACACACACACACACTCGCGTGCGCACACAGCTTAAAGCAGAAGAACAAGGCAGGCAGAGTGAGACCAGCAGGCCAGGTGGAGCGGGCGGAGCCGTGTACCTGTCTGAAACACCACTTCCTTTCCCCCAACACCAGCTGCTTCCAGGTTCACAAAGGCCCTCACCTGCTTCGCCCAAGGGTGTTGGGTGATGAACCCGTGACTCGCCTGGAGAGCAGAACACACGATCACTGTTTCAGCACAAACAAAAGAAATTAATAATTAACACACATGAAAAAAGGAAAAATCAACCAATGATAAGGGGGGGGGGGGTGAAGGAGAGGAAGAGGGAGTGAGAGACAGAATAAAGAATGAAATCTGTATAAAAAAAAAAAAAAAAAAAAAAACCCCTTGTAGGATTTCTGAGCATTTCCAACCTATGCAGTGTTCGTTCATGTTTTTTAATATTAAACATATTGCTTGACCGTATAGAGTGCAACTCCTCATTAAGTGTATGAAATCTCTCGCTCTATTAATACTAACTTTATCTACAATATTCGCTAGGTTTCACAGCTGAACCAGGACTGCACTGTGGCCCCTCCTACCTGGAGGACGTTCTCCTCAGCTCCATTGAAGAGGAAGATGATGCCATGTGTCAGAGGGGAAGACAGGTTCATCAGTGAGCGCAGGACCTCCAGCATCACCGCACAGCTCACCGCATCATCGCTCGCTCCTACACACACACACACACACACACACACACACACACTAATTATCTAGACAAAAAACAGTAGAAATGGAAACATTTGAGCTCCATCTTGTTTTGAATTGGAGACATTCACACTAACTTAGAAATGAAATGTATATATTTTACAAGTCAGCACCGACCTCACAAACACTCCATCATGAACATCAGCAAGTTTGTTTTGCAGAACAGAGACTGTTCTACACTACATACAGTGGAACTACTATTGGCTGAAGGAACCACCAATATTAAAAACACACAACACAGGATCTTCAGCACACTGCCATTTATTAAGACGTGCGTGTTATATTAGCCTGAATCTTATAAACACAGACACAAAACCCTTGAGTACAAGAATTCAGGTCTATCTGGGCTACACTAGATATTCCAAGTATCCCTAAGCACTTTGTAAGTCGCTCT
>JAOYMR010000020.1:810248-831960 GCA_025802075.1 Tenebrosternarchus preto
GGTAGTGTATAACAGGGTAGTGTATAACAGGGTAGTGTATAACAAGGTAGTGTATAACAAGGTAGTATATAACAAGGTAGTATATAACAAGGTAGTGTATAACAAGGTAGTGTATAACAAGGTAGTGTATAACAAGGTAGTGTATAACAAGGTAGCACGTAACAGGGTAGCACGTAACAGGGTAGCGCATAGAGTAGCACATAACAGGGTAGCACAAAACAGGGTAGCACATAACTAGGTAGTGTATAACAGGGTAGCACAAAACAGGGTAGCACAAAACAGGGTAGCGTGTAACAGGGCATCATGTACCAGGGTAGCATATAACAGGCTAACAAATCTGAGACTAACAAACCTGGCCACATCACTTAACCTGGCCATATCTATAGTGAGTTAACCTGGCCACATAAGTCAGGATCACACTGTATTCTGATTGGCCATCTGCATTTGTGTGTTTATGCACTTGCACGCATCGTTTTGTACCAGTCTGACGTAAACCAGAATTTTCTTGTTCCAGCCAAGTTCAGCATTAGCAAACAGTGAGGACAAATGAGCCTTTCAGAGTCAGATATATCCGTGGGACTGAAAAAAGTTGGGAAAGTTCATGGCATCTCATCATTAAACGTAATTCAAGAGTTTTGCTTAAAGCAGTTAGTAATAATTAAGAGACATCATTGCTTGTTTACTGACAGTCTACAGGAAGTTTACTGACAGTCGACAGTCTACAGCTTTTCTATTTCAAGCATGGCTCACTCTCTGTGAGCAGATGACAGAGTTCCCAAGTCATTCCCTTATGCCAATTATGGAACACTGCCTCATTCTCTATGCCAAAATACAAGGCTTGTGATTGGTCAATTTGCATGTCAGTGCAATACAAGGCTTGTGATTTGTCCATTTGAATGTCACTGGAGTTTTCTTTTCCTGCAGTAGGAGGTGGTTCTTGGCCACATTAAGTATCATAAGGCACCAGACTCTCCATAGCGAGTCTGACGACGTGACACTATGTAACATATAACAGAGTAGCGCACAGTAGCGTAAGGTGTAACAGGGTAACCTGTGCCAGGGTTTCTTGATACGTTAACATATGGCAGAGCAATGTATAACAAGGTAGTGTGTGTTACAATAATACGTAGTAGAGTAACATAACAGGCTAGTGGCAGGGTAACAGTAGGTTAATGTATAACAGTGTAACAAATAACACGGTAGCTATAACAGGGTAGCTGTAACATGGTATTGTATGGTAGTGTAACATAACAGGGTATGGTATGGCAGGGTATTGTATGGTAGTGTAACATATAACAGGGTAGTGTATAAGGGTACTGTATGGCAGGGTAACATATAACAGGGTAGTGTATAAGGGTACTGTAATGCAGGGTAACATATAACAGGGTAGTGTATAAGGGTACTTATGGCAGGGTAACATTGTACTAGGACTGCTACAAAAGAAATTCACTCACTCACATACATACACCAGAGACTCACACACAAACACACACACACCAGCAAAACATAAGCTAATATGTACATCACAGGTAACAGTACTCAAACTACAAAAATATGGGCTACCCAGACATCATTAAATATCCTGCTTACCTTCATATAAAATAATACACACGTTTTTGTTGTAATTTATTATCATTATGAAAGACTGTGCTCTGTGTAAACAAAAGTTTCAAATAATCCCCAAAGCAAGAAAATTCATTCAAAGGTACATTAACACTAACTACCCAACTGTCAACGTATATATTTAAAAAATAGCCAATCATTTGCTGGCAGACCAACTGTCAGCCAATGAATAGCCAGAAATGGTTCAGTGGGCGCACACTGTCGTCAAGGTGAGCCATTTGTGAGTAAGATGTTAGTTTGTTAACCCTTTACAGTGAGGAAGAAAGAAAGCAACCAGACCTCGAGAAAACAAACCGTGATGCTTCTATCTGTAAGGATAAATAAACAAATAAATCCGTTAAACGGGTTCTTTACTGTGTCGCCTTGTCAGATGCTCTATGAGCAAATTTCAAGCAACACTGGACAATTTTCCATCTGTGCTTATGAGCACATCTACTGATCCTGGATCAGATTTGAAGTGGAAGCAGAAATCAAAGCTGTGTCGAAGCATGAGAGATGGGAGGGGGCTGTATGCGACAGTGCCTGTTTAGAAATCCGGAGGAGCTCGCTGAACACTGCACACACTGAACACTGTGCCCACCAAACACAGTACGTGCTGAACACTACATGCGCTGAACACTGCACACGCTGAACACAGTACGTGCTGAACATTACACACACTGAACACTGTGCCCACCGAACACAGTACATGCCGAACACTACACGCGCTGAACACTACACGTGCTGAACACTACACGCGCTTAACACAGTACATGCTGAACACTACACACGCTGAACACAGTACATGCTGAACACTACACTCTGAACACTACACGCGCTGAACACAGTACATGCTGAACACTACACGCGCTGAACACAGTACATGCTAAACACTGCACACACTGAACACAGTACATGCTGAACACTACACACACTGAACACTGCACACATTGAACACAGTACATGCTGAACACTACACGCTCTGAACACTACATGTGCTGAACACCACACACACTGAGGTCAGTACTGATGACCAGTGCATACAGAAACAACCCCATCACGCTTCCCCTCTGTTACCATGGAGAAAAACCTATACATAATTCATGGTACTAACACTAATGTTAAACGAAGTTAGTTCCAATTCACAGTCCGTACATTCAAAGACCATAATTCACCTTCCTCTTGCTTATTACACGTCCTCCGTACAATCACACGCTTATTACACGTCCTCTGTACAATCACACGCTTATTACACGTCCTCCGTACAATCACACGCTTGTTACACGTCCTCCGTACAGTCACACGCTTATTACACGTCCTCCGTACAGTCACACGCTTATTACACGTCCTCTGTACAGTCACACGCTTATTACACGTCCTCCGTACAAACACACACTTATTACACGTCCTCCGTACAGTCACACAGCTATTATACATCCTACATGCAGTCCATTACCCATCCTCCATACACACAATATTACACACAGGTTATATATTCACATGATTATTACACACCTCTGCTTCCACTCACACACTTAATACATGCACTCCAGAATCTGCCCTCAAAAAAAATCAATAAAGTTCAATAAATCAATAGTTTGTTCTTTCTTTCTGTTTTTCTTCGCTTTATTCCTTGGTTATCTCTACGTGTCTACTACACGCCACTGTCAGACTCTCTTACACAAAGACAGCAAAAAAGACAAAATACTGTGTTCTTTTATAAACATACAAGGGAAAAAAACTAAATCTCTAAGCGATTGCATCTCTTTTGTGGTTGGGTCATAGTTGGTGACTTTGCGGTAAGGTCACTGGTGTATTTGACCAGATAAACGGTACGCGTTTTCACACGATCGGGGGCGGCTGGCGCCCCGTGCGAGTCCGAGAGGCGTTTCACTTCCTCCCGGTCACACCACACCAGCGAACAGTGCCAACACAAAGCTGCTCACACAACCCAAGATGGCTGCCGGGGAGCAGCGTTCAAACCTCCCCTGCATACGACGAGAAGGGATTCCTCACGAAGGAACAAACTACAGTGGAAACGGTGGTGAGCAAAAACAAGAAAATAAAAAAACGAGGACCAACCCAGCTGCTGCAGTTTAGAAATAACCTGGAAATATTTTTCATTTAACGCTGATTAAATGCATTAGAGTGATTAAGGTAGAAAAATATGTGAAATGCTGTAAAATACATATTTTTTTTAAGGACAACATAAATTCCTCTGTGAATATGTTACTACGTCTCCTGCTCTCAAAACACACACAAACACAAATCATGAACCTATATCAATTTACTGAGGACAGCTGTGTTTGTTTGTTTGTTATCCATTATAATGGACCACAGCTCTGAAGGAATTAACTTTGCAGCTTTCTGCCAGCCCATGTGTGTGTGTGTGTGTGTGTGTGATCTGTCTATGTGAATATGCTTGTGTGATCTGTGTGTGTGTTTCGTCCACAGCTGATTGTTCAGATTAAGTTCAGTTGTGAAGCTGCGTGATCGTTCTCAGTCCATCGCCATTGTTCTCCTCACTCTCTCTCTCACACACACACACACACACACACTCACACACACTCACACACAAATATATACACATACACACCACACCCACAGACACCCACAACATGCGCACCACACACAGATATCCACAGACCACACACACACACACACACACACACACACATCAGTCCCACGATACACCATACACACACTCCACACAGACATGACACAGCACTGTGAATGCAAATATAAGATGACATTTTACACACACACACACACACACACACACACACACACACACACACAGGCCCAACTGTCACACCCCTCCATCATCTACATCCGAGTGCATGAGGAAAACCCTCCTATTCCCCATTTAACTTCATCGTTTCACTTTTTTCAACATCTCACATTTTTATTCTCACGTTTTTCAGCATCTCACATATTTCTAGCTCTTAAATTAAACAATAAACACATAGTCCTGTAAACACCACAAAGCTTTTTTCTGCCAAAATAACTGAAAAAAATCTAAATTATGAATTACTCAAAAAAAAACAAAAAACTAGTTACTAGTCAGGTGGATGAAATGTTTTTTTTTCCCCCACAAAGATAGAATTGACAAAAGTTATTTTAGGCAAATACAAACAAGTGAAATGTGCCAGACCTCTGTGAGATGTTCGAGAAGATCGCCCCTAGCAACCTGCTTGGTGGTAGGAGCACACTACTTCAGGGTACGCCTGCAGGGTTCCTGTTTCTTTAGCAACACTCCCTTACTGATACTGGAGTGCAATACACAGTACAATACACAAACATCAATAACAAAGTTTCTGTACAGCTCACTCTGATCATCTTGACCAACCTCAGAATCCAAGAGGAGAGCTCTATGGGGGTTTTGTCCAATCAGATAGTCCAGATCAATAAGATGCTCAAATTTCTGTACCGCGCATTCCGATCATCCCCAACCAACCTCTGTCATCCAAGATGAGTGCTCTATGGGTGGTTTAACCAATCAAAAAGTGCACACAAGTGCTCTGTGGGTGTTTTGACCAATCAGACACGTCAGAGAAGTGCCCTGTAGTGCTCTGTGGGAAGTTTGATAACACAACACAACATCATCCAAGAATCATAAATAATTTGGGGCAAAATAAAGCAGGCCAGCCTTTAACCAGATCAAAGGTTCACTGGCGTCCTGTCATATACTTCAAGGGAGGCAGCAATTACAATATGTCATAATATATTCATGATGTGATGTTTTTGACAATACAATATCGAGCAGCCTTTTGCTTGGCTCTAGGTCAGGTTAAGCAAACCATACAGTAATTTACTGCACGTCTTCCGTGGCACATAAGTGTCCAACCAGCCAGTAACAATGAACCATAACAAGGCAAAGCTTAACTCATCCTGATTCCTTCCAGTCAAAACACTGAATGCTAATTCAAATGGGAGCAGCTTTGATCACTTGTTAATGAGCTACAGTCAGACAGAATTCTGGCCAGTTTTATCCAGTTCCCTGCTGCATCTCCTGTAGTGTTACAGCAGTGTTACAGGTCTATATCCTAGTCTTTGATGTGAGCTCAGGCCCAGACACAAAACCCCATCTATACGTGCACATGAAGTGTTATGATGGTAGTGTCTGTGTATATGACGTAGAGATCTGATACGAGGTCAGCGCTGGTTTGTTGTTGGATGTAGTAGTGGAACCAGGGGAGAAATGCATAACAAACTCATAATTTCATTTTCCCACAGAGATGTGGCATTTTAACACTCACAAAGCTACTTCAATACAACTAATGTACTGGAAAATCAAATACCTGTTCATTAGTTAATGAGAATACCATGTTTAAACTAAACTACTGAGTCGTGTTCACAGAATAATGTAACGGACCACTGACACAAGCAGGCTACAGTTGTCTTTTAAAAAAAAACTGCAGTGCCGTGTCACCATGATATTTCACAACTGTAAGGGACACTAAGGTAAAATACATAAATCCAGTCAGGACAATTAACACTCTTCCCGAACGTATTTGGTGTAATTTTATATACATCATCATAACGCTCCCTTCCATCCGGACATAAAGCCATGTAGGAAAGCAATTTGGAGCAGGAAAGGCGATGTTGCACATCTCCGCTGTGTTCACTCCGTCCCGCAGAGCACCACAGCAACCCGTTATGACATGTCTGCATAACGCATGTGCACAAAGCTCGTCTCTTTCGGCTTTAAAGTCCGCCGTGTGACGTTGGCGCGCGCGGTGTAAACAGCGCTTTCAGCTTTGGATGGCAGAGCACGTGCACTAACGCATCCTCCTGGCGTAAACAAATGGACTACTTGATATGATCGCACGAGGCGGACCAAAATAACAACACGACGTCATAATAGTTCACTGGTTGCATTAATAGGAGCTATTACTAAGCAAATACCTAGACAAGATTTCAATTTTTAATATATATATATATATATATATATAGTCCTGTGCTAACGTTAAGGACACCCAACGAACTTAGACAATGTACTTACTGCTAGTGGGGGAGATAAGCGACAGCTGTCATACGTAGATAAAATAGAGCACGTGTTTTCCATTCAATAAGAGTTTCTTTGAATAAAAACAGCGTATCGCTCAAGCCACACGTTCACCCAATAACACAAGACAAGAGAAATAACAGGGAAACACCATCCAGGGGCCGCTACAGATAGACAACGTACTTCACTCACACACACACACATGCACGCGCGCACACACACACACACACACACACAAACAAACAACTAGCGTTTACAACAGACAAGTCAAGTTTACAAGAATTACAATTTATAAACACTCTTGGTTGCAGCGGGTCCTCGGTTCTTGCGCAAGAACTGTTGGCGAATTCCCATCAAAACAGGAAGCCCCATAGCTGAGTGGCACGTTAGCAACCTAGCTGCATAATCCTAGCGCACAAACAGACGCAAAACGCAAAGCGTAAAACCAACAAGGCTTCTCAAGGACGAGATACATTTACCTGCTTCCCCCTATAAAATAAGCGCTGCTGTTCCGGGTTAACATTGAAAATCTCCTGTATTTTCAGCCTTAGAGACTCAATTTTAGTCAGTCTGGAAAGATCCTCAATGGTTCGGGTCTCCTTCCCGTCAATGGTGCGGATTTGAATCCACATCTTTCCGTTGGTCGACAAGCCTACAAAAAACGGTACCGAAAATTCGGTTTACGACGGTTTCGGGGGGCGTGGGGGGGAAAGGGGCTCGTCTAGATAGTGCTCAAGGATCCATGCACACTTCTCTGCGGCGGAGAAAGCGCTTCTTGCAGGAGGCGTTTCACATGGGGTCACGGCGCCAAGCAAATCTCGCGAAATAAAAAAAACGGCAGCAGAAATTTGCCTTTAAAGACGCAGGGCGCCTTTTTCCGCTGCGTGTCTGACACATGCAGAGATGTGTGTCTGTCGAAGGAAGACGATCCTGGCACAGATTATTATTAACTCCCGCGTATGTGTTTGTTAGTTTTATTGTGTTTTTTGCCGACGCATGTTACTCCTTTCGTGATTTGTTAAGCGAAATAACGACAAAGCGTTACGTAAATATTTACATTCAGGTCGCGTGTTTCACCGTTACTCTGTAACCTAACCGTAATAACACGTAAACCATGTGCAAATAAGTTGATGGATGCGATTTATTATCTTAGACCCCTGTCGTATCTCGATTAATAACACAGGGGAAGATGATCACGTCCTCTAGACAAACAAACTCGTCATGGCCTAACTGAAAGTAGGAAAATATCAGGGATAAAAACATCACATTTCAGGCTACATCTAAATGACAGAAAATACATGGAATCAACCCTGACAATCCTGTCAATGTATCAAAGAAAAAGTATGTACACTATCTTTTCTAGTTCATGTATTGGACCTCTGACTTCAGCTCTGGTGAAAATACTTAATAAAACTAGCCAAGGATTTTAAGAAGCGTCGAGTGACACCTAGTGGTTGGTCCTAGGTATAACCTAGTGGTATAAAAGCTTTTATATGTCAACGACTGAAACTTAACAGTTTTTCTTAGATCTCGACAAAATGCAGTTTAGTGAGGAGCATGATTCTAGGCTTATAAATACAAATCTCCCAGAAACCCGACTGCACAAAAAGTTAGCTTGTATTATTTGTATCCGAAAGGACGCTACAAGCAATTGACTTCATGCCACGTCGTCGTTACTAGTTAACAATCACATTTTCTTTTGGCAGCGGACACGTACCACCATAATCACGGTTAAAATGCCTAAATCTGACTTGACAAATGTGTTTCTTGTGGCTTTTAAAATGTATTTATTCGTTCTAATTTCAATTAAAAAATAGCGCTTTAGCATCGGTATCTGGAAAAGCCCAAAGTACACCCAGGCCTAATATCAGATGCATTATGTCCAGCATAGCAGCTATGTTGGTCTTTCTTTTGTAACGCATCATTGTAAAATACGATTTCCCATTTTCCTATGACTGGGTGAATCAGAAGTAAAAAAACAAAAAACACGGGTCAGCTCCATGAAGATTTAAATGCCAATGCACTCCGACTTTATACTGTAAACCTTTCAAAACGACATTTTTCCAGTTCCTCAGAAGGTTCCAGAACTTGATTTTTCTCAGCCAACCTAAACATTCAGCTCGGGCTGAAGCAACCAATGACGAGGTTAACCGACGCAGTTGACTAACGCCACGCTTCTTCGTGACGGTGCTACCAGCTCGCCTTTCATTCTTTCCAATCATCAGACCCTCTGTGGGCCAAGACCTTGAAAATGAAGTTCTATTCAACTGTATTCACTGCAAAAGTATTGCTCCGTCTGTAGACCACCTATATTCTCGAGGTTTTGCGTGGTAAGCGTAGGTGCGACATTTAAGCGTATTGCACCACTATTTAAAAAAAAACACACCCAACAAAATAAAGAAACATCACTGACGCGCCATAGTTCGTTTCCTCAAACAATTTTATTATTCCTGAAGCACAACAGGTTCCACTAAGTGTACATCAAAACTTGCAAACCACCATTAAACAAAACGGGAAAAACAAAAGCGTCGCCGGAATGCCAGCTATATGAAAACGGCACATAACAGGTTCTACACAAGGCTGAACAACGTTTGACGCACGAATCAAGAAGAGTTGAAGGTACTCTGGATACCCCCACCCCTTTGTACCAATCTGTTTCTCTTGTAGCTTGAGACGCATTAACCGAAGACGTACAGATTCCCTTGCAGGGCGTATGCCAACGTTCACTCTACGGTTGCGCTCAGGTAGAAGGCAGCAGGAGGCGCCACTGAGCCCAACCCTAGGTGAGCACCAGCACCCCCACGACCCTGTGCAGCGCTCCTCTAGCGTCTCAAAAAAAGGTTTCCAAGTTAACGTTACCGAACAACACATTAAAGGAACAGCTCCACTTAAAAAATGAGCAACACGATACAAAAAAAAAAAAAAAAGAAAAAAGTGCCGACTTACCTAAAAGTGTAAACTGATTGGCCCTCATTTTGTACATTCAAGTCTTTTCCCCTCTACTTTTCAAAATCAAGTTAAGCAATAAAATATTAAAAGACCACACTGACATTTGCTGCTGTGAGAATATATGCTCATAGGCAACTGACAAAGGGATTCGTCTTGTGCAACAAAAACAAAAAATCAACATGACAAGTGGGGGGGTGGGGTGTAATCAGAATACATAAAACATTTCTAAATCCAGCAAACATGTGGACAGAGGAGAGCAAGAGGTTACAGGGGATTGAGAACAGGAGCGGGATGGATGTGAGAAATTAAAGTTTGGGGAGATCCAAAAGGGGTGATGCTTGGGTCTGGAACTAATCCTCATCTGAAGAATCCCTGTCGAAGTTGTAGGCCATAAAGAAAACGTCAGGTCGAGAAGGGACTTGGGAATGGCCCGGACTCACAATCTCAAAGCCCAGGAAGCTGAACGTACGCACCAGCTTAGCTACAAGGGCGAAGGGGTGGGGTGGAGAGAGAAAAGGGTTAAGGGAGACGACAAACCCTCCTAAAGTTAAACAACCAAAAACCAGTGTCCCCCTAGAACGTACCACGATCCTCTCTGTCCTTGTAGAAGCAGACAAACACACTGGCCACTTTCAGATGCTCTTCAGCAAACTCCAGCAGGGAAGCAAAACTGGAAGGAGTGACAGGAGAACAGGTGAGCGAGACGCCCCACGCGCTGAACCACTCTGGTTCCACACCATCCTCAGCATATCCCATTGTCCACTGGGCCCCACTCTCACCTCTCCTTGCTGCCCTCTGGGAGGGGCTCAGTAGGGATCTCGACGTATAGGCCGTCCCCGCGGAGAACCGCCTCCCAGCACACCAGCCGCGAAGCCGTGGGCCGGCTCTGGAAGTGCAGTATCCTCGGGCAACCAGCTCCTGCAGGCTGCTCTGCTACGGTCAACTTCCTGTCCTACACACACACACACGGGGGGGGAAGAGAGCTACCTGACCACCTTCATAGATCTATAATGTACACATCATTAAGAACTCAACCTTCTGCGGATGCACATTTCCCAAGGCTGTTTACATTTTCTTGCTGAAAGCGCCTATGCTCTGTATACAAATAATGACTGCATACAAATGATTTATATTTAGGCAGGTGTGTCTACATTCACTGAAGAGCAGTCACGCTGTGTGTGTAATTAACAATTAATCACATAATTAACAAGCACACGCACACACACACACACACACACACACACACACACACGTGTAAAGCTGTCAAGAAGCTGCAAGAGAGGGCATGTGTGCCCCAACCATGTAAAGCGGTTGAGACATGGGAGGGTGAGGGTGTGTGTGTATATACTACCCATGTAGAGCAGTCAAGCTGCATGTGTACTAACCACGTAGAGCGGTCGAGCTGTGGGAGGGTGATCCCGTGTGCCATTCCCTCGCCCACCTGGGATCTTCAGGGGTGGGAGAGGGGCATCAGGAGCACCACAGAGGCCCAGGACCAGGGGTACTACTACAGCGCAGAGACAGACTGACACACACACACACACACACACACACACTCAGAGCTAATGCAGCAATAGCACCTCCAACACTACAAATACAATCTAATAAATTACAGGGAATCACTGCAGTGCACCATCTTTTAAAATGCAGAGGTAGCCATTTCAGATAAAGGACTTGTACAAATTGGGTGGTTTCTGCACAGAGAATATGCTTTAATTAACTTTGTTCCATGTTCATAATCTAATTTTTCATTCCACTTGGGAAAATGACAGCGTTTTATGCACCAAGGACTTAATTTTGTGCACCATTATAGTTGGAGACCATCAAGTCATCCTGACTTCAGATCTAAACTGTAGTAGTCATGTACGTGATCCCATTTTGTTAGTTACTACAACGGCTAGATTATGATACTACTGCCATTAGATTATGATACTGTATCGTGAGTTCAAGCTGACCGTTCAAGGCCAGATCGTCAGTAGCTAATAAATGCATAAAAAATTGCACCATCGCGAAGCGGTTTTGAGTATCTCGGATCCGACACACTGAAATATCTTACTGCGTAAGCGGTCAGGGCATGCAGAAGACTCGCAAAATAAATGTACAGCGACGGACAACGACAAAAGCGAATTTATTTAAAATTATAAATACTTAGAACAAGTCTAAGGGACAAAAATAACGAAATATCAAATTCGGACAAATACCAGTAGAAAAACAAAAGACAGGAAGTGTAACGTTGGTGCGAAAAAACAAAATGTATGTCAGGCCAATAATCACCTGACGTCAACATTACAAACCTCAACTATTGTGACGCAACTCGAAATGACGGGGCCTAGCAAAAACTAAAACAGTCCTTACAGTCCAGCTAGAAACGCCTTAAACATTAACTGTAAACGTTATTTGAAGAGTAATGTTACAGAAATTATGATGTACAGAAGTTTGGGTGTTACCTAGCAGTTCAAAAACAGAGACTAAGCAATCAGTAACAGGGCCTTTACATTTAGAGTAGCTTAGCTAGCCAGCTAACCTAGCTATGACCTCGTCATTTTATTGTGATAAAAAATTATTTCCATTAGTTAGGTTGAGCTACTGTTGAGTCATGACTGTTCGTAAATGACCGGCTAAACGAAATGTCGACCATCACCGTAACCCCTACGGGAAACTTTAAAGTACTTCTACTTATCTAATTATGACTATAGATTGATAGATAACCAGCTGCATAGCTAACTAGCTAGCTAATACAAGCTATATTGGCTAGGCTAACTAGCTACTAGCCGACGTTTGAGCTACCTACCCTCTTTGCTACCTAGAAGTAGCCAAATAAAAATGAGTTGTCTCTTGATTTTAGTCATACAAGCAGAACCAAACAACACAATACGCCTGACGAGTCTGTTTTAAAAAGAGACACCAGAACAACGTCCTATGTATGTAGTTTACAGCCACAGAGTTCGAAAAAAATTGCTAGCTAACCTAGCAGCTAACAGCTAGTCACCCTTCCCCCACCATAGGCTCCTGCTTACTTACTTGCCAATCATGTCACAAATATTACTACTACTTAAAGCATCCATTGTAGTTTGATATTGGGTTTTTCCTTCTTTTTCGCGAGCAAAACAATGACTGTTCAGTATCCGCTGGAGGTTGGATTTTACCATCCGGCCTCGGAAGGGTTTACGACGGCCTGACTTCTCTCGACTATGGTCGGTTCAAGAGTGAAGGCTGGAGGCTGGAGCGTCGCTCTTTAAAGCCCAGCGGCAGCCGCGCGCTTCCACGAGAAAAACAAGTCGCGAGGTAAAAGAGGATGCGCGGGGGCGTTATTGTAGCGCATGGAAAATTACTGAGACCTGCAGAAAAAAACAGAGAGGAAGCGAAGCAGTTTTGAAAGTCCTACATCATCAGTTGCAATAGCAAAAACAAGAAGCGAAGTATTTCACACTTCACTACTTTGGTAGTAGTTGTAATTAAAATATTACGTTATTTTTTTGTTTGTTTGTTTAACTGTCCACTTTAATTTTTAACAAACAGTGAATTAATAGGAATAGTTTCTATGTAATGTAGTTTCTTGGACAGGATTTGTACATACTTGATGCAGATATTTGTCCTAATAGATCTCGGTGGATTGTTTTTCGGCCAAACGTTAAGCTTAGTGTCAAACCCGATTATAGAGTCTGTGGTAACTTTTACATTCCAAATGTAAAACCGAGAAGTGTGTCGACCTTTTTTTAAACTATGTAAGGTATGTTAAAGTTCATTGTCGTGAGCGACGTGACTACACAGAACAGTGATTAAGGACGTGCAGCTATGCAGGTGTGCGTATATTATAGCCAGTTCACGGCATTTTCTTCTGTTGGAGTTATATCTGTAGTCATAAAATCATTTAGCGTCAGGATCCTGTGCAGTGATACGTGGCCAGATCAGCAGATTTGCTGAACCAACAGGATTACAGTAGTGTTGAGATGAGCACGGTCGAAAATTGTTATTAAAACCACTACTTTTATCACCTGGTGCTTAGTTTTTATCGACCAAATCTATCCGTCAACCCAAGTCGTTTTTTTTTTACTTCTCAGAAACAAATGCAATATTCATAATGGTATGCAAGATTGTAATGAATCCTATACATTGAATGATACATCACATCTGATGACATGACGACCATACATCTGTTGCCACGACACGTTCCTATCAGTGTGAACACTCACTGTCACATGGACATAGTAAATTCTAAAAAAATTCTAGATCATACACCCTTCTGCTGCAACCTCATGCTACCCCACGACACTTCAAAAATTCCAATAGATGACCAATAGATGGCAGTGTTGCCCAGAGACAGTATTAACCAAAATCAGTATTGACCAAACTGTTACCTAAAGTCATTGGTAACTAGAGTCAGTGTTAACCAGAGGCATAAATTATTTATTGTAATTTTACACAGGATGTCACATATTCTGTGCCCGTCCATTTCCCCAGTGTTTTATTTTATGTCATTTTAATTTAGATACAGTCACCTAAGAACAAAAATGTACACACAACACTGTTGCTTATAATAATATGTATAGAACCTATAAAAACCTAAAACATGTAAACAACATCAAGATACACAACATAAACATACAACCACCACTCTCCCCCAAAAAACACATAAACACAAGCAAACTCAACTCACCACCACCTCCACCTTTTCACAAATACATACACATCTTCACACAAATAAATATACACCATCATACAAATCTTGCACGTGGATGCAGACATACATGTATGCACACAGATGTGTTTTGGTTACTTTCCGGCCTGGCTCCTGGACGTTGGCACAAACCAGTGGCTGTCCGAACAGCAGAGTGAAGACTCGTCTATTTGCGCAGTATCTAAACGATCACGAATGCACTTATCGAAGATCTTAGTGTAACATCTTGAACGTCGCTACTGTGTTACTTCTTCCCAAATTGCGCTTATTATTGTTTGGTGTTAACTTACGATGTTCTCAATTTGTGATTCTGTCTATCTAGGTGTTAGCAAATGGACTCAAATGTATTTGCACGGGTGATGGTGTATTCTTTGGAAAAACACCTTCAAAGCTCTGGATAATGTCGTATAGGTTGTAATATTGCAGTGTGTATACTGGTGTAACAACAAAGCCTGGAGTGAAGCGTGGGCTCGTGAGCCTGGAGGGCTTCTTGTGCTCAAACGCAGCCCTCCTGTTCACTCTGCCTGCAATAAATGGAAAAGGTAAAATCGCTTTGAGATTAAGATCGAAGCGGGCATGCCTACCGCCTGCCTGCCAACGCATGGATGCGTGTTACGATGGCTTAGGTCCGTGTGATGTTTATCAAAGCGCTGAGAACACGCAGATTTTCGCTTTCACACGGTAATGAATACAGGTGGGGGGAGGGGCGACCTCAAACCTGTCTCTCTTTCACATGACACTTGACAAGAGAATATAACAATGAAAAAAAATAAACACGGGCAGTGTTTCCTCTTTTTTTATAAAGAGTTTAATTCTGTAAAGGTACATTCACAGATGTAAACTAATGTGGGTTTATTCAGCATAAAATTTGAATGTTAATTAATGAAGAACATTTTAGAACTTGACCAGAAGAAACATTTTTAACATCTACAGTCTACATGTCTTAATAGTAACACAATGACACTGATAAACACTGAGAACGGATTCCGTCTTGATGAGTAGAGCTTATTCTGTGAGTGACTACAGACTGATTCTCACAGAAAGGCAATGTTAAAGACTTCGGTTTGGGTTAGTATCAGAAAAAAGAAGTGAATCCTTGTACATGAACCCGACTTCCTACATGAAACAGTTTGCCCTTGGTCAACGTGCTAACAGTCTGATGTTCTACATGATGTATCTGTTCTGGCTGGTGAGAGTCTTCACTTCTGGACTTACAGTGCATCTCTGTGCATCTTCCTCAAAAGTGCAGCAAAACTAGTGCTGTCTCGAGCTTCCTCGTCTAGAGACAAGGATCCTTTAGTTGCTTGCTTCCTGACATATTTTCCACCTCGTCACCTGAAACGTCAGATACTTTAACCCTTTAGTCGGGTTTCAGTAATTACTGGTTTTAACAGGCTCTGTTGTCTCTTGCCTACAATGTCTTTTGTGGAGCGTTTCAGTCCAAAGAGGCCCAAGCGGGCCAGTCAGCGGGAGACAATGGGTCTGATCCGGAGCGCTCGACCGGGGCGGTGGGCGGGGCGTTTGGCCGGGGGGTGGGGCAGCTCGGGAGAGCTCTGCGTTCCTAAGGATCCACATTCCGTTGGCTGTCGCACCTTAGCAACACGACGAAGGGGCGGGGCTAAGCTTTTCATAAAGAGCACAGAACAGCGGAGGGATCAGTCACATGACTTTTTTTTTTTTGCATGTGTGCGCACGTGAATACATGTGCACGTTTGGGTTTGGTTTGGGAGTGATTATGCAAGTGACGGTGATGTGAAGGGTTGGGGTGAGCTAGAGGTGGGGATTAAATGGGTGGTGTGAAAGATGATAGTGAACATGGACCTACAGGTGCTGCGGAGGGTGGTGTAAAGTTTAGAGGTGTGGGTGCTCTGGATGGTAGAGGTAAGGGTCCTGTGGAGGGTGAGATCCATTAGTTAGAGGCTCTGGGTTTGGTTTGGGAGCTTTTGAAATCTCTTCCCCAAACTACCATAATTTTGTCTCCATTTTGACAACTAACCTAACAATCGTCTGCTTCAAATGCAAAAAAACACTCAGAATGGGAGAAAAAGGTATTTACAGTTTATTGGTCAATGCAGGTAGAGCGATCACAGTATACAGCAGGTAAACAACAGATGCTAATGCTCAGGGCTATTCCGGAAGGTTCCAGCTCCGATACCCTCAGATTCAAAGTATCACAGAGTGAACGTTCGTCTTGCTGTCAGAGTTTTTCACACAGCCAGTGATGCGACCACAGTGCCTCTGACCACCCAAACAAATAAACAAACGACATTCCAGTGACGAGAGCAAATAAATTCTGACAAATTCTGGTGTTGCTGTGGTCCCACTTGACCTTTGACCCGGCTATGACACTTTCGAATTGCCAGGCTTATTATTATTACAACTTATTACAATTTATGTACAAATTCATTTCTTTACTTTAAGCCATTATAATTTCTCCTGGCGAAAATTCCAGTTTTACGCCATCTCTTCTAGATGTTTAATATTTTATATAGTTTTACTTCATTTCAAAAGAGAAAAAAAGGCTCAACAATCAGTATTCAATAATTAATATCAAAATGCAACAAAATCACATTTTTTTAAAATCAAAGATGGCACAGGCCTGCCCCAGGAAGGAAGTTAGAGAAGACTAGAGAAACTGTGGCATTAAGCCTAGCAATGGGTTTACAGCAGGTCATTTCAAATAAACTTAAAAAGCAGGGAGTTCAACGAAAGCCATGTGTGCCTCCAACTTAAAAGGCTGATGAGATGTTCTTCATCTGGTCTGCACTGTTTTTATGAGAGGACACATTCATGCTTCAGTTTGGAGGCTCTGTTCAAAGACACCCCCCGAAGTTTGTGTGCACACATATACCCACCCACACAGCACTGAGGCAGGGGTTTGCTGAGGCAGCATGTGGGCAGGCTGCTACCCCCCCACCCCCAACACCCACCCAACACAGCAAGCTGTTCAAGCTGTTAAACAGCAAGCCCCATGCATTGTTTTTTACTGGCCCTTTACACGAGTTGCAGTGTGCTGTGAAACACTCGGGACAGAAACAGTTTCTACAGGCTCCTGGACATTTACTGTCCCACAGAATTTAGCTCCAACTGCTCCTGGAGATCTACAGCTCTGCAGAGGCCAGCTACAACTCCACTCCAGGAGGTGTACTGCCCTGGAGAATTTTGTTCCAACTGCTCCTGGAGATCTGCTCTGCAGAGTTGAGCTGTAATGAGTGCTCTAACCCTAGACTAACACACCTGATCCAGTTAATCCAGGAGTTCAGCAGCACCTGAACATCAGAGGTAGGTGTGGTAGTTCAGTGCAAGAGCTTCCTGTGCCAAGAGGCTGATCTTCGAGGAGACTGTGCCAGAAGAAAGCAGGTACAGCTGCAGTCCCAAGGATGACTGCTTCAAAGGAGGGGCTGGACTGAAGTCCAGTACAGCCAAGCCGAAACGGTGTAATAAACCAACAGGTCTCAGATCAGTCATGAGCTTAGTGGCTCAGTGTACGCACGAGCAAGAACAGTCTGGAAGCCCCACAAGAAAGGGAGGAGTCAGGGGAGGGATCAAGGGAGGAGTTCAACACAGGGGCAGTATGACAATTGTAACAAACGTTCATTTGTGCGTTTTCTGGCAGCCGGCATCTCCTTTTTTGATGGTTTTCAGGGAATATTAAAACAAAAAAGTCTTTACACAGAGGAGAAAGCAGAGAGCTGCAAATCCTGCACAGACGCACTTGAGTGGTTCTCAGCGCCCCGCCCTGCTGCTGTACAGCAGCTCAGCCGTGTGCTGCAGCCCTAGAGGGTGCGCTGTAGACAAGTACTGGCAACACAGCCAATCCTCCAGCTCGGCGTTCCTCTCGGGCTCCAGCGAGCGCTCGGCGAACTTCATCATCAGCAAAGCCCTCTTCACATCCAGCCAGTTCAGCAGGCTGTCCTGCCTTGGCTGCCCCCCGGTCCCGGCCCGCTGATCCATGAGCTCTCGGCGCGGGCCCCACAGCAGGCACTGCAGGCCACGCTTGGCCTCCTGGATGTGGATGCGTTTGATGGGGTCTGGTTGGAGCAGCAGGCGGGCGAGGCGCTGCAGCCCGGCGGAGTAGATGGAGAGGGCGGGGATGGGCGGCAGCTCTTCAGGACGATAGTCCTGCTCCCGCAGCTCGGGCGTCACCTCGAACGGGTTGGGCTGGTGCAAGACCTCATACATCAGGATGCCGGTCTGGAACTCGTCAAACTTGCGGTACTGCGCCGCCGAGACGATCTCGGGCGCCAGGCGGGCGTGGTCCCGTCGCAGGCGGGCGGAGTCTCCACTGGAGGTGGAGTCGTCGGTGCTCCTCTGCTTGGCTTTGGAGAAGTTGCTGATGAGGAGGCGGGGCAGGTGCTGCTGCTGGGGGTCGGCGTGGGCGGCTGCTGGGTACCTGTGGGGCACCAGGAGCAGGTTCTCCATACAGAGGTCGCGGTGGGTCACGCCGTGGCTCTTCAGGTGCTCCAGGCCGCTGCACAGCTGTAGCAGCAGGAAACAGACGCGCCGCTCGTACACCTCCGGCTGGGCGCGGTGGAACGCCGCCCACTCCCTCACGAAGTCCGCCGCCGTCTGGCACGGCACCTCCCGCGTGATCACCACCACCCGCTCGTGCTCCGACGGGGTGGAGGGGACGGGGCTGGGGGGCGGGGAGGAGGGGCCAGCAGGCGGGGCAAGAGTCTCCTCACCAGGGAGCATGCTCTGGGGTACGCAGGCGATGAAGTGGCCACAGTCCTGCTGTAGGTTGAAGTGGAGGGGCAGGCTCTGCTGCACGGACAGCCCGTAGAGGTGAGCCTGCCTAGCTTCAGCGGACTGACCTTTACAGATCTACGGCAGAGACAGGAAAACACAGGTCAGGTACAGCTGCAGCTACAGTTACTTACTCTACTACAGTCATTACTTTAGAGATCGATGGCAGAGAGAGAAACCAAGGTAAGCACCATTCAAGACACAATTACAGCTGATTACAGCTACAGTTACTACTGTAGAGAGACAGGGCTAGGGTATAACTACAGTAGAGACAGGATTAAGGTTATATAACTACAGTAGAGAGGCGGTATTAGGGTTATATAGCTACACCTCTTTCTCCTCCCTCCTCACCTTCACGGCGTACGCGTTCTCCACGTCGGAGGCGCATGAGGCGGAGTAATACACGGCGTCTCGCGCCAGGCAACAGGCCGTGTTGCGCGTTAGTTTGAACAGGGACCAGTTGCTCTCGCTGAAGCGCTCCGTCCCCCTCTGGCTGTGCGTGAAGTGGCTCTCGCACTTCAGGGCGAGTCGCCGTAGCGACTCGGCGTACAGGCCGCCCAGCTTAGAGTAGATGCACTCACGGCTGTCCATGTTGCTCAGCAGGGTGTGGAGCTGGAGGGTGGAGCCCGTGCCTGCGGCCACGCCCCCCGCCGCGGCGGAGGAGGGAGCCAGAGCGCTGAGCTGCGGGGAGGAGCAGGAGGTCAGGCTCCCCCGGCTGTGACCCCCGAGCCTGCCGCGACCTTTACCCTGGGGCTCGTCGAGGGGGCGGGAGCAGCGTGGGTGGCGGCCTCCGTCCAGGGAGTCGCTGGAGGCGGAGAAAGGGCGTGGCTCTACGGGGCTGCACGGCTGAGGGCACTGGAGCCCCACCCCCTCGGCCCTGCTGACATTGCTCTCGGAGCCGGAGAAGGGGAGGCGTGGCCGTGTGCGAGCCACGCCCCTCGCCCCAGCATCGCCTGGCGCAGACGCGGTGCGGTTCACCAACTTCTTCTCTGGTAACGGCGGAGGCTGGGTTTGCTGTCCCAGACTGTTGCTAGGAAACGGGTCAGGGTGGGGAGACCCGGGCGAAGATGCCAAGGGGCTGCTGGGAAAAGGGGAGGGGCAAGAGCGAAGTGAAGAGTCCTGAGCACCTGGGGGGAGAGAGAGAGAGAGAGAGAAAATGCTGAATTTCATTTGAAGACGCACTGCGTCTGTGAAATCTGATTCAGAACAAGAGCTGGTCATCTCTGTATGACTCGGCACAGGCACTGTTGAATTTACTGGAAGTTTCCACTAACGTTTTGAACACTGCAAAGGCTGAAAGACTTGTATTTTGTGTAGGTCAGTAAATTCCTGGTTAACTGGCCTTTTTTAAACACTAGAATAGAGGACAGACCGAGGGAGAGAGTGCGTGTGTGTGTACATGTATGCGTGTCTTTAATTGAGAGGTGGGGACACAGAATAGTGGCTTCATGGGGTTGAAACCATCAGAAAGAGTCTGTGATAAACGACAGAAAAAGCCTTCATTTCCTCTCATTATCCTTTCTTCCTCTCGTGCCCGTAATTAAACCTCCCCAGCTGTCTGAGAAATCACAGTTATGAGCAGCTCCACGGAAAACCCAAACGAGACTGAGGTCGAAGCACGTCTGAGGATTTGTCTGCTAAATGATCCGAGCTCGTCCGCTTGCTGGAGCTGGAGGACGCGGTGCATCGTGGGAGACGGTGTACAGTGCACTCACCGGAGTCGGACAGGGCTGGCAGGCTGTCGCAGGAGGCGGTGTTGCAGCTGTGAAGTCCTCTGACAGAGTGTGTGAGAGATTCCACAGATCCATGCTGACTGAGGACATCCAGCTCCATGGCGCTTACACTCAGCTTGCTACACGGCCTGTGAGCGTGCACACACACACACACAGATTACCACATGCTAGAGATACACACACTTCTAAATCGCTATCTACACTGAAGCACTTAACACAAGGTCAGGGAGCAGTGTGTTCTCTCTCTCTCCCTGTCTGTCTGCCTCACACACACACACACACACACACACACACACACACACACACGCTTCCATACAACTTACCCACACAGGCAACCGAAACATCTGAGTCGATTCCCCATCAACAAGTTACATTACAGCTCCCAATACGAACTGGTTCTACACACTCGCTCTCTCTCCACCAGTTCGTTTCAACTCAACGATGCTTTATTGGCAAGTATGTTCCACGTTACGCTACTGACAAGTGAAAGAACAAAAGAAAGTACATTATCTATGAAATAAATGATATAAAATGAGAAGAAGAAGAAGAAAAAAAGTACTGGATGTCTGGTAGGTTGTGTCTTGCTGCTTGTATAAATCACCCCCTCCTAACTCCCAAGGGCCAGTTGCTCTTCATTACTGCAGTCTAGAAACTCAATCTAGCACTCACACTCTCTCTCTCTCTCTCTCTCTCTCTGCCCTACTGTCTTCCCAAGACATTCCCTCTCCCACCATCTCCCAGACTCTTTCTTTCTTTCCTCTCTCTCTCTCTCCCCCCTCACCATCTCCCAGACTCTTTCTTTCCCCTCTCTCTCTCTCTCTCTCCCCCCTACCATCTCCCAGAGACTCTTTCTTTCTCCTACCATCTCCCTGAGACACAAACACTCTCTCTCTCTGCCTTACTGTCACCCTGATACTCTCACTGTTAGGAAGTTCGACCTTGTAGCTGCTCTGCTTGTCTGTGGAAGTCTGTTACTTGCATAGAAGGAGCTCCGAG
>JAOYMR010000020.1:835895-855487 GCA_025802075.1 Tenebrosternarchus preto
ATATCAATTTAAACGTCACGAATCAATTCCGTTCGTTTGCATTTTTCTATACGTCTTTTGTCTCATTCTGTCTCTATCTTTCTAAGTGTATACTGGTCCCCCCCCCCCCCCCTTTACTCTCTCTCCCTCTCTCTCTCACTCTCTCCCTCTGTTTACCCCTTGTTTTCTCCAGCTGTAGAGTCGTAGTCTTTATATCATGCACTGATAACGCTACATGCCGTCTCATTGGCCCCGCCTCCTCTTCAAGGTCACCTGACTCACCCGACTGGCGCCGGGTGCCGACACGTTCGTCTTTATTTGTCCATACACAATGACATCCTGTCGCCACGGGAACCATATCTACCCTTGCTAGACAAGCCAATGGACTGAGACAGGGTTTACTGGAAAATGTGTGTGTGTGTGTGTGTGTGCACGCACGCATGTGATGGAATCTATGCAAACACATTTGCGCATATAGACATGTTATATAGAAAGGTTAATGAGTTCATTACCACAGCTAATCCACCGAAGAGAAGATGTAAACAAAGCCAGGTGTATATCGACATGCGGGTCTCACACACACACACACACACACACACACACCTCTACACCTACCTCCCTCCTTCCATCTCGCTCTCTCTCAATCAAGGTCAGTCTGTTTTGGGCTTCAAGCCACAGTTCTAGATCCACTGCTGCAGTTAACATAGTTGTGGTTCCATTTAGGGTTTCAACGGCAATGGTTTCCATAGTTATAGGCCAGTTTAGGGAGTTAGTTGGGAGGAAATATAACCACATTTGCTGTGTAACTGTCCTCGTCACCTCTTGTATTTTTGGGAATTGACTGAAAAGGGAAAGGACAGAGACAGCAGGGCTAAACACCCAGAATCCGCCCCCCCCCCCTCTCTCTCTCTCTCTCCCTCTCTCCCTCTCCCTCTCTCAGTGCCTAGATCCCTCTCTCCCACTCTCTCAGAACCTCTCTCCCAGAATTCCTCTCTGTACGACGCTCAACACCTGCTTCCCAGCACGTGGGACCTAAAAAAATCAATTGCAATAAATACTGATCAATCAACACATGTTTCTAAATGTGTGCAACATGCACTGAATATACTAATCATAACATCAGCATAGCATATTAGAGCCTATCAGCTTATAAACCCTCCCAACGAGCCCTAACCCTAATTAAACCCAACTAACCCCAACCCTAACTAAGTCCAACTAACCCCAACCCTAACTAAGCCCAACTAACCCCGACCCTAACTAAGCCCAACTAACCCCGACCCTAACTAAGCCCAACTAACCCCGACCCCAACTAACCCTGACCTGAACCCCAACTAACCCTGGAGGAGCAGTGCTGTAATACCAACGGGTTAAGGTCAAAGGTCATCATCTTAAAACAGGATCCCCTGTGCTCCACTCATCACTGGATGAATTGAAATTGAAAAGGCCAAGAGTCACACACACGCTCATTAAAAAAACAAACACACAGACACACAGAGTATTTCCAGAAACAATCCCAGACTCCTGTCTGCATTAGTTTAGCAGCATAGCATCAACCTGCAAGACCAGAATAACTAAAGCCAGAATGAGTGGAGGAGAAATTACACTGTAAACATGCTACCCTCATACTGTGTGTGTCAGTGTTCCTCACACTCAGTACGTGTTGGGGTGTATGTTAACACCCCCTCCCTCCCACTCTCACACTCCCTCCCCCTCACATTCAGTTTCTCTCTTCCTCTACCACACCTCGCTCCTTCGCTCTCTCTCTCCCTCGCTCTTCTCCGTTTGTTCACGTCTCTTGCTGTGAACGGGATCCGGGCTGCCAGTTCTGTGGCTGGTGTCTGTGGAGCCAGGAGGGGGACACTGACAGCTCAGTGCAAAACCACCAACAGGAAAAAGCACCGAGAAACCTCAGAGAAACGAACAGTATTGCGCATGCTACACAGTTGCAAACCAGACTCACCCCCGGAACTCCCAGTTGCTCACCAGACTCACCCCCGGAACACCCAGTTGCTCACCAGACTCACCCCCAGACCAAGCACCCCGTCATTCGCACGACTCACCGCACAAGACACAGTCACTCGCAAAACTCGCCACGCAACCACATCACCCCTCGCTGTCCGAACATGCTACATGCTGGCGACGTTCAAATCAAACCTCACACGAACCCCCCTCCCCAAAAAAAAAACCTGAAGAGCTCATACAAAACAACCAGCCCCAGAAACGCTCCACCTGATCAGACGAAGACGGAGAGAACAGGCAGCACCCACCAGTGTAGGAAACGGTGAAGAAGATACCTCAGTCGCAGAGGACCTCTAGACACCGAGCTGGTCGCCTCTCCGGCTCAGACGCAGTACTGCCTGAAGTATTTTAAGTCCCCCCCTACCGTTGTGTATTAAAATATCCGTATACTATAGCTCACACTGGCTCAGCTCTGAGTGAGGCTTCAGATTCACACCTAGCAACTAGCTGCTATCTTTTCTCTGAAATCTGGGCGGGGGGCCTGGGGCATGGAGAGACTTGGGCCAGAAACAAACACCAAGGGCAAAAATCTGCCCCATCCTATTTCCCCAGAACCATCTTTAACCCAGCATGGGTTTTTTGGGGTGGGGGGGGCTGGAGGTTCAGAGGCTGGTCTGGGTTTGTCAGGAAAAAGCCATCCGACTTAACAACCGCAAAATGGTAGAACATCTGCAACCGGTGAGGTCTATTGTTGGCACGGCAACTCTGCTTCCGGAATGATCTCAGCTTCTAGTGCTGAGCTGATGGGGGAAACAGATTTCTTCCACCATCTGCTTCTTCAATGATTCATCAGGCGAAAAACTGCTTGCTCAATAACGCATCTTCAATCACTGGGTTAAAACTTTGGGGTCGAACACTATTTGCCATGTTTTAAGGTTCTACTGCTCTAGTCATGAGAGAACAGCTGCTTAATGGTGCCTTCATGTGAAGCTGACCTCTGGGTTAACGTGTCATTTTCTGTCCTAGTGGACTGAAGTAAGGTTCAACCATTACACACAGGCTATTGAGAGTCTCTACACAAACACACACACGTGGGATCAACTGGGGAGTCTACACACAAGGTGAGTCTCTACACACAAGAAAGAGTGAGATCAGGTAGGTAAAGCAAATCTCTACACATCAGGTCCCAGGTCAGGGTCAGTCCTGAACGCCTCCAACCCAGAGAGAGATACGTCTGGTCCCAGGTCAGGACGTCACGTGATGTGTGTTTATGTGTCCACTCACACAGAAGCAAAACTTCAGCATAGAGGACTCCAGATCATGGCCATCTTAGCAGTGGTTAATGTCCCGCATGTCCTGTATGTCCTTCCCTTGTCCTGCTCTCTGTGGTTTGAGCTGTCAGGGGCGAAACAACCTGAAGCAGCTGAACCTGCTGTGGTTTAATCACTAAAAAAGCAGGAACGAGCAGCTAACCAAAATCAACCTGTTTCAGTGGTAAAAAAAAAAAAATAAAAATTTCAAACAAAATTATATGAGTGTCTTCAATCAGCTTGGGAGCTCGAGTACAGGATTTAAGAATGACTCGTTTAGGGATGACCGTATTATCAGCATGACAAACACCTCCTCGTTTAGGGATGACCGTATTATCAGCATGACAAACACCTCTCGACTTGTTTCTTTGTTTTTTTTTTTCTAGGGGCTTAAAAATAGGGATGTGCACTTAGCTACACTAAGGACCAGTCCAACAAACACTGTGGTGAAGTGAGTTTTTAAAGCCCACTTAGTTTAGACACAGACCGTGTAACAGACTCCACTGCTAACAGAAGAGCATAATGGAACGTCCGGTAATAGCCGTTAATAAAACAAGGGATTCATCCAGATCCTTTTCAGCATGGAGACAAACTAGCCTGTTCTGGGATACGACAGCGACGGCACACACAAAGGAGAATAACCGTCAAGAGAAAGAAAGAAGAACCAGAAAAAGGAAAGAATGAGGGACAGAGACAGAGAGAGAGACATAGAGAGAGGCAAACATGTAGTGTGAATCAGTATTGAAGTCCCAGGCCGCACAGACTCTGGCCACTAGATTTTAAAGAGATAATGCCTCTCAACAAGAGGGGGAGGAGCTTTCAGAACGTTGAAAATGAATAAAGAAATACTGGTACCAGTTAGTCAGGGGAGCTTTAGTGTAGAGGTGATAAAAGTCTGGCCTTCACCTGGCCTTTCCTTCAACAAAACCGCAGTGAACTTGAGAAAAGCAAGAACCCAGTCCCAATCAAACCCAGTCAGCTGAGGAAGAACCTGGTCCCAACCAAACTCACACCAGTCACAAAAGACAAAGTATTTTAATTATTAAAATGTTGTTCTTTTTTAAATCTCCAACAAACATCAGCCATGAAGGTGAGCTCTGAACATCAACCAAAAGGAAAATTCTCGACAATTCTAGAGAATTCTCTTCTCGACAAACTTCCCTTTACAGGTTTACAGAATCACAAGCCAAAACACAAACATCACCACAGGTGACATACAAACAGAAGTCATCACAACCAAAACACATCAGAGCTTATAAACAAATAAAAAACAGAACACAACTCCACAATCTGGCACCTGCACACACACACACACACACACACACACACCCAACCCATGACCAGGGAAGCAGCACTTTACCTGTGGTGTTTTTTTGGAGGTGGAGGAGGTGGTCTGGTGTCGGTGGAGTCTGCGCTGGCAGCTGTGGGGAGCTGTGCAGAAGAGGTGGAGAAGGCAGCGTGATGGGAGGTATCTCCGCCCAGCACACTGACACTCCGCATGCCCTCCTGCGCTCGGGTGCCCGTCTGCTTCTGACTGGTGCCATTGTTGGCGCCGGCGCCTGGCACGGGCTCGCTCGAGCCCGCACTGCTCCTCCCACTTGCCTCCGACTCCCAGACAGCAGGGCCATTGATGGAGCTGGCTGGCCCGTCACCGAGGCCTCCGTCCAGGGCAACCCTCGTCTCGCCATCCCCCTCCTCCTCCTCTTCTTCAATGCGACCCTCCAGGCTCCAGGTGTTGTGCAGCTTCTGTCTCCGCTCCACCGGGGTGGAGGCCGGGCTGGAAGGCTGGGGGTCCCCCTGGACTGATCTGGAGCTCGTCACCCTGGAAGGCAGTGCGGCTGGGCAGTTGAGCTCGGGGAGAGGAAGGGGAGACAGGCTGGAGGCTCCGAGCTTCGGAGAGCGAGAGCTTCTCTTGGGGGGGATTGGGGGGCTGGACTGGGCGGAAGGAGCTACGGTGGTTGCCGTGGTGGTTTCCGTAGCGCTGGGGGTAGACGGCCAGCTGAAGGCAGGGCCAGCAGGGTCGTCGGGGGTGACGGGACCGAAGCGTTGCCACTGCGTGCTCACCGCCGAGTCCGGGCTGCTCAGGTAGAAGATTCGGTTGTTCTCCTCCGTGTGGGCAGCTACCACGGTGATGGTCGCCCTGGGACTTTCGACAGTGCTGCTGACCTCGGTGTTGACCTCTGTGTGTTGCTGGGATCGGAGCTTCCGTTTCGAGCTCTCAGCGTAGATTGGCTCGCTGCTCACCCTCCTGCCCGGGTAACCCCTGCTGGGGCTGCCCCACCCGGACGGATCGCCTGGGCTGTCTGGACCGCAAGGGTGGAAAACATCTGCTCCCGCCAGCGAATCTGAACTGCTGCCGAACGAGCACGAGTCTGATAAACTGACGTTCCGGGAGTCCGGAGACGCTGCCGGCGACGACAAGGCGCTCGACGTCTCCTTGGACACGCCGTTCCCGAGAGTCGTCTGCACCTCCTGTACAGACGACCCCAACATCTCTTCACATCTCTCTGGAAACAAGGTTCTCTGGGCATGACCCTGCATGCACAAGTCCCGTGTCCCTGTTGTGGCCATGTGCGGCCCATAGGGGGCACCACTGCCATTCTCCTTCAGACCCTCCTCCTTTGCAACGAACACGCTGGCAGAGGGCCTGGGGAGTGCCGTGGGGGGGAGGGGGCAGGGCGGGAGCCTGCCGAGATGATCCCGTTTCCCTGGGACGCCGGCCTGAAGCAGGACCTCCCGTAGCGCTTTACTGCAGCCGTTGCTGTCCATGCGGAGCGGGCTCAGGTCCAGAATCTTCAGCCCGACAGGACTCTTCGGGCTCTGGCGGGGCACGGAGACCACGTCGATGGGAGAGAAAGAGAAAGAGGTTTCAGTTAAAAGGCATTTTTCATGCTTGGCAAATGAAGATTGGTGATCTCCAGCAAGGCTAATACACCCCCCAGAGTAAACTCAAGCTTTCATGAGCACACCTCACAAAGCTGGCCTAGGACCATAATTTCTGAAATTCCCACAATGCATCACTGCTTTGCTAATACATGATACCTGTTAATGTACAGCATGAGCACTTGATAAAGATGACCAAGTATTCACCATGGAGATCTCAAGAGTGCTGGTTTAGTTCCTGCATTGTTCATGTGGATGTTGGTTACTATGTGTGGAAACCCCTTCCATCTGCTTCAGAGTTCATCAAATCAGGTTTGTTACGATCAGCAATAAAAAGTTTAAGAAGGTTTTAGCAACCATGACTGGAACAGCAAAGAACCTCTTTGACAACCAAGAAAACCACAATAACTAAATCCACTACAGCATTTACATTTTCTGCATTTAGCAGATGTTTTTAACCAGAGCAAATCAGCAAAAGTGCTTTGTCTCTAATACAAATACACTACAGCTTGCAGTTCACTGTTATTCATTATCAGCTGAATCAGCATGTGTAGATGAATACTGGTTTTTCCGTTACCTGGTCTGAGTTCATGTTGACATCTTCTGTGGTCTCCATTGTGTTCATCATAGTCGGTTTAACGGCGATGGTAGGTTTGCTGTAGGGGGAAGGAAACACGCCCCCACAGTCCTCGTCCCCGCCCACACTGGCCCTGCCACTGGCCCCGCCCACCACGTCGGCCTGCGTGTGGGCGCTGCGTGGGTGGAAGCAGTTCTTACATGAGCCTGGTTTCCAAACGTGCTCGGCAAACTCGCCACACACAGACATCTTAGCACGGACACAGGCTTCCTGTCTGGTTGGGTTCTACTTCCAGGTCGCTGCTGGCTGTCTGGGCATGGCGTGCAGCAGACAGCTGACCCCAGGATAGGCCTGTGGAGAGATGACAGAACTGGATTAGAGAGTCAGAAGAAGAACTGCTTATAAAACACAAGTCAAACTGAAACGCCAAAAATGTCCAACAGTGAAAAGTAGTAACTACCAATAACACCCACCCTGTTATACCAGAACATCTGGGGTCCATTAACTCCCATTCATTCCAGAACAACTTAAAAGGGTAATTTCAAGTAAATAAAAAGGTCACTTAGCCACATCAAGCCAACACACGAATACAGGAGCACAGCTGCATTGATCCTGGGGGCAGGGAGGTTGGCATGGAGATCTGCATAAAACTACAAACGACCCTTCATACCAAACACACTGTGGTGCAAACATGCACAAACAAATAAATTATTTAAATTCAGTCGTTCTCTGCCTCCACACACACACTTGCTGATGTGAGAGAATTTGGTTTCCTTGGTTCCAGCTAAGCAGGTGAAAGTACCACAAGTAGAGGTCAAAAGCAACAGCTACCCCTGACCTCGAGGGTCCTCTTGGGGCAAATTCAGTGAGGACACATTTATCCAGCAGGCTGCTAGATACTATACTAAAACCTTCCTATAATAGTACACACACCCAAGACATTAAAGTATAATAACATCACCAGCTGTTTGTGGGGCTACAGGAGCATTCCTGTATCACAACAAACAAAATCTCCTTGATCTGGACAGGCCAGTTAAAGTTTCACCTGCTTATGACAGATAAAGTTCTGCTTCACCCCCAACAACAACATTGAGCTCAGCACGCAGTGGTGTGTTTGGATCTTCCTAGTGATCCTCCCAGGGACAGTGGACCATTAAGGCCAGAACTCCTGACATTCCCCTCAGAAGCATGGAATTCCGACCCCCGCTCATCTCCGGACCACTTTTTTCCCAGGATTCCCAAATTAGAGATCCTTCGCTCCTCTGCATCTGACTTGACCCCCAGAACCATTAGGGGTTGGCGGCAGAGAATTCCTTGCGCTCCCTGCCGTTGCACCGGGGCACAGAGGCGATGGAAGGTTGGAATCTTTGGAATGTGTGCAGGGGAGGGGGGGGTTCACACCACAACAGTGTTTGTCTGTGTTTCTCACACATCACACACACACACACACACACACACACACACACACACACCCTGCGGTGAGAAAGCTCATACACTGCAGCCTCGCTGGCTTTTCCCAGATGGTGTCCGTTTCTTTCTCCGCCAAAGGGAAAATCTGGCTGGGCCAGAGCAGGTGCTGGGCCTGACATTATTCAACTCCCCTTTAAACTGATCTGAGAGCAGTCTGGCTCTTCAGCTCCCAGTGGAGTAGGTCAAAAGCTTTAATGTGGAGAAGCTGATCCAGGGTCAGTCCACACCTGCTTTATTTACCCCCCAGTAAAAGTAGGGAGAGATATGCTTGGCTCAGTGGGAGCAGCCCTTACCTTTGCCCTCAGGCCACCGTTTTCAGTTCTATCCCAGAAACATGACTCAGGCTGTGAGGCAACTCAGCCCCACCCAGTAAAAACCTCCCATCAAACAAGCCACCAGTCTACCGCACCACCAGCCAGTAACCACGGGTTTTACTGCTCTGCTCACTACTGGGAGGATCCCGCGTGTGTTGCTTGCTTTTAAACAAACTACATGCCAACGTCACATGCAGTGGGACTGCGACAGCAATTCGGGGGGGGGGCACAACCTGCTTTGGTGGGCATGAGTCATCAGGGAAAAGAGAAGAAAGAGACACACCATGGCAGGGGTTTGAAAAACCAGTCTGAGAGCAGCTCCATCTCCAGGGTAAATCAGTGCAGAGTTCAATTCCATAAATCATGACTCTGCCATGTCCCAGGAGCTGAATCCCCCCCACTCTTTGTTTCTTCCTGTGTTTCTGTCATAACTGAATTGATGGCGAGTGACTCAAAGCTCCAGGCTGGGAGCTGGAGGTTTGGGGTTTGAACCACAGCTGGGCAGTGTGCTTGCTGGGTTTACCCTATCAATGCCCTCCTCTATTGGTGTAAACTTGGCACACCTGTCAAAGTTACACCTGCGCCATCCTCTCTCAAAGCCAGGAACGCCACTGACTGGCATCACAACAAACAGATACATGTTGTTAGGCGTCACAATTTCGGTGGTTGCAATAAGCCGTTTCCTGACGTGTGGCACTGTAAAATGTCTTAAGGTTTAAGGTCAACTTCGCTTGAATTCACATAAAAAAATACAAGCGTTAGTCATATTCCTTCGAAAGCTGCGGTCAGAAACCTCAGCCACACACACACACACAAAAAAACGATACAATTAAATTTGACCGAAGATACGAACAAGCACGAGTTACGAAGCACCGAATGAGGCGAAAATAAAGTCACCTGTCTGAGCTCACGGCAGCTGCTGTGTCTGAGAACAACAACACGCCGCAGGGGTTAACTGTCTACCGAGAACAGCTACAAACAGACCCGTCGTGTTTGCTCAAGCCCGGTGTAGCGCTGAGCGGAATGCAGGTTTGCGTCGTGATGTTAGACTCTCTGGCTACAACTCTGACAAGTCGATAGCCAAGACATGAAAAAGGGTGAGGCTTCTGTTACACCGACTCTCAACAGCTGACAACACTTCCGCGCACTCTTGAACAATGAACGGTTTTTCACTTCGAGACCTGGACAGGATTTACCGTTGCGGGGGAGGGAGAAGGAGGAGGAGGAGAGAGGGGTGAAGGGAAAAAAATTCCGGTCTAAAACTAGGGAGAATTATTCTGGACCACGGTTTTCACCTCAGACCCATTTACACTGGTCTCGAATTCATTTCCTTTAGACATGAGGGCAATGACGGGAAGCGGGTACTTATGACTTGGTTATCCATCATCATATTTCTCAATCGGCTACAAAATAAATGGTTGAAAAAACCGCAACACTCGGACGAAATCAAACTTTTTTCGTCACGATCTAAGGTCTGGGACCGTAACCGAATTCCATAAAGTACCTTGCGTCATGACACATAAAACTGTTTCTGTCAATATGTCGCGGTGCGGGTTATTCTGCCAGGTTTGGGACCATTGATAATGCCGTACACACCGTCGCTAATTGCACTGGAAAGCGTCTTCCACGCGCTGGACATCGCGTTAGTCGTGTTTTGCTGCTGGCACGTGTTTCAGTTTTCAATGATTTTGGCAGCAGTGCTGGCTGCAGTGGTATCGCGCGACCCAGCGTGCCGATGGCTCACGTCCAACCGACTACCCACGCGGTTTTGGTGTGGGTTAAGTCTGTTAACGGTTGGTTACCGTGCGAAATGATATTTTTGTTTTATCAATCTGCAACGTTGTTGCCTTCTGCCAGGAAGGTGCTGTTTGGAAAGGTGTCATTTTAACCAGTCATCAACCAGTATACAATCTTTGCTTTTTGTCGCTTAACTCAAACAAATGTTAATGTAATGCTCTTTGATATACAATTTTATGTGCTTAAAACAAACTAAGCGAAAGTCAGCACCTACAACGGGCAAATATAACCCAAGACGCAAGTGACAGATTTTGTACGTATACTAAGGATCAAACGTTTCGTATTACCTGCGGAGTCTGTACTCGTCCGGTCACACTAAGCCGTCCCACAACTGTAAACCACTCCAATCACCTTAAATTTCCATACTACGGTGCAACGATGGAACGAAATCCAGCTTGGTCAGACCGCCGAGGAAAAACGCTCAAAGAGAACGCGTGCGGGCTCTCACGGTACGCTGCTCTGATCCGTGCAGGCTTCTCGGAGTAGACTAGACTGAACAGAAACCGCGAACAGTCAGGCGAAACTCCTGCAGCGGGCGGAGCTCCAAGAACCCGTCAACTCCCCTCCTCCTCCTCCTCCTCCCCCCCCCCCAACCTGACAGAGCGCGCACAGCCCGGCGGGGTCCCGCGTGCGAGCAGAATACCCAAACATTCCAGAAACACCAGCCTGCCTAATGGACCGTTAATAACGGCGTATTTCAGCTACAAACGCTGGAGGCTTTATGCTTTGGATACATATTATTTTATTAAACACTTTGTGGGTGGGATCGGAGGTAGGAGAATGGGATCAAACTAAAAAATAATATTTTGTGTGGTACTTCGGGCTAAATTAACCATCTGAAGTACGTGTTATCCTCCTCTTGTATACAACCGACGGCCCTTATTGGAGATGAACCAATGAACTCTCAAAAGCGGAGAGAGCAATAAATAAATAAATAAATAAGCAAACCCAAACTAATTAAAGTTAACATTTAAAAGGTACCTCAGGGTGTTTGAATGCTCTACTGTTTGTGATAGTCAAGCTAGTAGAGTTTCCTCGACACCCACCCTCATCCCTCAGAATATTCCTTCTACACTCAAGACTGGGAAGACAGACAGAAACTCCAGATGACTCCTGTTGGGAAACCATATTTAAAAAAAAAACCTGGGTGACAGCAAATGGCCACTGTACAGAGGGTAAACACATTACTGGCAGCAGGGAGAGAGGGATGGATGGACAGAGAATGAGAGATAGATAAATAGTAAACAAAGAGATACAATTAGACAGAATAAAAGAATGACAGACAGAGAACACAACTAAAACTCTTGCACAACCAGAGATTTGACAGTTAGACTTCCCTTTATTACAAGAAAAGAAAATGTGACTATCATTTTGAGTGTGTGTGTGAGAGAGAGAGTAACTGAACAAGAGGATGGGTCTAGGAGAGATATACTGAAACTAATGTAATGGGAAAGCATTCACCTGTATCGAATTGCTTTAATTAGTTCAAAGCAGTGACCGTTAGGCCATTCTATTAACATGATCAAAGGTAGCAACCCTCCTTAATAAGAAGTCACCAGCCATCTGAAGGAGAGCAAGACTAATCTCCGCAGGCTTAGGCTAGCTAATGGGAATGGCAGTGCTGTTTCAGGCTGTGTCTGACACACACACACACACATACACACACACACACGCACGCACACATTACTGATTACTGTTTGTAACTCTGATGGGAAACAACAAAATTAAAGAATCCTGACCCATCTCAGGCTGTGCTCTAGAACCCTTAAGTGATTATGGAAAGTTGTTGGATGCAGTTTATTTTTGTGGTTCATCATATTTGGTTCATGCTGTTGGGTCCTGGCTCCTCCTCTTCTGGTTCATCAAGGCTTGCTGTGAAAAACATGCTCCAACACACTACAGCATGCTCCAACATGCTCCAACATGCTCTGAACTGCCCCAGTATACTCTAACGTTCTCCAACACGCTCAAACACACTCCAACATGCACTAAACTGAGCCAACACACTCCAATACGCTCCAACGTTCTCCAACGCTGTCCAAAACATTGCAAAATGCTCCGATGTTCTACTGTGTCTGACACTAGTGAGAGCTTCCTGAGATGTACCCACTTCCGAGGTTTTGAGCATTGCCCAGAACACAGCTACCACCCACCCAGAACCCAGATGTTATACAGACAGTTGATCAGGTGCACATACACAGTCCAAAATCTTGATTAACAAACCTTGATGATGTGGGATGTTGATCAGGTTGATTTCTTGGGTTGTTGTCTTTCTTTCATGAGCTTAACACCTGATGGTTCTCATCATGACCAGCTTTGTCAGCAGGGTTCTTTTGACCTGTGCCCTGACCTCTGACCTATGGGTTAATAAGTCAGAAAATAGGCTTTCCCTTTCCACTCTTGGGGTGAATGATGATGGCTCTGTGAGTCACAATGGCTGAAGGAAAAAAACCCAGTGAGCAGGAGCCAATCACATGCCTCTGTCAGAGTGTGGACTGGTTTGAGTGGAGTCTGCCAAACACTTGCATCCATTTGAGTGGAGACAGCTAATTACTTGCCTCCATCTGAATGTGGACTGGTTTGAGTGGATATAGCCAGTCATTCATTTTCCCTTACTCAGCTATTCCATCTTTATCGAAATTCACAATATACAGATATAGCAGTGCACTAGGACCTAGGGGAGGTCCTGCAGACCCATAACTGCCCTGAAACTGGAAACATAATTTTGGGTCTGAAAGGGATAAATGTGTAGGTAATATCAGTGGATACTGCACTGATAAAATATCCAACCTGACTGGGTTCTTCTCTGTGTGAGATTTGCTGTGTGGATTGTGTCACTGTGGATGCCATTCTGGGGTTAAACTACGAACAAAAACCTCTACAGGAAATGGTTTCCTTTGCCCTAACAGGTACAACAGCACATTTGACAGTAATACGAGACTTTACCTGATCGTTGGCTCCAGTGTTAACTCCGTCAGTACTGATTTAGTGCAAATGGTGATCATGTAAATCCAGTTAGACACATGAACTTGGAGAGTTAATTCCTCACCTCTCCTCTCCTCTCCTCTCCTCTCCTCTCTCAAACAGGTGCCAAAAAGGATGCATGTGTTTGGGGTTTAAAGAAGCCTCAGGGTGAGTGGGGCCTGCACAGAACAACTCAGGCCACGCAGTGCAGTGGTGGCAATCACGTGTGGTTAAGTGCGTGTGCGTGTGTGTGTGTGCGCCTCATTGCTTCTCACTGCCATATAGTCTGTACATAGTGTTCTATTTCTTTGGGGACAAAAAAAGCTGTGTGAAAGAGGATGTCAGCAACAGAAGACAAAAATACACTACACACACACACACACACACACGTGTGTGTGTGTGTATAATACATGAGACTGAATTAGAGTGCTCTTGACTTTTGAAACTGCGGTGTGACTAGAGACAAGTCATCAGTTATAAGGCCTCTCTCTCTGTCTTCTTCTTCTCTCTCTCTGTCTGTATCTCTCCATCTATCTCTCTGTCTACCATCTGTTTGTCTCCCCCCTTTTCCACTTCCCTACCTGTCTGCCACTCTCCATCTCTCTCTATCTGTCTCTCACTCACTCTATCTCTCACTCTCTCTTCCTTTATCTTTCTCTCTCTTTCTTCTCTCCATGGGAGTTTGAGGGTGCAGTGCAGTATTTTCACTGTTCCTGGAACTACGCCCTGGACTGTTGGAGTCCCTCCTCCATCACCACTGGGCCAGCCCTGTTGTTACCCCTCCATATTCTCTATTACTTCTTTAAGTCCCTGGTATTTCTCCAACATCTCATATTCCTTCCTTTGGATGTTTCCATCATTTGGTGAAGACCTCATCTGTTCTCACTGCTGGTTCAGCATCTTGTCCACTGTCCCAGTGTCTCGTGGTTCACACCACTCTCTGTGGCTCCTCCCATTTGGACGTATCAAAAATGCCCAGCTCATATGTTTCTCTATAAGATCCCTGCCACTGGTTTGTGGCTCAGTGTTTGCTCTCCCTGCCAGCATTCTGCATCCTGCTACTGAGTGCTGGATAGTCTCAGGGGATCCTTTGCACAGTCTGCATCTTGGATCTCTAGTAAGATCCAGCCCTGCTTACATTGATCTAATGCTTAGTGCTTGATCTTATGCTCCTGTTATCCGTGCCGTCCTTTGGTCCCGCCTTCTCCAGCCTTTGATAGGATCATCTCATGTCAATCATCTCTGCCGTCTGGTGGTGCTGGGTTTCACGGAGGGCCTATAACACACACACACACACAATAGCTTGTTATTACTACCTTTCTACTAGTTGCAGTTACCCAAGTATCTAAGGAGTCGTTGAGAAACTGGGAAGAAGGTTTTAGAAGGATCTTCAGAGAACCGGCCAGGGAAGTGAAAGCTTTACTGTACACACACACACATACAGTAAGGTTATAGTTTAAAGGGCCCACTGAGAGCTGGAATTAGTATGTAACTAAATCTCTTTGGGACCATAAACATGAAAAAGAGCAAAGCAGAGGCAAACTGTGTGTGTGTGTGTGTGTGTGTGTGTGTGTGTCAGTGTGTGCAAGCTGTGAGGTGAGTATCAGATTCACAGATCTATCCCAGGTGCTATCCCACACTGCTAGTGCTGTGTTTAAGTAAAGGTCTACGTGTAACGCTCACACACACAAACACACACACGCACACACGACTGTTTCTCAGCCATCACTCTTTGACCGATGGCATGCTGAAACAGGCTCTTAGACTGGCGTGCTGACTTGAAGTGTTCTCTATTACTGCATAAGAAAAGTATGTCTCCAAACTTTTATTCTGCCTTATGTGGTCATCTCTCCTTCTGACGATGTGGATCCAGATTTCACACCACTCTACACTACATATACTACACCCTATACATTACATATACTGTAAACTATACATTAAAATACATGTATTGTACACTCTACATTACCCTCCATGTATGGTTTTCAGGGCATCTATTTCAGGGTATTTCAGGGTGTTTCGGGGTATTTCAGGGTGTTTCAGTTTCTCTCTTTTCAGCTCTGGCCAAGATTCAGCCTCTACTAATGACAGCATCATCTGGACAATATGAGGACACCCATTACTTACTGTCTTACTGCAGTAGGTAGTGCCTGACACATACACACACACACACACACACACACATAAACACACACTGCCATCTGGCTTTGCCATCAGTGGGGCTGGAGTGTGTTTGGCCCTTTACACAGTCTGCTAATGGCTCTAACACATCCGTTGCTCTTTTCTTACCTGGAGAAGGACTGGGATAGAGGCTCTTAGCTGCTGTTTCAGCCCCAGGAGATCCATCTCACTCTGGGGTAAAAGCTTCTTCGCATGGCCCACCTGACCTCCAGGACTACAGTAGTTTCAAAAGAGAACTTTCTAGAACATTTAGATACAGGAAGTCTCAGACCGAAAACCAGAAATGAACTTTCACTTCATTTTATATACTGAATTAGGCTTTATTCAGGGCATCACAAACCCTGATCTAATCCATGCATGTGTTTCTGAATATGTTCATGATAACCTCCAATAAAGTGCATCTGAATTCGTCCTAGTAACTTAAACACGAGTGGTTCAATAGAGACATCGCCTGACATGAGGTGATGTTGAGTTCAATCCATGGTGAAGCTGCATCCGTCTGTGGCCTGGAGACAGAGCACTCCTGTGCTCTAAGGGAGGGAAGTCTTTGTTTTTTTCCCTCTCTCTTTCTTGGTAACGAACTTGGCCATTCGACCAGCAGACATCCTGGATATGTTCAAGGACACTTCTGATGTCTGTACTCAACATCAAAGAAGCATTAACAAATTCGGGGGGGGGGGTTTGATGAAAAAAAGAAAGTAGACCAGCTTTGTCCTTATTCATGATTCATTCACGGTGTGATGGCATGAAACACTGATGGTGTGTTTCCACCGCTTGACAGAAACAGTTCTGCCCCACGGGATTGAGGCACTCACAGAAAATGAATCGTTACACATAGACGAAAATCTTTGCAACCGTCATCTCTACACTAATGAACCCAGGAACAACTGATCCAGTCATATCCCTGCTAGAGCTAGAGGAGGAACTCCATAGGGGATTCGTGCTCTCAAGTTAGAAACGTTCAGAGAACAGGTGAACTACCGCCACCGTGCTCCACCAACTACCACCACTACTCCTGACAAAACCTCGGTCCAGACCCAAACTCAGGCTGGTGCACAAAACACCGATGCGGTGTCATCCTTTGGTAGGATCTGCTGACGAAGAGGTTCAGGATACAGCACAGCCTCCATCACCTGTTCAACTGCACCGCGGGGCACCCTGATGTCAAAGAAAGCTTAAATCATCACTACAACATGAGTCAAATTTCTTGGAAGTAGGACAAACAGGAAACTGCTCGAAATCAAAGTTACCAGCCATAGCCAAGCCACAGACAAGAAGTAACACACAACTACACAACAAAGCCCCACCCAAAAAACACAAAATCAGACAATGAAAATAAATCAAATTCTGTTACCTAACAGAATTCAAGATTTATTCTTATTCAAGCCACAGGTAAACTGGCAGAGATGAAGATGAGTCATCACGGATCAGTTTATCTAATCCTACTACTTGTGTATTAAAGTTATTCAGAATCAGAACCAATCTGATTCCAGAACAGTCTGGTCCAGTCTGACTCCAGAACTGTCGAATCAAGTCTGACTCTAGAGCATTCTGGTCCAGTCTGATCTTTGTTTGAAGAACTTGTAAGGCATTTCTTTGGAGGTGAACAGTACACAAGTCATCAGTAGCCCAGACTAAAAACACCAGAGAGGATCATTATAAAGTAACTGGCTTGGTTTGGTGATGTGCGTGTGTGCCTTAACACAGAAAGGCCATTCTTTACACAAACACCAATATCACGAGGGTGTCACGTCCTGGCCAGGGTCCAGCCACCAATCACACGCACTGATCGCTCACACGTCAGTCACAACACTCAGCCACGCCCCTGCTCTCAATCACCAATCTCTTTGATTATATACTACACCTGTTTCTTGTTTACCACTCGGTCTATTTAATCTCCACAGACCATCCTTGATGCCTTGCATTGAACGTCCTTGGACAACGAGAGGAGCTTCACTCTTTCCTTGCTTGAGCCTTTTTTTCCCCTTTCTGATCCATTTGAACGTCGCTGTGGTACTGCATCTGCACATTGTTCCTATTTTTTTTAAATAAAATGTCCCCTGGGTTTCAACAGACACACACACACACACACACACAGCTGCAGCTGCAAGAAAACTAAGACCACTGACAGAACCTCAGGGTCTTAACCTGCCATTAACCTCCACCTTGCTCTTTTCTGCACACACACACTCACCCACACACCACCCAGACCTGTAAATGTCTTCATTTGCATAGAGTAAGCACACTATCTAACAGGCAGTACTCCATGTCTGTCTCCATGCTGACCTGGGGCATTGCCTACATCACAAACCAACAGCTTCACTCTCAGTAAGATCGCCTGCCTCTCTCTCTCTCTCTCTCTCTCTCTCTCACACACACTCACAAGCATACATGGCCAAGCCCTGATCCAAACACACCAGGTGTTTGTCTATCAGCCAATAATCCTGGAAATGTCAACCAAAAACGAAACAATTACGGTGACAAATATGGTGGCAGTTATGGTGACTATAATCGACTGCAGATGTAGCTGTCTGTAGTAGCCAGAGAACAAGCACTCAGTCGTGATGACAACACGGCCTTCTTCTGTGGTAGCAGTCATGGCTACATAAATTATGAGCAACATTTGAGTTTCTGTATCAAAAGGATGATTCTCCAGAGAGCTGAACATGCTTTCACAGGCCTGTTTATTGTTTTACCCATGTCTGTTTGCGTATTTAGCACATTTAGGACAAGGACCTCTTCCTCTTTCTGATGAGCAGTAGTTCTGAACCACTAACCGGAAGCCATGTTCTACCAGCTAAAAATATCAGCTGTGGCTCACGCTGAGGTCGTCACAGTGAAACTAGCTGCCATTGGTTAAGACACACACTCACACACACGCACACACAAAACCCCCCAAACAAACAAACAAACAAAAAACCTTTGGGCAAACTGAACACAGTGCTGCCTCAACACCTGCACACACTCCCTAAGACCTGCCTGTGTGTAGTTACCTGCACACACTCCCTAAGACCTGCCTGTGTGTAGTTACCTGCACACACTTCCTAAGACCTGCCTGTGTGTAGTTACCTGTGTGTAGTATTTTGTGCTGTTCTATTATAAGTACTAGCACTTCCTAGGGTTGTGTGTCATGCTGTCTGGGACCTGGTCGTCTATCGGCTCCACGTCACAGGTTTTGAGACACCTGCACCATTGAAGTGTCTCGTCTGCTGCAGGCGGAGTTACCTGCTGTCTCCAGGGTAACCGCAGGCCGTTTGAACAGAGTAATCTGAAGTCCTGTTCTCGCTGAAGTAGGGCAAGATCTGAACCGAGGAAGCAAGTGCTGATGAGTCAGCAGATAAAAAAAACCCATCGGAACCACACACAGGCTGCTGTTTGTGTGAGTGTGTATGTGTGTGTGTGTGTGTGTGTGTGTGTGTGTGTGTGTGTGTGTGAGTGAGTAAAAGAGAGCAATCAGGATACAGAGGGAGAGACAGACAGACAGACAAAGGGACTCCTCAGAGCTGCAGTATTGATGAGTACAGCAGACAGCCTGGGGGGTCTCTGTGTGATTCAGCTCTATCACAGAAGAGTGTTTGTGTTAAACAGAATGAAACTTCCCACAGTCTACACAACACCACCTACAGCACTGGACCATCCACACAAACCATACAACACCACCTTCAGCACAAAACCATCCACACTCAGACTACAACATGGGAATTTATTAGTATTAGTTTTAGTATTATTTATTAATTAATATTAGAAGCACTGCAGTGTCAGAATTCAATGTAAAAGGTGATTTTCAGTTTACCAAAATAATAAATAATTAAAGATAATTAAAGATATGCAAACAGGGTAGGGCATGTCAGACATGTAAATCATTTCAGACAAGTCTCAAGACTAACAGGAATGAAAGTGCAGTTTTTAGTTCCTCTACACGTCTGACAGATGTGACAGAATTCTCATTATCACCAATTGTAGTTATCACTAGAGCTTTACAATAGAAAAAAGGTTCTTCACACTGATATATGCACCAGAGAGAGACAGAGAGAGATAGGGTGAGAGAGAGACAGAGAGAGAGACAGGGAAATAGAGAGAGAGAGATAGGGAGATAGGAAGAGAGATAGATAGATAGATAGATAGATAGAGAGAGAGAGAGAGAGAGAGAGAGAGAGA
>JAOYMR010000020.1:857324-873302 GCA_025802075.1 Tenebrosternarchus preto
TGGGTTATTATTATTATACATATTGTTATTACAATATGGATTATTATTATTATACATATTGTTATTACAATATGGGTTATTATTATTATACATATTGTTATTACAATATGGATTATTATTATTATACATATTGTTATTACAATATGGGTGGTAGAGAAGATGTGAAGATTTTCTGTTCCAACAACCGTTCTGTATTTACAATAATGCAGCCATTAACAGGACAAGAAGAGCGGGACTCTCGTACTCGCCAAAAGGGAAAACAACTGAAACAACCGAAACAACTGAATTATATACTGAATTAGAACAATAACACAATAGCTTCTTTCTCTCTCTATTGCTTTCTTGCAGTCTAACTGTACGTGTGTGTGACTCAGTCTAACTGTACGTGTGTGTGACTCAGACTAACTGTACGTGTGTGTGACTCAGACTAACTGTACCTGTGTGTGACTCAGTCTAACTGTACCTGTGTATGACTCAGACTAACTGTACCTGTGTGTGACTCAGTCTAACTGTACCTGTGTATTTGTGACTCAGTCTAACTACCTGTGTGTGACTCAGTCTAACTGTACCTGTGTATTTGTGACTCAGTCTAACTGTACCTGTGTGTGACTCAGTCTAACTGTACCTGTGTATTTGTGACTCAGTCTAACTGTACCTGTGTATTTGTGACTCAGTCTAACTTAGCAGCTTCATTGTGGGAAGTGGAGCCTCTCCTAGTGTGTGAGAGAAGTACCAGCTCATTCATGCAGCCTCAGATAGTGCGTTCCATTAGCGCTTAGCTACGTCATTTAGCCACGGGGAAGCGTGTGGAAAAACTCGCGTCTGAAGGAAAGTGAGTCTGGAAAAACCCCTCCCCCCCACCCAGTAAACACTTGCTCTGTTTAACCACCTGTTTTTCCTTTCCTTGGAAAACACTCTAGCAAGTTCATTTTCATTAAGATTTATAAGAGTCTGCTCAGTGATAAAGTAATAAACCCTATTAGTGCCACTAACTAATTCTGTAATGCGTGGTGCAGGGGGAAGGGCTTGGGGGAGGGGCTTGGGGGAAGGGCTTGGGGGAGGGGCTTGGGCATGTTGGATCAGACTTCCCTGGACGGTCTCCAGCGCTCCGGATTAGATGAACGATCGGTTGGATAGATTATTTTTTCCCCCCCTTTTCGCCGTGGCGGGACGCCAAGGTCTACGTCGCCATGGGAGCTGCTGTGAGCTCATGTTGTTGTGAGCTGTCCTTAAGACGTTGTGAGCTCACGTTGTTGTGAGCTCACGTTGTTGTGAGCTGGTCCTCAAGACGTTGTGAGCTCTCCGCCTTTTTAGGCCGCTGACTAAACAGAGGTGCTCTTTCTCAGAAATAAACACGCTCAGAGTCAGAGGCTACAAGCCCAAAAGATATGACCTCATTTTAACCTTTAAACATTCAGCAGCAAAAATGCATTAAGCTGTTGGCATTGCAAACACCCTTTGGTCATCTTCTCTGGGCAGACTGTATTTAAATTGCGTTTTTCCCCTCAAAATTGATCAAATTTCTTCCCTTCTGTCCCTGTGTCACGCACACTTTGCATGAGTGATCGCAATAATCAATAACATCGTAATTGATTGTAATTGTAATGGGCAATTCCATGATCCGTTGCAGTACTAAGCGTTGGAGGTGGTCAATTTCGCAATTAGTCAGTTTGTGTGTGTGTGTTATTATAAATGCTCTGTAATGCACTACTGCGGAGTGTGTGTGTGTGTGTGTGTGTGTGTGTTATAGAAGCTCTGTAATGTAGCATACAGTGGTAGTTGAATTAGCTTGAGGAATCATAACCTCAATCAGCATATTACAGACTGCATTATGCATCCCCCTGACTTCTACTATCGAGTGGCTTCAGCTCATTCAAATATCATTCAAATACTGGTGTTATTAAGAAGAACCGTGATGCACTGATGCTCAGACTTCACACTGCAGTAATGCACTTTTATACACTGCAGTGTGAACATTCACTGCTGCTGTTGTAGATATGGAGAGCTGTACACTTTAACTGTATCTCTTTGCACCTCCTTCTTCTCTCTCCTCTCTCTTTCTCCCTCTTTCCCTCTCTTTCTGTCTTCCTCTCTCTCTCTGTCTCTCTGTCTCTCTGTCTCTCTCTCTCTCTCTCTCTCTCTCTCTCTCTCTCAGGTACCTGTTGTTTTACAGTCCACTGGATGCTGTGTACTCCTGCACCTCCATGTTACCTGTCAGACTGGTGCTGACAGGGATGAAGGAAGTGACACGCACCTGGAAGGTTCTGGGCGGAGTCACGCAGGCCAGCAGGAAGTACAAAGACGGACTGTTTGTCATGATTGCAGTCGGCTGGGCAAAAGGTAATCAATAACCATTATATAACCATGAACCAGTAAACGTAATGAATATTATAACCATGAAGTGGTGTAATTTGAATGTTGTACATTCTGTCTTTGTAGCTGGATAACAAAGGAAAAGATATACACACAAACATACACACACATACATACAAACATACACACACACACATACACACGCAAACATACACACATACACACACACATACATGCAAACATACACACACACATACACACAAACATACACACACATACACACAAACATACACACACACACACACACACATAAACGCAAACATACACACATACACACATACACACACACAAACACACACACACATACACACAAACATACACACATACACACACACATACACACACACACATACACACACACACATAAACACACATACACACACAAACATACACACACATACACACAAACATACACACACACACATATATACGCACAATGGGACACCCCATTTAATGGGACACCCCATTAAATATTTAGTTCTTTGTTAAGAAATATGGACACCGATATATGATCTTCTTTCAAACATTATCTATAGATAAAGGTGTAGATTGCATCACCTTTGCAAAAACAATGAAAATGTAACTTTGTTTTAAAAAGATGCTAATTCTTACTGAATACAAAGTTAGGACACCCTGAAATAACCTCAGTTAGACGTTTCATATAACCATCTACCAGTCTCTGATATCAACGCTGAGGACGTTTTTTCCCACTCCTCCATGCAGAATCCTTTCAGCTATGTGGTGATTGAGGGGTTTCATCACAAAAGGCTTAAGATCAGGGCTTTGACATTCTAGAATTCTCCATTTCTTTCTTTTGAATCATTCCTTGGTGGATTTACTGCAATGTTTTACGTGATCCACCCTCGCTTCAGATTCAGTGGACAGTGGAATGGCTGATTTTCTAATTGTGTTGAGATCTTTATAAACCCCTTCCCAGACTCCATCTAGATATCCATCTAGAACCTTCTTTCTGAAGACCTCAGAGACATCTCACCATGGTGATACTATTCATTTCAACAACCAAAAGCGAATCAAACTAATATCTGAGGTTTAAGACAGCAGCGGCCTCCAAAATCCTCTCCAACGATGGTCTAATAGTTTGTAGCTGATGTGGTGAACCTGATTCTAATTTTATACGTTTTAAGTAGTAATAAATATGGGGGTTGTCCTAACTTTCCTCACAAGAAAATTGCGTTTCTAATAATTACGTTTTGTTTTTGTCACGGTGGCCGCCCTGGCCGCCTCCCCCTCGTCCCGTGTCAGTGTGGGTGTGTCTGTGTGGAGGTGTGTTCTGTCATCGCGTTGTATGAATGAGTGCGTGTATGTGTTTGACAGTGGGTGTGGCGTGTGAATGAGCTCGTTGTCTTTGTGATACGTTGCATCTGTGTCTCGTCAAGGTGAACGTTTATTAGCGTGTCTGTTGCACAGTGTGGTGTGGGTTTTTGATGGCGTTGATGTGTGAGTGTCATTGTCGCAATATAAACGAAACCGAAAATAAAGCGGTTTGTACGTTTCGAATTCACGTGAGTCCTGTCGGCTTTCTTGGAACCCTCCGGGGCTCCGACGTTACAGTTTTATTGTTAATGTTTCCTTTTTATTCTTAAAGACATTTATTTAGTTTGGTTATATTACCTCTATCCCTCAGTATTGTTAAAATGAAGAGCAAATGTCCACATTTAAATGTATTAAAAAAGGTTTTCATGGGGTGTACTAATTTTTTCACATGACTGTATACACACACACACACACATGCACATTATATATTATAATCACGTGTTTTCTGAGATATTTGACTTGCATGTGGTTACTATCTTGAAGATGAAAGTCGTCGTGTTTATTTCTCTGCATTTTTGTTTTTCTGAGTTTTTCATAATACCCTTTTATTAAAATCATGAATCATTTCATCCCTCTGTCCCTCAGTTAGTTATGAGAGAAGGTTTGAAATATCACAGGGTCGAGGGGCACTCATTTAGAAGACTGAGCATCTGTATGCTCCAAATGACGACACACATACACACACACACACTCAGCACATACACACACACTCAGCACATACACACACAGCACATACACAGCACATACATATATACACAGTACAGACGTAAATACTCACACACACACACACAAACACACTCAGCACATACACACACCCACAATCAGCACATACACAGCACATACATATATACACAGTACAGACATAAATACACAGACACACACACACTCAGCACATACACAGCACATACATATATACACAGTACAGACGTAAATACACACTCATACATATATACACAGTACAGACGTAAATACACACTCACACACTTAGTATACTCAGATACACACGCAAACATGTGCGCACACACACCCACCTACACACACACACTCAGAACATACACAGACACACACAGTCAAGCACACACAAATACACACACTAAGACACATAGGCTCAGTCTAACAGACATGCGCACGCACACACACACATCACACACACACAGTAGTAGACGTGAAGAGGTGAGTGTGTTCAGTATGGATGTGGGTTGAATCACCAAACTCCTGCTCATTCTGCGGCCCACAACACTGATCACATTTCCTGTTATCCCTCAGTCAGAGAAACATCCTGACACTCCCTTTTGATCAGTGTGGGGGGGGGGGGGGGTGTGAGAGTGTGGCTGTTATCATCTCGCTGGGGACTGTGGGAATCGGAGTCCCACACAGCTGGGTGCACTTCTACTCACAGGACTCCAGGTCAGAGCACTTAGTCGGATGTATCGTGCAGTTTGGTGTGTTTAGTTAGGTGGGCGTGTTCAGTTATATAGGCATGTTCAGTTAGGTGGGTGTGTTTAGTTAGGTGGGCGTGTTCAGTTATATAGGCATTGTTCAGTTAGGTGGGCGTGTTCAGTTATATAGGCATGTTCAGTTAGGTGGGCGTGTTTAGTTAGGTTGGCGTGTTTAGGTAGGTGGGCGAGTTCAGTTTGGGTGGTGTTTTTAATTAGGTGGGCGTGTTCAGTTAGGTGGGCGTGTTCCATTATGTGGACATGTTTGGTGTTGTTTTAATGCATATTCGTACAGACGGCTTTGATCAAGGGCAAAAGCCTCTCTGGTCCTTGACTTTATTGCTTTCCTTGTATTATTTGTCTTCTCTTTTTCATCTCCCAGTTCCCCTGGTCTGGTTCCTGATTGGTTTACTTGGTCCTATAGCAAAGTTCTGCTTTAAAATGTTCAAAGTGTCTGAAAGTGAAGCTTTGATGCACATGGTCTGGATGGACTGTGTTCCAGGCATTGCCTTTCACAGGTCACATTCCGGTAGCATTTCCCTTGTATTGCTGCTATTCACAAGATCTTTTGCCGAGCCTCATTAAAATACTGTATCTTCCCACACGTAGTGGGTAACTAATAGGTTTGTATTACATTAATAAACCTTCTGTTCCCTTTAACCCACAGTTACATTTGTCAGTTGCTTTTGTCCAGAATGACGTCCTTCATTTGGTCCTCATGCTTCCTCAATAGATACGTCAGTGTTAAGACTACTCAGAATCGGGCTAAAGCTCTTGCAAGAATGGAAAACCGTGCGACTCTGAAAAAATGAGTCGTCAGTCTTTGTTTAAAAGAGGCCAGTGCTCAGACACTCAGGGTGGAAGTTTGTTCCACCACCTTAGTGTTTGGACAGAGAAGAGTCTTGATGTGTGTCTGCAGAGTGGGGTTTGATCGTGGTCTTGGGTATGAGATTAGTGAGATCAGGGATGAGATTAGTGAGATTAGGGATGAGATTAGCTATGAGATTAGTGAGATTAGGGATGAGATTAGTTGGATTAGGTATGAGATTAGGTATGAGATTTTTCTCTCTACGTATGGCATGTATCCTCCTTTCCCTTGAGGTGAACATTTGAGTCTTTTCTGGTAGGTGGTACCATGGTCTTTGGTTCTGATTGTCATCCCAGCAGCTTCACAATCTGCAGCAAATCACTCAAGTCTATTTTGGACGTCTACTTCAGTTTTTGCTAAGAGGGATGCAACATCTGAAAACAACAGAGATGCCACCTCTAGTCCTCCATACTGGACACTTCTCCAGCCTTGATAACCTCATACAGGAGTTGAGTCAAGACACTGTTGGTGAAGCCCAACACCCACAGTGAACGAATGACTCACCGCCAAAACCACATGTTACTGAATACATTCATACTTCGCCACCTGAAGTACTGACTCATATGCCCCATAATCCTGTATCACCCATAATCCTGTATCACCCATAATCCTGTATCACCCATAATCCTGTATCACCCATAATCCTGTATCACCCATAATTCTGCATCACATCCCACAATTTATACCAAGGCGCAGGGTCATATGTCTTTTCCAGGTCCACAAATCACATGGTTTGGCATCTCCCATTGTAACAAAACACATGCAGACTGGTTTGGTATACTTCCATAATCCCTCATGAAGCACATGTAGTTTAGGTCAGCATACTCCCATAGTCCCTCCCAGAGCACACATAGACTGGGTCAGCACATACTCCCATACTCTCTCACAAAGATGTGCCTGGTCCACTGCTCTTCAACCTGTGTGGAGTCCACATTGTTCCTCCTGAATCGTAGGTTCAACTATCAGGCATATAGTCCTTTCCAGTACCTCATAGAAAACCTTTTTTTTGGGGGAGGTTGAAGACCTGTGATTCTCCTGTGACATTGAAGATGGTTATTAGCCACAACTCCAAGCTCTTCTAGTGCTAGAAGAGCTCAGCACTTCCCCATTCCTGCTCTGAACAGCTTTGGTGATGCACTGCAAAAAAATCTAAACGAGTAAAAATGAAGTAAAAAAAAAAATTATAAAAAAGTCCTTGAAACAAGTAAAATTATCTGCCAATGGGGTGAGAAACATTTGCTTGGCAAGATTTCTTAAAACAAGAAAAAAAAGTCTAGATGAGTCAGATTATCTTTAAGATAAAAAGAAATAAGATCCCTTTTTCATTTTCAAGATTTTCTAGCTTGTTAAATCTTCATTTTTTGCAGTGTGCTGCTGCTTCTTCTCCTGAGTCGTCGACAAAGCTTGCCAGAACATCTCCTCTAAACTGACCTTTTGCATTTTGAAGAATATTAGTCAGAAAGCCTCATGGTTCATCTTTATTTTCTCACCACCGTTTGTGGAAATATAGGCACATTATTAAATTGATTGTTGATCTTCAGGTCAAGGTGCTCTTGTAGCATGAACTCTTATGCACATGGTGTTTGTTATTTACATTCTACGACTTCTAGACAGAAGTCTAATAACATTCCTTCACTGAGGTTCAAACAAGTGAGGCTGTTTCTCCCAGTCACACCCCTCCAGGTAACTCAGTATTTCCCAACATGGTAATCCCTAGCAGGACTATGCAGTCAGTAGGGGGCAGTCACACACATACACACCAGTCAGTGTTTTCCTCTTTGAGACTCATTGAGTCAGGATGAACGTCCACCAGGACGTATGTGACGTCCACCAGGATGAACCCTTTTCTCGTTGGATCTGGGATTATTTGACTCTCGATGACATATTTCTGAGGTTCATGGAAATACACCACAAGGTGTGGTGATATTTGAAGAGGTGCAAACACCAGGCATAATATATTTGATGTATTTGATTGGATATTTTACAGGAACATAGATAAAGGTAAGACGTAGAGGTAGATAAAGCCAAAATCTCCCTAAAGTATTTGTGATAGTAAAAAATATCTGTCTATATCTTTCTTTCTTTCTTTCTTTCTTTCTCTCTCTCTCTCCCCCTCTCTCTCTCCTTAACTCTTCTTTCTCTCATTCTCTTATTTTAGGACAAGTCAGAAGGTCACTTTATTATGATAGGAAGCATGTGCTGAAAGCAGGTCAGAGCTGTAATTGGTTGTCAGTTTTTAAGGACTGCTGAGAGTACAGCTGGGGACCTTCAGACAGACGCTGCACTGAAATTCTTTTCACCATAAAAAAGATGATAAAATAATCTTTGCTAATAGCGTTTAGCAAAGCCAGGAGACCACCAGTCACAGCAGTTAAGTGCATCTCACAAAATTTTGTTCATCATAAAGGAACATTTACAATGCAAATAGCACAGTGGCTCTCCCCCTTTCTCTCAGTCTCACTCTCTGCTCAATGGAGGATGGGTTCCTTTTGAGCCGGTGCTCCCAAGGATTCTTCCTGTTTTGCCAGGGATTTTCCTTGCCTTCAGTGCCCATGGATTTGCTCGTTAGCAATCTTTGCGGCAATGTGTTTTGTAAAAAGCACTGTATAAATAAACTTGAACTTTGTCTTTCTCTCTCTCTCTCTCCCTCTCCAGGTGCTGGTGGTGGTCTCATGAGTAACTTCGAGCAGTTGGTTCGAGGCATTTGGAAGCCAGAGACCAATGAATTGTTGAAGATGTCCTAGTAAGTTTGAACCTCCTCATGCAAGCACACCCTCCAGTACCTCTCCCCAGTATGCTGTAACCTAGGTTTTTGTAACCTAGGTGTCTGTAACCTAGGCATTGTAACCTAGGCGTTGGCATTCGAGGAGAGGAAAAGCCATGCATGGTGTTCTTCATCTGTTAGGAGCAGTGTTAGAACCCCTAGAGGAGGCCGCTTCCTGTTTCTCACAGCAGCAGTGCCAGGCACTTACTGCCAGAGTGGACAGGGCACTGGGCCCTGCCTGCAGTAACACTGAGAGCACTGATCTGAGAGCACTCAGCCCTTACTGCAGTAATTCTGAGAACACTGATCTCAGTTCAGCTCTTACTGCAATAATGCTGAGAGCCCTGATCTCAGGTCAGCCCTTAACTGCAGTAATTCTGAGAGTCTTTGAGAGGTTCCCAGTACAGTTTGTCTGTCCTAGTTCCTCCTTCACCTGAATCAGGTGTTCAGTCACTGCTGAGCTCCCTATTCCTCAGCCCATGTGCTTTGACAGTTGGGTCTGAACAAAAACCCGGACTGGAGTGGGAATGTCAGCTCTAGCAGGTACAGTGTGAAAGCACATCCTACAACAGAACCTTTCTGATCCCTTATTTTGTATGAATCATAGGAATTTCACAGTATAAAGCATAGTTAAGCATAGTGAAGCATAGCTGAGCATATTTATTTAAATGTGGTGATGGGAAAAGTTGAGTTCTATGGAGAAGGAAGAAAAAGCAGGAATTCTGTTTGCCTCTAAACCCTTGAATACAGTTTAAGGTATTGACTGATGTTGAAGATAATGGTTCCTTGAGCTTAAACTACCAGCTGACTTCCAAACACGGTAGTTTATTATACCCTGTAGTTTATTATACCCATTAGTTAATTATACCCTGTAATGTATTATACCCTGTAGTTTATCAAACGATTGAACTCAGATCACCACCTGAAACGATATCTTTACTGAATGAATGAATAAATGGCTAGAGACTCCCCGTGAACCTGCCCATTTCAACCGTTAGCCTCCCGACCTTTGACCCTTGTGTTTTGACAGCCCAACCAAGGTGACCCTGATGGGGGCTGTACTGTTCTCGCTACACCAGTGTGGCTACTTCTCCATGCCCACGTCCTATCTGATTCTCCTCTACACCACCTTCAATGTCACCAACAAGGTAAACTTTGTTTGTCTCTCCGCAGCTTCCATACGTACTGCATGTCACTTCATTTCTCTCATTAATACTGCTCTACACTACACTTTAACTAAAGCAATAGATAAAATGAAGTTTAATATTAAATATTACTCATGTCATTACTGATATTAATATTAAATATTACTCCTGTCATTACTGATATTTAGTACAAAATAAACAATAGCAATACAGAATGACAGATAACTAAACAAACAAATAATAAATAGAGCTGATATTATATCTTTTTATGTCCTTCTGTTTTCGTATTCTTTGATGTCAGACTGTGATTTTTTGCTGTTAAATTGTTTCATTCTCCCCGAGTGGGGCACTATCCATGGGCCTCGTCCCAAATCTCTGATCACCGCCACGGCAGTCCCGATGTGTTTCCAATCTGCGTAACACCCGGAGCGTGTGGCGCCGCCCTGCAGGCTGGCGGTGGAACTGCACCGAAGGTTAACGCCGGCGTCCTGCTTCCCGCAACGCCCCACCGGTTTCACCGCCACAGCCACCCCCCAACCCCCCTCTCCCGGGCCCCGAACCCCTGCGTTACCACTTCTCTCTGCCTTTTACACCATTTTCATATAATTGCATCACTCCTTTCAAAGTGAGCATAGTCTGCTGCTCTTAACGAGGTATTACCTCGTCTCGTGCTCCCAGAAGGCTATTTTTAGAACTGCATCACTCCCTTTACCTGAGAAACAGCTCATGGTGCTGTGACCCCCCCCCCAAAAAAAAAAAAAAAAAAACCAACCCAACCCTCTTCCTACAGAGTGGAGACAGTTTTTCCAAACCTTCTCCTTTTCTGACTTTTATTGTCTTCTGTAAAAAAAAAAAAAAAAAAACAGTCGTTGTTAGCTGGGATGGGGGGATGCAGACGTGTCTCGATTCTTTGTCTGGAAAGGTGAACGTGTTGAGAGTTAATAACGTCGGGACTGTAGTTATATGTTCAGTTGTATGTTCAGTGATGGCATGAAACAACTCAAATGGTATGTTTTTATTTCATACTAAGGAACCACGTTTGAATAATAAGAAAGTATGTTACGTGTGAATATGTTACGTGTAAATATGTTACGTGTGAATATGTTACGTGTAAATATATAGAAACGTCTCGTTCTATCTTCCCTTCCATTTTTCTGTTTCTTTTTCTTTTTTATCTTTTTCTGTGATCTCCTCTCTCTCTCTCTCTCTTTCTCTGTCTCTCCTCTCTCTCTCTCTCTGTCTCTCTCCTCTCTCTCTTTTTTCCAGGTGAGGATGATGCTGATGAATTCCTCTTCCTCTCCATTCGCCCATGTGGAGTCTGCCTTTCACAAAATCTTGTTCGCCCGACCTCTCACCTCCACCCAGCCCCCTTGCTCCGCCCCTACCCAGAGCCCCACCCAGGGCCCCACCCACATCTCCAAGGCGCCGCGATTGGCTAACGGCTCCGGTCCCTCCCACGGTAGCGGCTCCGACGACGGCCACAGAGAGTCTGAGAGCTCCAAGAAGACCAACTAGTGCCTTCTTCCTCCGCCCTGGGCCCCTCGCATGGTTCAGCTCTCTCCGCCCCTTCAGCGTGTGGCATGTGCTGATAGGCCGTCCAGGGCATGTGTGACTGCTTCCTGCTGTCTCTATCAAAATCACATGGCTGATTCCCTAAATCATTTGAGGACAATTATTTAATCATCCTTGAATTGTTTTTCCAAACTTTTTTTTTTTTTTTAAATATTGTAAATTTTGTCTGGATCTGTATATATTTGCTATTTTGAAATGGCCACAATTTTACATCGACGATTCTATAATTGTCATTTATATTTTCTATTATTTATATTCAGAGGGACTCATTTATCAATGTGAAGATTTAAAAAAATTTTTTTGTCAAACTTGGCTTTATATTCTGTTTCCGGTTTAATTGAAATGAAAACAGTGATGGAAAAAAAATAAGTGCATCTGTTTGGTCAAATTTACATCCACAGGTCCCTCGCACATTCGCTCGTGTAAACGGGACAGTCGCGTCCTGGTCATGATAACGGGACAGTCGCGTCCTGGTCGTGATAACGGGACAGTCGCGTCCTGTTCGTGTAAATGGGACAGTCGTGTGCTGTTCGTGTAAATGGGACAGTCGCGTCCTGTTCGTGTAAACGGGACAGTCGCGTCCTGTTCGTGATAACGGGACAGTCGCGTCCTGTTCGTGTAAACGGGACAGTCGCGTCCTGTTCGTGTTAACAGGACAGTCGTGTCCTGGTCGTGCCAGTCGGAGTTTGACCTCCCCGATAACGCGCCATTCCGTCACCTAGCAGCTAGAGAGCAGTTGATCCCTCGCCATCCCGATAAAACTGGTGAAACAGCTCAGCATTCCCAGGGGGGACGGGGAAACAGCTCGGTGTTGCCAGGGGAAACGGGAATTTGGAGCCGACGTTCTTTTTTCGGTTGTTGGGGTGGGGGGTTGGGGGGGGCGAGACTGTCTGTAGTGAGTGTGTCAACAATGAAGTCAGAGCTGCATAACAATTACATATTTCTCTCCCTCTCTCTCTCTCTCTCTCTCTCTCTCTCTTTCTCTCCCTCTCTCTCTCTCTTTCTCTCTCTCTGTGGAGCTGAACTATAAGTTGTAGGAGTGTATTTAGTGTAGGGCTCTACTCCCCTTCACACTGTCTCTGCTCTCTTCACTCACACATTAAAGACAAACTTTTCTTCCTTGGCCTCTTTTACACACACACACGCACACATGCACACGTGCTTTAGGATGTACCTTGACTGCCTTTGGGTATATGATTCTCTTATCCTGTCTAGTCCCTAGTTCTCCCTCTCCCAGTCCATCTTTCTCCCACTTCTCTCTCTCTCTCTCTCTCTCTCTCTCTCTCTCTCTCTCTCTCTTCTCTCCCCACAGTTCCTCCATCTACCCAATGCCCACCTTAGAGACACAGGAGCCTTGCAGGCTCCGCCCATCTCAACAGCGCAGGTGCAGTGCAGGCTCCGCCCATCTCAACAGCGCAGGTGCAGTGCAGGCTCCGCCCATCTCAACAGCGCAGGTGCAGTGCAGGCTCCGCCCTCCTCAGCGATATAGGAACAGTGCAAGCTCCACCCACCTCAGAGACACAGGGGGTCGTGCAGGCTCCACCCACCAGAGAGACAAAGAGTGGACCTAAACTAAGAGAACGTTACTTGGCCTGTGGTACTGATGTCTGGCACTCTTGTACACACACACACACACACACAAGGATAAATAACTCCCCACAGTCTTTAACCAGACTCAGAGTCACACTGAAGAGTTCTAGACCAGCACAGCAGGAATTCTACTGCTGGTATAAATATGCCACAGTAATTACTGGAGTTCATTGATCTCAGGTAACTCCGTTTCCGTTCTCCTCGTGGACAACACTCTGTGGGGCGTGTATTAAAACGCACACATTACGGAAGATTATCATAGCTTATGCTTGTTAATAAAAAATAAACACATAACATAATCAGGTTTAGTCAGGACCCGCACTGAAACGCCACATCCAGCGGACGCCGCTCAGTTAATTACATCATCACGTTCTGAACATGCCGCACAAAGGAATTAGCCTGCAGCAGCCAACAACACTCCAGCATTATGGGCTTTCTGTGCCAACAGCATTCAGCGAGGGAGAGGGAGAGAGAGAGAATGAAATTCCAGATCAGTTTTAATAGATTTAATGGATTGTTGTCATAATCCACTCTTGTGTGCTCTCGGTGATATAAAATGCAAATACATATATAAACACATAAATACGGGAAATACGAGGAAGAATAAATAAACGAATATTACGAATGTAGAGCGAGGGAGTGTCATGGGAGTGTCATGGGAGTGTCTGGTGATGAACAAGTGCGACATGGGAGTGGTCATGGGAGTGTCTGGTGATGAACAACAGTGCGCACGACTCATCTTAGTTACGGAGTTACTGAGCAGAGTTACGGAGCAGAGTTACTGAGCAGAGTTACGGAGCAGAGTTCCTGAACAGAGTTACTGAACAGTTACGTAGGGGATTCGCAGGGAAAACTCCAGGAAATTGAAAGTCACTACTGGGACTCCCTGCTTTAGACTTTTTAGCCTTGGAAAAAAAAACCTTAAAAATAATTGTAGATCATTTGTATATTGTATATTTTGTAAATTATCTGGATTTAATTGTTTTTAAGATAAAACAATTGAGAACTTTAGTGGAGTAGCAGTTAAATATATGGGTTTATGTTACAGACGTTGACTAACTTGGGTGTTGCAGGTTTGGTTGTAATGTCTAGGTGGTGTGTTGTGGATGGCGCTGTGTTGTGTTTGGTTGTAGGTATGTTGTGGCTGGAGTTGTGTTATATAGACTGTGTTATGGATGGGATTGTACTGTAGTTTTTGTGTTGTGGATGAGTTTGGGCTGTGTAATTTGTGCATTAAAGATGTGTTTGTGTTATATAGATTTTTGTTGTAGGTGGAGCTTTGTTGTTTGTGTGATATGAGTGTAGTTTGTGTTGTGGACGGTGGTATGTGGGGTAGTTTACTGTAGACATGGTTGGGTTGGGTTGTGTAGTTTGATTAATGTGGATGGTTTTGTGTTGTGTAGTTTGAGATCGTGGACTCACCTGTTTTGTGTAGTTTTTGTTTTGTACATGGATATATGTTGAATAGTTTGTGTGCTGTGGATATGTTCATGTTCGCGTGTTGTTGACACTGTTGTGAAGTGTAGTTTGTGTGTTATTGACATTGTTGTGTAGTTGGTGTGTTATTGACACTGCTTTGTTGTGTAGTTTGTGTGTTGTTGACACTGTTGTGTTTTGTCAGCTGACATGAGTTCTCTTCCAGGCCCTTGGTGATGCTAGTCCATTGTCTTGGTGATGTTAGTCCATTCTCTTGGTGATTTTAGCCCATTCCCTGCATCAGGACAAGGAAAGTGTCTGGGAGCTACGTGTGTATGTCAGAGACAGCTGGGTGTGTACCATCATGTGCTGTCCACTAGGGGGTGTAGGGTCCCTCTGGAGCAGTCTGGTCTGCAGGGCAGATGCCTTCCCCCCCTCCCCCACCCCACTCCCAGAGGAATGGTAGGTGCCTAAGCACACAGAGTGGCACGTCCCGAACAACAGCAGAGTCCATCAAAACTGACACAAAGAGGATGCAACACGCGTACGCACACACACACACACACACACGTGCACGCACACACACACAGCTGTTCTGAAACCCACCCCAGGCCTGCATTCTTTGTCTTCTACACAGGAACAGAGAGGGAGGAGAGATGCGGATTAAAGCACAGTGTGTCAGCAGGTTCTTCTTAGCTGCAGAGATGCTGAAACGTTCCCATTCAGACCTGATGTGTATTATGAGTCAATTACTCCTCACTAAGATCCTTCAGTAAAACCGCTTTTCTGTGCTGCCACTGACCTTATGTTTGGTGCTGGAGTGAGTTTGTTTAAGTGTGTTTTTTTTGTCTGTGTGTGTATGTGTGTTTAGAAGGCTCACTGAGCAGAGCGAATCTGAGAAACACAAAGGAAGCATCAACTAACTCAGCCATGAAACGGAGCGAGAGCGAGAGTGGGAGAGAGATGGGTAGAGAGGGAGAAACAGAGATTTTTTTTCCTTCTTTTTTCATTTTTTGAGTGCTTCCGTAGACCCTTGAGTTGTCGAGGTAGGGAATATACTGCACCTGACCTCAGCCAGGTTTTTGTAGAGATTTTACTTTGGTCCTGCTTGGTTCAGAGTGTCCTCACACACACACACACACACACACACTGAGTCAGTGTAAGAGTGGAATGGACCTGAAATAAAACCCCTTTTAGTTTTATATTTATTTTCTGCATGAATATTTTTTCCCCCTCAGCTGTGCTGTACGGTGTTTAAAGTCAAGCATGAAGATGAAGGAGTTCAGTGAATTCCGCACTTCAGTTTACGGTGAGGCTCTTATCTCCAGGTTCACCAAGGACAAACCTGCAGGATTAGAAGAAAGAACCTTTACAGATGTATACTACACCTGTGCTTCACACTCTGTACACACACACACACACACACACACACACACACACACACACACACACACACACACACACACACACACACACACA
>JAOYMR010000020.1:881852-893136 GCA_025802075.1 Tenebrosternarchus preto
TGTAGTGCTTAAACAGGACAGCGATGGAGTCTGTAGTGCTTAAACAGGACAGCGATGGAGTCTGTAGTGCTTAAACAGGACAGCGATGGAGTCTGTAGTGCTTAAACAAGACGTCTTAGTGCTTTGTAGGAAATTTGCAATAGTGGCACTGCATGAAATCTACACCATGACTTGAGAATTAAACACCTGTAATGAAAAAAACCCCACAAAAATGGGTTACTTTGTTAATCACTCAGTGGCAGGTTGCCAGTTTGATGAAGTTGCATACAAAGCTTACAAACTAACAGATTAATTACCTATCCTTTTTGCCAGGTTTTCCTGGTTTTTATCTCAATTTGAATATATTAGTGTTTGTATTTTTATATTCTATACCGCGTTTGAAGAATGAAGGCCCAATGTCTTTTTAAGTGGAACATTCAGATCGTAAAGTCATTTGAAGAATGAAACCTCTGTATCTTTGTTTGAGTACATAAGTGAAAACATGGAATTGCTAAATAACACAAGTAACAATGACATCAGAATTCTCCAGGAAGCCTGGTAGAATTCAGGTTTGATCACTTACTGTCCTGCAAATGACCTGTAAATCATATTCTCCTCTATTAAGCACCCTAACATTAAAAGAGCTGGAGACTCAGGTGGGATCATTATTTGGTATACATCAGAACTTTCAAAAATCCTAATACCCCTAGAGGGGTTTGGGTGGGGATGCAAATGCTGATGATGACGGGAGATTGGTGTGGTGTGGAGATCGGTGTGGGGCATGGCGATTGGTAGTGACTCTGCCTGTGAACGTGACGGTCTGAATCTTGAAAAATCATATATTCGACTTAAAATTGAGAAATAAATGATGCATGATCAAATCAGCAGCTCCCTGTGGTGATTTTGGACATCATCAACAGTTACGAGGGCAACCTTTGGGGAGATGTATTTTTTGCTTCTATCTTAGCAATACCGCGGTAGAGTATATAACATATTTATATCCTCTGTCTCTCTGTCTCAGTGCATTCATTATAAAGCCACTAACCCTTCTGTTTGATCACAGCCAAATTACTGTGTTTATTGAAAAGACTGGCTGTACTACACTCATACAAACAAAATAAAACAAAGATCTGATAATAAGTTTGAGACAGAATGTCACTTTTTTTTTTTTTTAAAGGACTAATGACATTATCGAATCGACAACACACTTGGGTTCAATTACTGTTTAACCTGCCTGTTTGTGTGGTTGTGAGGTATGAGTCTCATAGCCGAGTGGTTTCTCCTCACCATTTATCCTCAGACAACTGCTTAGTTCTGTGTTGTTCACCACAGCTGACATTGACTAAGGACTTCGTAAATACAAATAGTTTTAGGAAACTGGATCATTTAATGAACCTAAATCAGAAGTCGGCTATTCCAAACCCTGATGTATGGATTACGTGTTTTAAAGCAGCTTATCAATAAACCCACCAACAGAATACCTGATTAGAAGCACTGAACGGACAAATGGAAGATATTGAAATTGACAATAAGAAACTACCACAGTCCATATATACTGAGCAGGAACTTAGAAAGTAAAACATCTACCCAAAAACATAAAAGTGTAAATGTTATGATGGCATTTTTAAGCGAAATGATCAAGTACACAAGTAAAAAATTTCAATTGGTCATTTCTCAACCAGCATGATTCGGAGTGTGGGTGACTTCCCGGACAATCAAGGTCTTGTAACATCCATTTACAAAAAAGTGGAGATAAATCCGACCCCAATAACTCCAAAGACATTTCTGTTAACAGTACTCTGGGAAGGCGCTCTGCAGGATTATTAATTCAAGACTTATAGACTTCCTCATGAAGGCCAGTGTCTTCCGTATAAGTCCGACTGGATTCATACCAAATCAAAACACATCAGACCATAGTTATGGCCATATTTAACCAGAACAAACACAAAATATCTGAATGTTTCACAGACTTTTGAACAGTTTGGTTCAATGGTTTATTCTACTAGTAAAAGTGTCATGGGGGTAAAACATATAACATTAAATCTATACACCAACAATAGGTGATGTATACAAAATATTGCCAACAGTAGGACTGTTTTCTTTTCTCGGGAGTGTGGAGTGACACAAGACTGCAGCTTAAGCCCAACATTATTCAGCATGTACATCAACAAACTGGGCAGCCATTTTAGAACGCTCTGCGCTGCCTGGTCTCACTCTCCACAACTCAGGAATCAAATTTCGGCTCTGTGCAGATGACCTGGTTCTGCCGCCCACCACAGAACAGGAGCCACGGCCGAACCTGGATCTGCTCGAGCAGTGTTTTGTCATACCTGTATCTGCTGGTACTTCTGTTTAGTAGTGAGATGTGGGGCCTGTTGCAAATCAAATATCCGACCAATGGAACATACGCCCCGCTGAAATTATGCACGCTGAATTTTGTAAAAGTATATTGAAAGTGAACAAAAAAACAACAATTAATGCCTGTAGAGCTGCATTAGGCCAATTTTCACTATTATTCAAAATTCAAAAAGATCATTAAATACTGACTACATTAAAAAACAGTGACCAACCCCCATCCCCCCTCCATCGCAAACTGTGGGAGCTTTTTCTTGTAGAGAACCTCAATTATGGAGCGCTCCACCTCACCCTATTTGTCACGGTTCCCCTCCTCTGGCGTCGAGGGGTTCCCATGGCAACTAACGCCATGTGCTCCTTTGTTTTGTTTTGGTCCGTTTTCGCCCCTTGTCTCGTGTTGTTTTTCTTCCTCTACGTTATTGTTTTAGTGTAACCCTAGGGTGTACATACACCACGTGTCTCTTGTTTCTAAGTATCTGTGTATTTCATAGTGCTCACCGTTTGTAACCTCCCCTGCTTGTTTGCATTCTCTCTGTCGTCCTTTGGGTTTTGCCCCCTTTTGGCGCTTTGTTTCTCTCTTGTTGGGTTACTTTTCTTCTGGCTCTCTGACCTCAGAGTGTTTGAATACTACTGATTGTCTAATAAGCGTGATTCAACCCGGTGCGTAAATCCTGCCTCAGCGATCGCTTCATTACAGGCTAAGTGACCAGTATGGCTGTAGCGATTTTCTGGAAATTTTGATTTATTGCTGTGTGGATTTTCAGCTTCTTCGCTGAAGCAACCTGAACAAACACAGCCCTGCTTACACCAGACTGGAGAAAAGCTAAATCTCCTGGGTCTGCTGGGACAAGGGTTCGCCCTTGACCCCAGAAGTCCCTCACGGGGATTTCCTCATGGGGATTCCCTCACAGGGATTCCCCCTGGCGGGTTTCCCCACTGGACTTATGACATACAACAGGGAGCTCACGTAAGAGTATAGAGTAGTGTATAGGCTGCTTTGATCCTCTAACAGGGTGTAGAGGTCACTCGAGCATCACTGCCATGTGCTGCTGGGTTCTGCTCTCTGGTGGCCTTCCACTCCAGGCCTTGCTTGGAGAAGACTGTTGGCCAAACAAGGGTTTTCTCTATTGGCCAAAGAAGGCAGCCAGGGTTTTCTCTGGTCCAGCCTCTGCTTCAAGCCTTGTTTCCCAGCCCCATCTCCTGCAGTCCCTGGAACACCGTCACCACACCCTCCTCTCCAGAAGATGCCATCTCTTCTCTAGCTTTTTTTTCCCCCAAAGTATTTTTGAGGCTAATTATAGTTCTATACATGTTAATTATTATTAACGCATTGAATAGTTCTTAATTTGCTTAACACTCTAAAGGTTCGTTTATGTTTTTTTAATGTTACTATGGCAATAATGTTAATGAATTTGGTTTGCCAATGAAGCCTATTGAATTGAATAGAGAGAGAGGATGAGTTTTCGACAGTGAGACCAGGCTCTGTGGAGACTGTGCTGATATAACTTCAGTGAGACCTGCTGACTCAAGCCCATTCTTCCAGAGACCAGATCCACCAGCAGAAAATGGTCAGCTCTTTTCCTGTCTCTCCTTCCTTCTCTTTCTCTCTCACTCTCTTTCTCTCTCTCTTTTTTCCTCCTCTCATCAGTGTCGTTTTCACGTCCCCAGACTCTCCTTTCCTCTCCTTTGTCCACTCCAGACCTTCAGTCTTACTCATCTCTTTTCCTGTCTCCCTCTCCCTCTCTCTCCATGTTACTCTTTACACTTTTTTATTTCTCCACACACTGTTGTTTTTCCAGTGCCCTCTCTCCCCTCCTTTCTTTCTCTCTCTCTTTCTCTCTCTCCCTCTCTCCCCCTCCTCTCTCCTCCTCCTCTCTCTCCTCCTCTCTCTCTCCCTCTTTCTCACTCTCCCTCCCCTCTTGCTCTCCCTCCTCTCTCTCTCTCTCTCTCTCTCTCTCCCTCTATCTCTTTCTCTCTCTCCCTCTTCTCTCTCTCTCTCTTTCTTTCTCTCTTTCTCCCTATTTTTCTTCTTTAGAACTTCATGTCGTTCCACTGTATTGTTTAGCGCCAGTCTGGGAGCAGGTGCCAGTGAAGCAGAAGGTGGGGGCTGAGACATTCATCTCCACCCCACCCATCTCCACCCCACCCCACTCCATCCCACCCCACTCCATCCCACCTGCCCCCCAACACAAACACACTGACTCTCAGGGTGAGTGTGCTGCCTCTCCTCTCCTCTCTTCTCTCTCTCTCTCTCTCTCTCTCCTTCTGGTCAGGGTGAGAGGGCTTCTTTTCAACTCTCTCGCTCCAGAACCGTGGGGAATGTTGCTCCAAGCATCTGGGCCCATTCTGTCTGTCCTGGACCCTTTCATGTTGGAATCCCTGAGTAGCAAAGCTGAATGTGATGAGTCCTGTCTGAATGTAATGAGTCCTGTCTGAACATGATGAGTCTTGTCTGAATGTGATGAGTCCTGTCTGAATGTAATGAGTCCTGTCTGAACGTGATGAGTCCTGTCTGAATGTGATGAGTCCTGTCTGAACGTGATGAATCCTGTCTGAATGTGATGAGTCCCGTCTGAATGTAATGAATGGTCCTGTCTAGCAAGTCCTGTCTGAATGTGATGCAATGAGTCCTGTCTGAATGTGATGAGCAGGGACATTTCTGTCACGTTTATATCTGATTCACACAGAAATTTAATTTGTTCAATGCTAAAAGTGAAATATACTCCTCCAAACTGACAGACCAGCTCACATATTTTCTGCTTGGGATCCAGGTACTTTTAAAGACAATTCATATAGTTCTTACACTTTTAAATCGCAATACCAAGGTTGGTAATCCCTGGAAACTGACTCACGAACAGGACTCACAGAACCCACCTGGAATAAGAGACTCCCAGATCTAACATCAGTTAAGGTTCATCGCTCAGATCCTTCAGGGCTGGTCTGTGGTCACAGAAGCTGATCTCAGATCTGTGTTTGAGTGAGGAGAGAGAGAGACCCTGCCCAGCTGTCATTAGTATGCTGACAGGTGTGCACTGCCGGGCGAGACATCAGCGCCCAGCAGACTGAGCAGATAAAGGAGAAGCCATTAATCCCCGGAAGATTACCACAGCTGATAGTTTATCCTGCAGTAATACAGCAATACAAGAAGGCCCTTCCATTTACACTGCTTGCCCACAGACGAGGAGAGTTCACCTTCACCAGAAGGAACCGCCCCAACCCGATTGAGAAGACCTGATTTGCATGGGTTGGGAGTGACAGACATATGTGTGTGTGTGTGTGTGTGTGAGCACGTGTCTGTGTGTTAACACAAATTCTCATTTGTATGCTAAGATCGAAGGAGTGTAAAATACAACCTCTCCTCTCTCAGAAAATACCTTTGTTTCTTAACGGAGAGATCTCATTTTTTAACATCTTTTTTTTTTTTACAAACGTTTGTCATGATTCTGGTTACAGTTATGCGTGATAAGTGGACAGTTCTGTCTTGACAGTGCAGGTGTTTGTCAGGACATGGAATCAACCAGGTCCAGGAAGGCCTTCTACAGGGAAAGCTGGCTCACTGGTGGCGAGCTGGTAGTGGAACAGCAGATCTTCATCCCAGATCTAAGTTCTGTTTGCTTCTTTCACTCATTATTCAGCACTGGTTCATGACCAGCAGGAGCCTGTTCACACACTTCGAGGATGATCAGACATGCTTGCTCTGTACAGCGAGTGTGTTGTGGCTTAAATCCAACCAGTAGCTCCACCCTGCTGTACTGTGAGAAAGGGAGGCAGATGTCCAGAGATTCTATACATTCACCACGGGCCCCGCCCACCACAGCAGCGAGGCCCCTCCTCAACAAAGCACCACACACACAGCTGCTTGGATGTGTATGACCTGTAAATCTGTGCCAACAAAAGGATGAAGGCAGCTGTTGGAGTTTTACGAAACGGTCGATCGCGATGGCCTCTCATATCTGCCACGGCTTGGAACTTTCTCTTAGAAATCTCCCTCACAGCGTAATTTATTCCAAGATGAGTCTTAATCCAAGACTAGTCTTAATTTGTGTTTAGAAAAACTGATCCACTTGCTTGAGAAGATCTGAATCCAGATCCCCTGGGGGTGTGAGTGCGTTAGTGAAGATCATAGTGAACCCTATGTAAAGTTGAAGCCCAATGTTAGGTTGAAACTGGGCTGAACCAGAGCCCTGTGATGGAGTAAAACCCTGGGCTGGACCGGAGCCCCACACAACTGCCTCTCACACAAGGCGTCAGGAGGAAATGCCTGGGACTTCAGGACAGTAGATGTGAACTGAGGTACTCAGGAAGTGCATGTGCTTTATTTGCCAACAAATTAAGGTTTTAGGCTAAATTACATGATATATTGTCATCCTCCACACAAAATCCTGTCAGGACGAAAAGTTGGTTTTTAACCAACCCAGTTCTGTGAAAAACTTCAAGTACTTTAACCTGAAAATAATTTTTGGTAAAAGACAGATATTACCACAGTGATTAAGAGATGATATGGAAACAAAGGGGTAAAGAAGGAGAGAGACAGTGGCGAAGGAGAGAGAGAGAAAGAGCATGAATGAGTTGGAGAGATCATTTCAGAAGCTTCTCGTGTGGCTCGCATGTGTGTCGGAAAATGACGCGGCAGATAGGGTTACCATGAGAACAGCGAGGCCGTCCATTGTGTGACGGGAGAGGAGCAACGTAAGAGAAGCCATCTGTTTGAGTCTTTCTCCCTCTGGAGGGACAGGGAGCGTTGGACAGCTCCGTGTACCTAATTTCTCGTAGTATAATACACCCTCAATCCCCACCCAGACCCGGGTGGGGGGGGAGGAGGGGGTGGTAGAGGAGAGAGAGAGAGAGAGAGAGAGAGAGAGAGAGTCTTGCTGTCGGTCTGATGTCCACTGAAGTACCAGATGGGTGATAAAATGAAGGTTTCCAGGAGTCAAGGTTAATGCTCCCCAACTGTTGTTTATGCCATTTACCTACGGACATTCTAGAAAGGTGTTTACAAACAGACACACGAGACTGACAGGACACTGAGTGTAAACATCACCCCTCCCTGTGGACGCACAGATCAATCACAAATCTAGGAGCTTACACTGTGAACATGACTTTTGAACTCACTATTAAAAATGTGGTCAGAGGTCTGGAATCAATATACGAACCGTGGTCTTAAAGGTGAATTGTTTAACCAACAAAAACTGTCCAGCAAACGGTAAACAAATAGCCTCTCAATGTTATCTGGGAAGACAAATATTTTGAATGTAAACCAGCTACCAGCTACAAAATCCATAAACTTAACAAACAACTTATTTCTTTAGCAAAGTTACTGCTGGCCCAGACCTGAAGGCACAATCTCTGGACAGAAATGTCCCCTACCACTCAGAAACTCAAAAAAACAGTACAAGTTGGCACAACCAACTCAAAAAAAAAAAATGTTAAGTTAAGAACGGTCCATTGTTAGGTGAGGTTTAATGTGACTGGTCTCTGTTCTGATCTGATCGTGTGTAGTGTTTATTTCAGCAGGATGATTCAGGCGCCAGACCTGTCAGAGACAATGATAATGAATCTACGGCTACTGCTTTGAACAGATGGAGAACGAAACTGCCTGACCAACGTGGCCGATCAATACACACTGTGGTAATGTTACAACACCCGGCTACATGAGGGAAGGAGCTACATTTTTTAGCAGTTTTTATTCTTAAGAAGCTGAAATCTGACAATCTTCAAGTTTTGTTAGAGTGAATGTAAAACAAGGTAAAATCCAGATATTCCTCAGATTATCTCCCAGTGCAGTAACATCCAACTATTGTTGAAGGAGCAAACATAATCAGTGTGGTTAGTAACCACCAAACCTGTTCGCATCCCAGTCCCTTATGCCAGGATTATTCACCCACTTCGATTCCTAAAAAAGGATCAGACTATCCGTCATTGAGACGACATCTCAAGGATTGTTTAGGTTGGTAAAATTACACCAGAGAGAGAGAGAGAGAGAGGGGGAGAGAGAGAGAGAGAGAGAGAGAGAGAGAGAGGGAGAGAGAGAGAGAGAGAGAGAGAGGGAGAGAGAGGCCATGTCTTGTCAGGTGTTCATAAAGGAAGAAGGAAGCTCTTCAAGTTATCTGAACATTCACCAGCTGTCTTTGTCTCAACTCTGGGGTTCCTGAGTTTGTCTGTGGACATGAATGGCCCGACTGTTTTTCTATGAAATAATTCGATCAGACTACAGCTAAATATTTATTGCTAAATGGCTGAGAACCACTAAAATGAATTCTCTCGCACTTAAGATCGTCCATGATATGATGTATCTCACCATTTTTACTGCAGGTTACATACATCTCTGTGTCTGTGAGCAGGAGTTTTACGTATCTAGTGGCAGCAGGGATGTGTGGGTCTTGTTCGTAAGGACCTGTAGACGGTGATGGTGATGATGGAGGTGGAGGAGGGGTGGGTCACGAATGCTCGCTTCACCTCCGTGGCGATTCTGTTTGTTCCATTTAAGCAAGGTCAGGAGCGTCTCATGCTTCCTTAGAAACAAACAAACAAACAAACAAACAACCAGAGCGAGGAGAAGGAGTGAAGCAGTAGAGGGGCGAAGCCTGTGTGCGCTCAGGTGGAAAAAAAAAACTCTGTGATAAAAGGTTGCATGGTTACAATGAGAAATACGGAGGGACTGTTTCCTATTGGCTGAGCCTTCCCAGGCTCTAAAGCTGGGCTGAATGATCAGCGTGTCTGGTTTTGACAGGTTGGAGATAAGGAAGTGCCCTCAGGTATTGGATGTCATTCCTTTTTCCCCCTTTCAGCTGGAGAAAGCGGTTAGAGCACTTTCGCAGAAGCACCTTCCCCTGAATAGAGAATTTCGCAACAACAAAGCCTGCGTCTCTCATTAAGTCTGACGGAGAGCTGCCCGAGCTCGGGAGAGCGCAGTATCTCCAACACAGGAGTAATCCCTGCTGCTCCATCTCTCACAGAATTCCAAATGGCCATAATAACCGTAGTTTAAAATGAAGGGCACAGGTACATACACTCCAGTACACACACACACATGCACACTCCAGTACACACACACACATACACATTCCAGTACACACACACACACACACATACACACTCCAGTACACACACACACACACATGCACACTCCAGTACACACACACACACACACATGCACACTCCAGTACACACACACACACATACACACTCCAGTACACACACACACACACACACACACACACTCCAATACACAACAGCACACACACACACACACACACATACTCCAGTACACACATACACACTCCAGTACACACCAGCACACACACACACACACATTCCAATACATTCCAGTATAGACACACACACACTCCAATACACTCCAGCACATACACACTCCAATACACTCTTGCACACGTGCACACATTCCAGTGCACTCCAGTACACACACACACACATACTCCAGTACACACATACATACTCCAATACACACCAGCACACACACACACACACACACACACACACACATTCCAATACACTCCAGCATACACACACACACACACACACTCCAATACACTCCAGCACACACACACACACACATTCCAATACACTCCAACATACACACACATACACACACACATTCCAATACACTCCAACATACACACACACACACACACACACAAACACTCCAATACACTGCAGCACACGCACACACTCTCTGGTTTTGCTTTCCTCCTGCCTGCGGTCTCACGGTTGGGGATACAGGGATGGAGAGAGCCAGTCCACTGTCTACACCACCCGTGGATCACTGGAAGGCTTCATTGGTACAACCGTTTACTGGAGCTGCAGTAGGAGGAGCCTTCATGCTGGAATGAGTCAGCACTTTACCCAAGGACAGTTCATTCATCATGCCTGCTTCACCATGGAAGAGTTCCATCATGTTCTAACGGCAAGTCTTCTGCTGACTTTACAGGGTTAAGACAACTGTGTGTGTGTGTGTGTGTGTGTGAATGAGAGAGAGAGAGAGAAAGAAGAGGAAAAAAGGAAGTGTGTAAAGAATATGACGAGAGAACGACAGCACAATTGAACTAGACGGTTGGGGGAGGGGGACAGACGTCCTGGAGGTGAAGGACCCATGCTGTCTCACACACACACACACACACACACACACACACATACACACACACACACGCTGTCTCACACACACACACACACACACGCTGTCTCACACACATATACACACACACACACGCTGTCTCACACACACACTCACACACACACGCTGTCTCACACACATACACACACACACACGCTGTCTCACACACATACACATATACACACACACACACACTGTCTCACACACACACTGTCTCACCATCTCACATGTGTGCAGGATGTGAGTATTCATGCACTCTGGCAGGAAGGAACTCTCATCATATGGCCTTGCACAGATATAGTCCCCTCCAGATAGTCCGCTCCATATTTTACGTCCTTTCCTAATTCTTTGTGAAGGTTTCTGACATGGTTTGCTGAGGTTTGGAGATAAGGCGAGTTCTGTGTTGCAGACAACTGATATCCTGGAGACCAAGTGAAGATATATATCATAGAATGCTTCAAAATAAACCACCACAAATCCACTGGAAAAGCAGGGTTTTGTTAAAATGTATTCTTCTGTGGAGCCCAGAAGTAGTTTGTGTGTTCTGTGGGGTATGGAGGGAGAGCTCTCTCTCACTGAGAGCTTGTCTGAAACATTAGTCTGCCCCCTGTGCTTCTTATACAAGTCACAAGTGACCGAGAGCACACAGACATTGGTCTCACACACATACACACACATATACACTCACACACACACACTCTCTCTCTCTGGCTGGAGGCCAGTGAAGGGGAAGAATACATTAACTCAAGGGCCAAGACAAGAGACACAGAGAGAGCGAGAGAGGGGGTCCATTTGGTGTCTCCAGACCAGCAGACTGAT
>JAOYMR010000020.1:952703-967845 GCA_025802075.1 Tenebrosternarchus preto
GAGAGGGTTGGAGTTAGGGTTAGCCTATCATGGAGAGGGTTGGAGTTAGGGTTAGCCTATCATGGAGAGGGTTGGAGTTAGGGTTAGCCTATCATGGAGAGGGTTGGAGATAGGGTTAGCTTTTCATGGAGAGGGTTGGAGTTAGGGTTAGCTTATCATGGAGAGGGTTGGACGTCTTCGGTATTCAGCAAGATTTGAACCTAAAACATGGAACATGAAACATGTCTCAGAGCACAAATGACCTGCTGAAGAGAGGATGTGAACAGCACTGGCCGAGCAGACGGTCGTCTGTTCCCTGACCAAACGTCACCACTGACGCTGAGAAAATGGGGCACAGAGATACCGAAGGAGTCCTGCATTAGAGGCCGGTTTTATCCACCAGGGTTTGGAGTGTAACATGTTCACGTTGAAGTATTTGCATAAACCTGTGCACCAGAAATAAGAACACTACATGTGCAGTTACACAGGCCTCCCGTGCCTAGTTGAATGGCGCTAATATGAGCGCTGAGAGAGCATCTTGAGGACAGGCGGCGAGGTGAAAAACTGGAAGAACTGGAATACAGGGATCTTGTGTGCGGCGTGGAAAAAAAGGAGGAATCATGCCTGCAGCACGCTTCTGTTCCAACGGGAGCGGGTCGACGTCATGATTGTTGGAGCAGCTTTTCCCGTGTCAGTTTGGAGCTTTTGTGGTGATGCAGGTGCTCTCCCCAGCGCCGAACATCTCGCAGCTCATGTGTGAAGCTCCAGGCCCTGTCTCCCCAGAACCCCCCCCCCCCTCGCTGACTGCCGTGACAAGCCACATGGCGGTACTGTGTGTCGCTACAGGAGAGAACGGAGCTCATGGACATGTCTGTGCCACGCGTTGAGAAGTCAAACCTGATTTTCCGGGTGTTTTCATGGTGTAGTGGTCTTCTAACTACAGACTGTCTGCTCTCCATAGACTATCTGCTCTCCGTAGACTATACGGTCTTCTAACTATAGACTGTCTGCTCTCCGTAGACTATCTGCTCTTCTAATTATAGACTATCTGCTCTTCTAACTATAGACTGTCTACTCTCTATAGACTATCTGCACTTCTAAGTATAGACTATCTCCTCTCTTACCATCTTCTCTGGCAGGTTTGCAGGTTTATAGGCGTCTTTTGGTAGAGCAAGAATATGTCGATGGACCCAGTCCTTCAACGTTCAGCATTTAATGTAACAGGACTCGACATTAGCGTGTAATAAACACTATCTAAGTGAAGGGGTAGTGGACACACTTGCAGCCAAGCTGGGTTTTTTGTCCCCCTTTTAGTGTGTTAGTCATAGCTAAAACAGGTTATGGCTTTGAGTACTGGTTAAAAGAGTACTGGTCATGTGACTTCAGCCAAGGCGCTTCGGTTCCTATGTGAGAAGGAATGAGGACACTGGTTAAAGGACTGGGATGGGCAGGGTTTGGTTTTAACATTAACAATTTGGTGTGGTTTTAAGGTGACTTCCTGTTGTCTAAAGCATTTGGATAAATGGTCTCGTTTTACTGGTCTTCTGAATCTTATGATAAGTTTGTAGAACATATTTTGCGTTTGTCTGGTAGGAGAACACACTTCTTAATTTTTTTTTCTCATCATCGCTGGTCGTCCTTGTGAACTAACCACACCATTAACAAATGCACTAGAAAAAATAACAGCCTCCAGTTTTATCAGTAAGTCATTCATGTTTTATTGTGGTCTGTGAGAGATTATTTAGATGTTGAGACACAAGGCAGACGAATGAAAATCTCCAGACAGATCCAGTAATCTGGGTCCACATCCAGTAATCTGGGTGCAGATCTAGTAATCTGGATCTAGATCCAGTAATCTGGGTCTGTAGCCAGTAATCCGGATCTGTATCCAGGGATGTGCAGTCTTGCCCCTCCAGGCCCTCCCCCATTTACCGCTTCTTCCTTACTGCCCCAGGCGGGTGTGGATGGACGGTTTGGGGCTAACCCTCTGTTCTCGTGTCTCTGCACCCTCAGAGGCCATCTGTAGAGCTGCTGCTACGACTCCTGGCATGTTGGAGTAGAGGGTGTGGCTCCTGGCACGAACGGCTAATGCGGAGAGACCGGTTGGTGATTAACAAATGTCAGTAGACTTTGGAATCCAGGGGGGCCAAGTCAGATGGCCGTGTCCTCTGTGCATGGAGAGAGAGGTCTCCTAGGTGTCTGAGCAATAGAGCAGTACACCCACCCTGTGCTCTCTCTTTCTCTTTCTTACTTGAGCTGAGTATTTCAGTATTGCTCTTCCTCTTCCTCCATTCTTTCTTCACTCGTCTGTTCTCTCTCTCTCTTGCTCACTTTTTTTCCTCACACACTCTTACACACCTCATTCAGTCTCTCTCTCTCACACACTCTTGCACACCTCATTCACAATCTCTCTCTCTCACACGCACCCCCACACACCTCATTCAGTCTCTCTCTCAGTCTCTCTCTCTCTCACTCACACACACACGCACACGCACCCAATTACCCACATTCTTACACTCCTCATTCACAGTCTCTCTCTCTCTCTCTCTCTCTCTCTCTCTCTCTCTCTCTCTCTCTCTCTCTCTCTCTCACACACACACACACACACACACACACACACACACACACACACACACACACAGGCTTTCTGGATTTCAAAGCTGCAGATGCTCTGAGCTCTGAGAAAAAAAGGAAGTTGCATGTTTGCATGTTTAGACCCCTTGTAGAGCATAGCTGGCAGTTCCCAAAAAATTCTTTATTTTGTCCCGGTTTTGGAGAAATAAGTGTCCTCCTGACCCCAACCAGAGACTCCGATATGTATGCCTGTTTAAACCAAGATGTATGGGTACTGGTCCATGGTATAAAAGGACTGTGTTTGGCAAGAGTAAAGGTTTTTTTTTTCTCTTTTCTCCTCTTTCTTTGGTTTTTCTATCTCTTTTTGTTGGTTTTCTGCTGAGTTGCACACTGGAACAGTTCATTTGGCAGTCAGGGTCCTGTCAGCAGCTTCTGCGGAGCCTTGGGCCGCTCGTGAGACGGATCTGATCGGCGGGTCCATGTTGCGTGTGCAGTCACGGCACCTTAGTGCGGCCACTTGGCTCCTAAAATGGCTGAAGCTGAAAGGAGCCGCACTGTTCAGGGGCCGTCAGGGGCCCTGGTGAGCTGATGAAAGCTTTACAAATTTCACCCCATTAGCCTGGCACTGCGCAGACAGGGCTGAGGCAGAGGACGACAGCTCGCCAGCTTTGATTGTTTCATTTTCTAACTCCCTCCTTTTGTGTGTGTGTGTGTGTGTGTGTGTGTGTGTGTGTGTGTGTGAGCCTCACCGTACCCACAGCCCTAAAGGGTTCTTCTGATATACATGGCAACAGGCATAACTGTGTTCAGAATTCTTTTCCACTGCCAGAAAAGGGTGTTTTTGTTTAGTTTTTTTTAACACCAGACTGAAACTCAACCTGAAGAGGCTGTGAGTGAACTGGGGCCTCCTGCAGATGTTAGCAGGGCAGTGCAGAATGGAGATGCACACGCCCATGTACTCATATGCTTCCAGGCACAGAGGAGGCGTTAGGGTTTAGGGGTTAGGGTTAGGGTTTAGTGTTTGTGGTTTAGGATTAGGGATCAGTGTTTAGGGTTAGGAGATGGTGTTTGGGGTTAGAGGTTAGTGTTAGGTTAAGGGTTAGGGGATAAGGTAGGTAGGTCAGAGCGTTCAGCTTGTTCAGGACTTTGTCTTGTGCTGGTTTTTCTGTGTAATGTATCAGCAAATTGATCCAAAGGGTCTCAACATGTAACACACCTATAGTCATAAGATCTAGTAAATCCTCGTCTTGACGGCATGTTTGAAAGCATATCGTGATCATTCTGTTACGTTTCCTAAGCGATATAACATTTCATTTGGCCTTGTGTGTCGCAGTTCAAATCCTTGGGATTGTATGAAGCCTTCATAATCAAAGTCCTTGTATCCGTGTGCTTGCCCGAGCGAGGAGTGTTTTCACTCCTGTTTATCAGAGCAAGGGCTTCATGGTTTGCCTGTAGGAGAAGTTCTTTTTGGGGGGGTAGGGGGGTTTGTTTTAATTTCATTGACGTTGGTGCCTTTTCTGAGTTCATGGAGGAACTTGCAGAAACTACTGACCGTGCATGCCCAGTCGTCTTATCCTACCAAAGATAACAGATTGCACGCACCTCTGCAGGTTTCCTAAGAGCCAGCACCTACAGTGTGGTCCTCAGTTCTCACTGAGCAGAATATTCCTGTCCTAATCCTAATCCCAGCATATGCAGAATATTCCTGTCCTTGCCCTTCATAACAACTCTATGTAGAACTGCTGGATTATTCCTGGAAGCATATTTAAACGTGTCTGGCATCCTTTTTTCCCCTCCCTGTCAATATTTTTTATAAATGTAAATCATAATTAGTCCTAATCTTTCATAGACTGGTCTCATTTAGGTTCAGTGGATTTCATTGTTTTGGTACTATCTGCAGAAGCAGATGCAAATGTAATGACAACTACACGTGTTTTTTGTATGGTTCTCAAATATCGTATTGAAGATTATATGTACCAGGCATTTTGAAGCTTGTGTTTGGAACAGCCTCTTCTTAAACATTCCGTACCTCTAGGGACAGACCTGCCCTGTGTGTCATTTGAATCGCAGCAATATGAATCTCTGCACAAAATGGCAGCCGTCCATATTTTAATGAAAAATATTGATCGGAAAGACAAAAACAGATGGACGTAATGACGCTGCGTAAGGCTGATCACCAGTCATTTCTTCTGGGCATTGATTAGTGGTGCCGTTCGAGGCCTTGAGGGCACGTAGTATAATGGTGCCACCTCCAAGCGACGGTCCCATAATCCTTTATGCTTGCACGGCAATCTCAAGGACCAGGGTCGTCTTCACTCCTGCCTGAATACGCGCCATCTTGTTTCAGAAGGACATGATGCAATCTGCCAGAATTGTCTGATGTAAATATTGAGACAGTGTTCTCTGACTCCGGCTTATCCCAAGGTGATAAAAAAAAATGGAGCAAATCATTCCATAATCCCTCATCAACCGTCATTCTTGGAACAGGCAGTCCGGTCATCCAAAAAAAAGTAGTTCTTTGCCTTTACATATTGTCAAGAGTTCAAGTGTTTTCTGTGTGGTGTGTGGGAGCTTTGCTTTTGAACGTGTCGAGTCTTCAGCACTGCGGTTCCTACATACCGATGCCTGAGTGTGCTGGTCTCTCCGCTTCTGTCCAGGTTTCCCTGATTTTCCAGGGGGGTCCTTAGCGATGGAAGTTCTGCAGTGTGACGGCTGCGATTTCCGGGCGGACTCCTACGACGAGCTGAAGGTGCACATCCAGGACGTTCACACTGCCTTCCTGCAGCCCGCAGGGGTTGGAGACGCGTCTCCGCAGAGGTCCACGTCCAACTCCGTGAACTCCCTCAGCCACACCGAGGAGGATGAGGAGGACCCCCCCAACAATAAATATGGACTCCTCCAAAAGGAATCAGGTGCTTCTAATAGAGTCTCAGCCAAGGATGCAGTCGGTGTTGGGCTGTAAAATGGTTTTAATGGTTTTTGTTTTTATGATGCCATTGAGCGGCATGTAATTACAAATTGAAATGTTGTAAAATACAAATGTTTGTCTTAATGCAAATTTTAATAGCACCCACGTAAAAAAAAAAGATTTATGAGCCCATTTTTAAACATAAGTACTGTGGAAAAATAAATAAATGTGTTTTTTCTCTATTTATGTTGCAGTCCTCAACTCCTTTGACTCTGGGAATTTCTCCACTTCAAACCAAACAATGTACAGTCAGCCAACCAACCAGTCCAGCAAGACAGCAAACCCATTTTTCCAGTGCAAGTTCTGTGTCCGTTACTTCAGATCGAAACCCCTTCTCAGTGAGCACACTAGAAAAGTCCACAGTGTTGCAGAAGGTGACAGTTCACTCAACGCTTCCAAGCAGTCGGACTTCGATGTTACAGTGCATGAAGGTATAGAGAAAGTGTACTCCTGTCAGTACTGCACATACAAATCTCCTCTCAGAGCCCGGATCCTCAAACATCAAAGGACGCATCAAAAAGATGGTATGTCAGGACACTCGGATTCTCCAGTTGAAGCCGACGCCGAGGCGGGAATTTTGGATGTGGACTCGGACGACTCGTCTTCAGAGCAGCAGTGTGAGGGGTCGCCAGATGAGCTTACCGAACGGAGCATTCTGGAGTCCATGATCAAACCTCAGTCCAGAGGCGGCTTCGACTGTGAGTGGTGTGGTTTTCAGACGCTGCAGAGGGAACGGTTGTGTGACCACATGATGAGCAAACACCACAACATGGTGAAGATCATGGTGTCACTACAGCAGCCCAAAACAGATGGAAGTGCAGAATCATCCAAGTCTGATTCTGCTTCATCACCAAGAAGCACTCCGACATCCAACCTGATGTCAAATGACCTAAGTGGAAATGAAGGCTCCTCAGTGAACCCCTCATCCGTCGCATTGCACACATCACTGAAGTCAACACCAGGACTGACGGATTTCCAGTATTCCCAGATCACAAAGAAGGTACCCAACGCCACCGGATCTTCCATACTGTCGGACAGAGCGACCTTCATCACGTCGGACCTTTCCAATTCGGGAGCAGACCTGGACACTAGTGTGCTAAACGATTCGAGGAGCAGCTCCGAGGATGAACTCTGTGAAATGGATGATCCCAGTTATGCTGAGCCCGTGTCTGCTGGTGACTCGGCTAAGCTGCTCCTATCAGAGGAGAACACCAAACTGCTGGAGACTAAAGGGATTCCCATCAGAAGACATGTGAATAAGTTTCAGTGTCCCTTCTGTCCCCTTCTGACCACACGTTGGCGGAGCATCTGTGGCCACATAGAAAACATGCACTTATCCAGTAGCACCACCTTGCACAAATGTGACCAGTGCCCGTTTGTCTGCACCAATCCAGTTAAACTTGACACACACAAGGAATGTCATGGCGGCTCCTCGGCTGAGTGGGACCTGGATAATGAAAGTCCCGAAGGCCAAAGTGAAGATTTGGAGCCGGTGAACGGAGGTGACGGCAGCTCTAAGGTCAATGGCAAGAAATCTGCTGCTGAGGAAGACCAAAATTCTCATCACTGCTCTCTCTGTAACTTTTCCACTGCAACGCTGAAAGGCTTGCGCGTCCACCAGCAAAATAAGCATTCGTACTGCGATGAGATACAGGCGACGAGCCAAGAGGGTTCATCCAACGAGCAGCAGGACTCCGAGTCTGAATCATACGGCTCTTCAAACTTTGTGCAAAAAACACAAACGTCAATCCTCGGATTTTCATCCAGAAAGCACCTTATTGGAAAGACAGCCAGGAAGTCCATCAACGACTTGCCATTGGATCTGTCTCCTGTCAAGAAAAGAACAAGAATTGATGAAATCGCAAACAACCTTCAAAGTAAGATCAGCCAAAGTCAGCAGCACGAGGACGTGATTAACATAGAGGAGATGGACGACGACGAAGAAGAAAATGAAAATCACATTGATGGGAAAAACGAAAGGGAGAATGCAGAAATTCAAAGTCGGCGTTTCACATATAACACGCAGCACCTGTACATCAGGAAATCGACTGGCACTCTGGCTGAGCGTGGTGTGGGCAAACGGAAGCGGAGCTTACAGTCCAAACTAAGAAACGTTCCCATCCAAGTGACCGTTTCCGACGATGAGGACAACAGCTTCAGTGCCTCGATAGAATCCAAGGCCATTGAAGAGCAGAGCAGTTGTAACAGCAGAGAGACGTATCAGGAGAACACTGAATATACTGAGGAACCTGGGAACCTTTTCTACTGCAAACACTGTGAGTACCAGAACAAATCTGCCCGCAGTGTGAGTACTCATTACCAGCGCATGCATCCCTATATTAAATTTAGCTTTAGATACATTCTTGATCCAGAGGATCAGAGTGCCGTCTTCCGTTGTCTTGAGTGTTTCATAGAATACAACAATTTCAATGACTTACACCAGCACTACATGGATCACCATCCAGAAGCTAGCAATGTTCTCAACTTTAACCAGCCAGATCTGGTGTACACGTGTCGCTTTTGTTCGTACACCAGCCCAAATGTGAGAAGCCTGATGCCCCATTACCAAAGAATGCACCCTTCTGTAAAAATCAACAATGCCATGATCTTCTCCAGCTATGTGGTTGATCAGCCCCAGAAGGGAGCAACAGAGTCGCAGACGCTGAGAGAAATCCTGAATTCTGGGCCTAAAAACTTTACAACCTCTGCTTCAAGGTCTTCTTCCAGTCCTTCGCTTAAAAACTTAGGCAAGATAACCGACTCCAGTATGGACTCTGAGGTATTTAAGGAAACTCTTGATGGTAATGTTGTGGTTTATGACTGTGATATTTGTTCCTTTGCAAGCCCTAACATGCACTCAGTATTGGTCCACTATCAGAAGAAGCACCCAGAACAGAAGGCCTCATACTTTCGCATTCAGAAAACAATGCGGGTCATATCCGTAGACCGAACACAATCATCTACTAAGTCAACTTACAACCTCTCCAGTACGCCAAAATCTTCAAATATGGTTTTGCCCTTGGGTCTGGATGAGGAGGTTTTTTACTGCAAACACTGTGTTTATAACAATCGATCTGTGGTGGGTGTTCTCGTTCATTACCAGAAGCGACATCCAGAAATCAAGGTGACGGCCAAGTACATTAAACACGCCCCTCCTACACCAGGGCTGATGAAGCTCATGGATGAACTGCAGATTCAACCCCCTAAACAATTCCTGAAACAATTCAGCACCAACACAGCCGAAGGGTCAAGCAATTCACACTCGAAAGGAAACGCAGACAAAGGAGAGGGTGAAATGCTGTATTTCTGTCAACACTGCGACTACGGCAACCGCACTGTGAAAGGAGTGCTGATCCACTACCAGAAAAAACACAGAGATGTAAAGGCAAATGCAGATCTGGTCCGGAGACATACTGCTGTGGTTCGCAGTCAGAGAGAAAGGGCTCAAATGATTCCAGCAGGAACCTCCACGTCCACCGTCACCTCGGCAACAGACACTGAAAAATCCAGAGTGCTTAGGTCTTTGAAATGCAGGCACTGTGTCTACACTTCTCCCTACGTATATGCCTTGAAGAAGCATCTGAAGAAGGATCATCCTACTGTGAAGGCCACAGCTATGACCATCCTGCACTGGGCTTATCAGGATGGTATCTTGGAGGCTGGTTATCACTGTGAGTGGTGCATCTATTCCCATGCCGAGCCTAACGGGTTACTCATGCATTACCAAAGACGACACCCAGAGCACAACGTGGACTACACATACATGGCGAGCAAGCTGTGGGCCGGTCCTGACACTTCAAGACAAGGGAGCAACTCCGACATAAAGCATTACCAATGCAGAGATTGTGCCTTTGAGGCTTGTTCCATTTGGGACATTACCAACCATTACCAGGCTGTCCACCCATGGGCTATTAAAGGAGACGAGTCTGTTCTCATTGACATCATCAAGGGAAACAATATGTCAGATAAGCTGATCCCGCAACTAGGAAAGGGAAGTGTTTCCAGTCCTTTTAGCAGTCACCAGTCTGAAGAGGGTGCCATGGAAACCAGCAGGTCAGCACACGAACGACACTCCCAACTTTCCTTCTCCACCACCTCCTCCATCTCAAGCAACCCCTACCAGTGCACTGTGTGTCTGTCCGAGTACAACAGCCTTCATGGTCTTTTGACCCACTATGGTAAAAAACACCCAGGCATGAAAGTGAAGGCTGCTGACTTTGCACAGGAAGCAGACATCAACCCCAGTTCGGTTTACAAGTGCAGACACTGTCCGTATGTGAACTCGCGCATTCACGGGGTTCTCACGCATTACCAGAAACGGCATCCGCTGGTCAAAGTCACGGCGGAAGACTTTGCCGATGACATCGAGCAGGTGCAGGACTTGGTGACTGATGGCGACGAGAGATCGAAAAGCCAAAGGCAGGGTTACGGCGCCTACAGGTGCAAAATGTGCCCTTACACTCACGGCACGCTTGAAAAACTGAAGATACACTACGAAAAATATCACAATCAGTCGGCATCGGACATGTTTGCATCATCCCACAGGCAGTCGCCCATGAGCAAGGAGGACTCTGCTGCCGAATGCAGTGTGACAGAAGTTTCTGAGGTAGACTTTGACCTCGCTCTCTCGGAATTTGCCAAGGGCGAGAAGCATGCTGTGTTTCGATGTCAGCTTTGTAAGTACTTCTGCTCCACCAGAAAGGGCATAGCCCGGCACTACCGCATCAAACACAACAACGTCCGGGCTCAGCCGGAAGGCAAGAACAATGTCTTTAAATGCGCCCTGTGCTCCTACACCAACCCCATCCGCAAAGGCCTAGCTGCTCACTACCAGAAACGACACGATATCGACGCCTACTACACACACTGCTTGGCTGCATCCAAGTCCTTGGGGGAGAAGCCAAACAAAGTGATGTTGCCTTTGGCATCCGGGGAGGATGGTCCGGCATTGAGCGAGGAGCTGAGGCAGGCCGTGGACCGCCGCAGGTGCTCGCTCTGTTCCTTCCAGGCGTTCAGCAGGAAAAGCATCGTCTCGCACTACATCAAGCGGCATCCAGGCGTGTTCCCTAAAAGGCAACACTCCAGCAAACTCGGCCGGTACTTTACCGTCATCTACCCCCACGAAGCGGAGAAACCAGCCATCGCCGAGGACATCGAGCTGGTGGAGGTGAAGTCAGAAGCAGATCAAGAGAGTGACGCAGAGTGGCTGCCGTTCAAGTGTCTGAAGTGCTTCAAACTGTCGTTTGGCACTGCCGACCTGCTAGTTACGCACTACAATGACTACCACAGCAAAGAGCTCAAGCATGACTTCGTCACCATTCAGAGCCCAGTGGAAGATGGCGCTGAGCTCTACCAGTGCGTTCACTGTGAAATCAAGTTCCTCACGCTTCCAGAACTCAGCACTCATCTCACGAACCATAACGAAGAGTTCCAGAAGCGAGCCATGCGGCAGGAAAGGAGAAAACAACTCCAGAGCCGACAGAAGACTGCAGAGGCTCTAGAGACCAAGCCTGAACACAAGGTGAGCAGTGTGTGCAATGCTGATGTTTTCATTTCACTCACCACATGACATACTGATTTCCAGTGTTAAAAAACTTTTTGCATCTAATTTTGGTGCTTCTTAAAGGGCTTTTGGGTTGAAAAGATTCAGCAATGACTTTAGGGAAGCTTTCAAAAGTCAAAAGCAGGAAGTGACACTTGGAGAAGCAGCAGGGGGAAGGGAGAGGAACCAGCTTGTCAGTTAAGGTTAAGGAAGGAAATGTCTTTGAAGGTTCTTACTTGACCCAACCTTCAGTGCACCTTTTTGCCATGTTACTACAAACAACAACTATTATGTACCTACCCTCTGAAGGGAAAAAAAACTCTTGATATGTCACATGACAACACAGTCATGGGGCCTCTGTTTACATTTTAACAGACAGATTCTATAAAGAAGACGGACAACGGACCTGCCGTCTAATTTTTTTTAGCGTGGGTAACCAGACAAACACAAGTAACACCCAGCAAGACAACATGGCTGCCATTTTCATACACCTTGATAAACACTTGTAGCCAGCAGTCAGTAGTGATGATGGCGTGCCTTAGCGGGCCCAGATTGAACCAGAGCTCCATGCTAACATGCTCACTGCTTCCTTGTTTGCTCCGCAGGGGGACAACTCTGAAAGGGCTCCTATTGGCTACCGATGTAACTTCTGTGTTGAGATGCACCCGACCCTTAGAGCGATCTGCAACCACCTGAGAAAACACGTTCAGTATGGGGAAGTCAAAGAAGGACACGTCAAGGTAAAAAGACAGTGTGGCTAAAAACTGCTAAAGGCATAAACACGCTAAAACACGATGGGGTAATTGCTCTGTTGTTAACTTAGTAGTGGTCTCGAGTTTAATTTGAGTCATGTGGGTTCTTAAACTCCATTGCTGTAGCAATGAAAACTGCAGTTTAAACCTTACCTGCGGTTTAATCTAAACCCAACTGCTATGGCATTTAAAATGAATACATCTGCCACTAGATGTCACTGTATCTCAGGTTTAACAGAGGTTTATCTTAAATCAGCTAAAGACATAGTTTTTCTGAGGTTTAAAGCAAAATTTTGGCAACTAAAGTGCATTTACGGTCAGATATTTTACTATGCTAAACATAGGCCTTTAATACCCGTTATGTTTTATGAAACTTGTTTGCATGTTTTAATTTAATACTGTGTTTGCTGAATTAAACACAGAGGTACGATGTGTATTGTTCAGAGAAACTGAAAATGACCTGTGGCCGTCACTACTACTAACGGGTACATTTGGGGACTCTTCATGAACACCACACACACACACACACACACACACACACACACACACACATAGTCTCGTGGGTGTGAGACACCAGGTTTTAAGCTGCTGTCAAATACTCATGCGTCATGGATCCACACATAGACATGCACAGACTTTGTCATTTCTCTTTCTGTGTTTGTTCAGGCCCCAAATAAAATGGGCTGTTATTGGTTCTTCTTTGCATTTAAAAATCTGATTTTTAGGAGGTGAAATTTAGATTTCTTTTTTAAAAAACGATAAATTGACTGACAGGTTGAAGAGCTTTTACGCTGTAAAATATGTCCTTATTATGCAGTGTTTTGTTTTAGTCAGGCCGATCGTGATGAGATTTCACAGTACATCTGGTCTGATTCTGTTTGGGCCTGCCTAGGCCCGTTTGTGTTGGTCCAATCCTGTTTGGGTTGGTCTGCGCCCATTTGGAACGACATGGGCCCGTCTGGTCACTTTTGGGCTCATCTGGGTCCTTCTGGTTCATCCTGGTCCTGTTTGGAGCAGTTTGGACCCGCTGGCGCTGTCCAAGCCTTCTCCAGGAGCCTTTCTTCTCCGGAACCTTCTCCAGACCTGCCACATTCAGCTTCCAGTGAGCCTCTCCAGCTCTTGCTTGGTTGAACGGATGCAATTCAAAAGGACTAAGGATATAGAGAGAGCAGGATATTACCTCAGCTTAGATATCCTGCATGTGCAAGTGTGTGTGTGTGTGTGTGTGTGTGTGTGTGTGTGTGTGTGTGTGTGTCGGCACTGCAGCACGATTAGTAGAAAATCCTTGAGCCTTTTAGTGACACTCATCACACAATCAGGTTTAAATCTTAGGACCTGGAGGTTCTGTTTACAAACTGCAAAGAGTACTTTGATTGCATATTTTAATACATTTGTTTCTGTTGCAAATTTATTAATGCATGTATCTTTTTTTGTTATGTTTTTAATCATGGGTAACGTGTTATTACATTACAGCTGTTTAGATAACTTTGAATAATTCAGTCTCATTAATCAGTGGACTTTCTTCTGTGTTTTCCTACATCTGGCCAATACTGTGGACTGTAAGGAACCCGCAACTTTTGTACAGACCATACATACAGACACGCGTTTATATACAGCCCAGATGTCTGTATAATGACCTAACGTCTGTGTACAGGTCTGTCCTGTAGACAGCTGGCTCTGTGCTTCGCCCAGCCTGAGGGAACGCTTGGCGTTGAAGGTTGGAAGGCATAAAAGTGTGGATGCCAGCGTGCTGGCTGGTAGGCAGGCAAGCATGGGCCTTAGGATTTAGTGTTTCATCCCAAGCCGAGGTCCGGGGAGGATCAGCGTCTCCACACTAGGGGGCAGCACTGAGAGACTGGGGGAAGCCGCCACAGATGCGATCGAGTTAAAGGAGCACATCAGAAATGCTAATGTTGTTAACACAGTGGCTGAGGGGTAATGGAAACAAGTTAGTGTGATCTGATCTAGCCCACTTTAAGTGTATTTGAGGACTGTATTATTTACAGGCAGGTAAACTGGAATACTTTGCTCTGTTTTGCCTTGTTTTTTTTTTGGTTGGGGGCGGCAGGATTTGTCTGTAGGTGTTTTTTTTTTTGCAGGTTCTGTATTCCTGATAGATCATTCAAAACACTGTCTCTCTCTCTCTCTTTCTCTCTCTTCTCTCTCTCTCTCTCTCCTTTTTCTCTAGCTTTTTTCTTCCTCTTTCTGTCTGTGACACAATGAGCTCACAGTACAGTCTGTGTTTCTGTGTGTGAGTGACTGTACTTGGTGTGTGTGTGTGTTACTCATGGAATGATGGAGGGTGGAGTCAGGTTAGGGTTAGGCTGCTGTTTCTCTCGTTCCTGTGACTGATTCTAGATCACTTGAATCAAATACAGCCACAATTAAACAACACACTACACATCACCCTCACATAACACACACTACACATCACTCTCACATAATAACACACACTACACATCACTCTCACAAAATTACACACACTACACATCATTCTCACATGATAACACACACTACACATCATTCTCACATGATAACACACACTACACACCACTCTCACGTAATAACACACACTACACACCACTCTCACGTAATAACACAAACCAGACATCACTCTCACGTAATAACACACACCAGACATCACTCTCACGTAATAACACACACCAGACATCACTCTCAGTGGGTCAGAACTGAGTATAAAATCAACAGGTACATCTTAAGCCCGGCAGAAAAATCAGCTTTGTCCAGGATAAAGCAATGTGGAATTATGCTCAATTGTTTTCATCACAAACAGTAACACAACTCGCTCAGAGTGGTACGGAAACTGTTCTTCTACATGTAATTGTCATGTGCACGTAACCCGTAGCACTCAGGACCAGTCTGAGTGAATCTGCCCCTCCCGAGTGTTTCAGATAAATTCCACATGTGTAAATTGAACTGTTTTCCTTTTCGAAGCAGGAAGTGGTGGAGGTGCCTGTGGCCGGCACCATAGGCAACGGCAGCGCGGAGGATGTGGTCGCCATGGACGCGGCCCCCTCAGACGACGGAGACTCCGCACTGGTCATCGCGGAGACGGAAGAGGGCGAGCCGGTGGCGGGCGGCGCCGAGCAGGAGAAGGCGGGGCATCCATGCAGCGTGTGCGACCGCATGTTCATGTCCATGCAGGGTCTGCGGTCTCATGAGAGGAGTCACTCAGCCATGGCTCTGATCAGCAGGGGACATAAATACAGCTGTCAGTACTGCCAGTTCCAGTCTCCCTTCAGACACAAGTAAGTGGGGAGAGATGTATGTGTGTGTGCGTGTGTGAGAGAGAGAGATGTGTGTGTG
>JAOYMR010000020.1:995648-1005656 GCA_025802075.1 Tenebrosternarchus preto
TCCAGTAATATACTTTATAAAAAACTTTGTACCTGAAGTTTTCGGCTTAAAAGAGTAATATAAAATTATATTCATAATTCAGAACAGTGTTGCTTGTTCTCTCTAGCCCCCCCCCCCCCCACTTCCATGTGATGAATTGAATGTCTGCAGAATCTAAAGTTTGTTTCTTTAGGTCACACTTCAACACACACAATTCTCATACTGATCCCAGAAATCCCTGATTTTTCCATGATTCCAGTCTGAACTTCTCCTGCTGCTTTGGCACCTTTAATCCTTCCGTCCAGTTTTGCCGAAATAAAGTTTTTTGTTCCAGTAACCCCCCGCCCCCCCCCCCCCCGGCAGACAGAGGCGTAGCCCATGGCGACCGTAGCTCTGCATCCTCATTACGGTGGAAGACAATAGCAATAACAACGATGCACAAACGACTAAGACAAAGAGCGAAATCAGAAGTACGTTTGGAGCCTATAGGGCCTGGTCGGCCTGTAGGGCTTATGTGGCCCGGCGGGCCTTTGGGGCTGTCCTTGCTGTGGAGGACACAGCTCGTCACAGAGTGTCTCTTGTTTGAAGGCAACACTTGGTTTGGACACACACACACACACACACACGGTGGCTGTGCTTAGAGATGGCGCTTCATGTGCAAGGCGAGATGGTCGGAGCGGGAGAATGCCCGGTCACATTTCTGGCACTGGAACGGCCGGTGACCCGTGTGCTTCCTATAGTGCCGCGTCAGCTCGTCCGATCGCGCAAACTTCCAGCCACATCCTTCCCAGTCACAGTGGTAGGGCTTCTCCCCTACACACACACACACACACACACACACACAGATAATAGTTAACATTTCGCCCCCGAGCAGAGTGGTGGGGGGGGGGGCAAAACAATACAGACTGGCCCATCCAGTCACTCCGGGAACAGCGAACACAAGAGAGCGAGTAAACCAATCACGTCTGCGGTTTTATTTGAGCAAGGATCACCGTGGACCGTCTGTCTAAACGACAGCTAACGCCACCTGCCAACTGCTCCTCCTCTCTAAGAACAGTAGGATAATTTATCACCTGTACGAAACCCCCTCTGGGTCTTAAACCCCGGGGTGGGGGCAGGGTGGAGAGGGCAGTGAGGTACAGCAGTGCGTGGTTCTGAAGCTCACCAGCGTGAAGCTGGTGAGTGTGCAGGGGCCAGAAACATGCGTCAGTGCCTACACTGAAGGTGTGTGTGTGATCACCTGTGTGTGTTCGGTGGTGTGCTTTCAGGTGCGAGCTCTTCGTGTACGTCTTCCCACAGCCGGCGTAGTCGCAGGTGTGCGTGGCCACTCTTTTCCTGGGCCAGGAGCGACGACCTCGCTTTGGTTTCGGCTCCTCCGGGAGCCCCTCAGGAATCATCTCTACGGGACAAGAGCGACAGGTCAGCACCGCAGCCACGGGGTTTTCCGTCCATGGTGGCGTGAGGCGTGCGACTGACCTGGGTACGGCACGGCGGGGGCGGCGGGAGGAGCGAACGGCGAGTAGCCGGACCCGGAGGGAAAGCCCTGGACCATGGGAAGAGGAGGGGGACCCAGGACCTGAGACGAGGAGCCATGGTGCTCGTCTGGGGAGAGGGCGGAGCCGGGAGCGTGGCCGGCCCCGAGGCCACTCCTCCCGGCGGGGAAGGCGCGAGGCTCCACGGGTTGGGGGCCGGCACACTTGCTCTGCCCCTCCTGTTTTATCCTGTGGCAGGTGAACAGCATGGAAGGGTCCGAGCCGGCGCCCGCTTTGCTCACTGTCGCCCCCTGGCTGTAGTCTGCCGCTGGGTGCATGGTGGTCCTCACTACGAACTTGCCATGGAGGCCCGTGGGGGGCTGGAGGTAGGCGGAGTCCAGTTCGGGCCTCATCAGCTCCGCCACGAAGCCCCCAGACGGAGAGACGTCGCTGAGGTCCGGCAGGTAGAGCATGTCGGAAGCGGCCGCTCCCTGAGGAGAGGGCAGCTGGTATGAGTAGGGTCCCGGGGATGCAGGAGGCGGCCTGGAGGCGGAGCCCATAGGGGACGCCTCCTCCGGCTGGGGCAGGTGGCTCTGCGGCTGTTGTTGTTGTTGTTGTTGTTGTTGTTGTTGTTGTTGTTGTTGCTGCTGCTGCATGCTGTTAGACAGGATGAAGTCGTAGTCAAGCAGGTCCAACTCCTCGGGCTCTTTCTTGGTCATGGTAGACAGTGTGCCGTGATTAGACTCTCGGCTGCTGGATGAGGCACACGGACGCTTCAGGTGGGACAGTTCTTCTTTCCATCTCTTAGCCCGAGAAAAAGAGAGAGAGAGAGAGAGAGAGAGAGAGAGAGAGAGAGAGAGAGAAAGAGAGATCAATAACCACACATGAATATCACATAAGAAGGGACACATTTCTGAAAACCTAAAGATAAAAATTGGATGACAGCCCCCCCCCGTTTTTACGTAAAAAAACCCGTTAAAATCGTCAGACAAATAACAAATAAGTTTGGTCAAACTATGAGGGAATTTTAAATCACACAGCCGTTTCATCCAGTAACTGTAATCTTATAGGAGTAAGAATCCTATTTGGATTCCCCAAAATGACATGCCCATGAAAATTTGGTCAACAGGAATTCCCTCTCTGTATAACTCAGTAAGTGTTCTCATTAACAGCATTGTTTACTGACACTTGTTACATAAGACTATGCTAGGTAAAAAAAATAATAATACACTAAGTTGATATGAGAACGGATTTTCCGTCAACTAATATTTGTCCGACTACGATTTGGTCCTTCGGTCACGTCTCCAGCGGAGCCGAAAGCAGCTCTGGCGCGCGGTCCGGTGCACGCCCCGAGCGCGCGAGCTGCGAGTGCGGCGGCGCTGCTACAGCAACTTCATGCTCTGACCCAACCCCGCCACCGACACGCCGTGCACAGGACTAGGTCGGAGGCGGAGAAGCATCGGTCGGTGGTCCGAGAACGATACCGCGTACGCGCGCTTGTACGGATCGGTTCTACTCACTAAATGAGACGGTCCTTGTCCCGCGGTTTTTTTCTGGACAGCTGCGCCGCTGGAGAACGTGGATATGGACGGCAGGAGCGGCCCGTTTAGAGCCATGCTTTCAAAATCACTGGGTGGTTGCCTGTGAATGACAAGGCAAAAAGGGGGGAGAGAGAGAGAGAAAAAAAGAATAAGAAAAGCGAAAAAGAGAACATGTAAAATCCTGAATTGCGCGTGAAGTGAGCTATCACTTCGAAACGCGTGCTCTTTAAACGAAGTGCGAAAATAATACGAACAGAGACGTCTACGAACAATACGCACCTCATCAATGAAAATCAGGCGTCCCCGTTTTGAGCAAACGCTCGGTTATAAAGCCCAAAAAACCTTTTCAGAGCTGCCCGTGGTAGACGCCTAAGGGATTCCAGGTACAACAGTCCGTGGGTGCGTTAATTAAACTTCTGTCCGCGCCATGCCCGGGAGGCGGCCGGTGCAACCACCGGACGGCCGAGTCGGTATCGTTAGATGCTCGGTAAGGTTAGAAAGAGAGCGGCGACAGGCGGGGATTCCCTCCGCTCGCTCTGTGTGCCGCTGCTGTCATCCAGGGACCTGCGGGTTTTGAAGGCTGGAACAGACTGATTTGTCAGAGTTACAGGGCTTCCCTTCTACCTCTTAAATCCCGGACACGCCTCTTGTTGCGCGGCAACCGCGAAAAAAACAGTGCGCGTGTGACGACAAGAGGGAGAGAGAGAGAAGAAAAAAAAAAGAAAAACACTTGGCATGTGGCCGATAAAAGAGCCTGCCTGTGTTTACCCACACAAACACGGCGATAGCAACAAGCCCGCCGCGCTCACATCGCCTTCACTCTTCACACACATCCAGCGTGACGGATCCGGATCCGCGTTAGCCTTTTTTGATTTTAATACTCCAACTGGTAGCGGTTAAAATACGAACACACACACACTCGTTTAAAAGTGCTTGGGGATTTCCCAGCTAGCTGGAGGCTCGTGCTAAGCGGGGTGGAAAAATAAGTATGATGGTTTCGTTTGAATTATGTGCGTATTAAGGCGGCCTCTATACAAATGGTCAAGTGGACAGAGACGTGTGAAATCGCTTGTGTTCTGTGTGACTGAACCGACGTGGCCGATTTCCTTCAGACACCTGTCACTTCCGTTTATCGGGGTGTGTAAAGTCTTGAATCTGGCACACGGCTACTACGAGTTGACCTCAGTGTTTACATAGTGAAAGCTACACCCTCACGAATGGCCGGCTGCCAGAAATTCGAGGCGTGTCTGCGAGTGAGGTAAAAAAAAGGAGTTTTTTAAAAACCGTGATGCTCAAAACAATGGCTCGCTGTGAGGTAGTAGGCTTTGAGTCGTAAGAAAGGAAGTTGCACCTGTCCTTCTACTATTTAGCTATTCATTCATTTATCCCGCTGATTCACCCGTGCGGTATTCTGGCGGGTTTGCCATTCATATCCAAACGACGGGCACAACATTTATTGAACCAGTTCATCCGGGTAGTGCTGGTCGTGTCGGGCCGCTCTCGTCGTTCGGTCTGTCGCCTGCTTGCAAACAGCGGGGCCTTGCACGTCTTAACAAGTAAACGTAATTAAGACCGGGGCTTTCGACGACTTACTTTGATCGGTCTAATGGCTGTGCGCTCACAGGGCAAGGCACATTGCGAGAGACGAACGCGGCCAGGCGAGATTAAATATTTACAGTTATCACGGAGAATTCTTAGCGGGTCGCTTTTAAAGGCGCCTGCACGCCTCCTGCCGACGCTCCACGTGGGCCTGAAGCGCACAGTCGGTAATCTACAGGGTAATAATTAGCAGAATCTCATTAAGTTCCGTCTGATATCATGCAGAAGAAATTCTACCGCCAACATCTTACTACAGTCAGTTCTTGGACTCTTTGAATCTGTAGTGTTGTCAAATGGTGAATAAAGAGTACGATCGGACCTAATTCAGCACCAGCTTCACTCCACGCACCCACACACACACTCAATCACTCAGCTTTAAGTGCATCGCTCACTGCCCTTAAAGTTTTTTTTCCATGCACAGAAAACGGCTTGAGCCCGAACAAAACCACCAGCAGGTAATCCATTTCCAGAAACCAAGACACAGATTAAGCCTCTATCCCTGTTCTGGAATTCACCACGCAGCGCTGGACTGCTGGTCGGGGATCAGATTCCTGCCTTTGTTTATGATGGTCTTCATCATAAAATCTGCTCCCCTGTCAGCTGTGCTGATTCATCGTGCACTGTGTATACTGGCTGCAGACTGAGAGCGCTTCAGTGGTCAATCTCCACTTATGTTATTTAGTTTGAAAGCTTGCCAAGATGAGCAAAATAGTTAGGGAAGATAACCGCTCATCTGAAGGAATCGGCAAATCCATCAGGGAATGTCGTACGTTCGTTTAGAGGACTGGAAAGTGTAGGCAGCCTCTAAGGAGCCCGGAATCGTCAGTCTCTCGTGGTATACGGTTGTCCACACCATGTCATCTTTAGGCTCTCTCTAGAGCGTCCAGCATTGTCCAGCATCGTCTGTGCAGAGTGATTGTTTTTGAAAAGGGTTGAGCACTGTTTGTAAAGCCCAGTATAAACTTATTTCTGCTTCAGAAAATCCCAGAATGCTCTCTCTCTCTCTCTCTCTCTGTCTGTCTGTCTTTATGCTCCCTTCCCCCTCCACCCCAGCATCTCACTCTGTGTATGTGTTTGTGCAGAGTAAACACAGTTTTGGGACGATCCTGTTGCATCAGGATCTTGTCTGTTTAACTCAGTCAACAGAGCCTTTCCTTTCCTGAATATGCTTAAACCACACACACGCACACACGCGCGCACACACACACACACACACACACACACACACACACACACACACAGAGCAGTGGGAACCATTGAACTTGTGCTGTTAGATTGTGATTTTGATTGTTTGGCTAGTTGAGTGAGTGATGCACATTTACTGAGGGAAGGTCATTGTAGGCCATATTCTGTACGAGCTTTTTCAGGGTGAGGTTCTTCAGGGTGAAGTTCATCTGGGTGAAGTTCTTCAGGGCGAGCTTCTTCAGGGTGAAGTTCTTCAGGGCGAGCTTCTTCAGGATGAGGATCTTCAGGGCAAATTTCTTCAGGGTGAGCTTCTTCAGGGAAAACCTTTTTCAGGGTGAGCTTTTTCAGGGTGAGCTTCTTCAGGATGAGGATCTTCAGGGTGAGCTTCTTCAGGGAAAACCTTTTTCAGGGCGAGCTTTTTCAGGGCGACCCCTTTCAGGGTGAAGTTCTTCAGGGTGAGCTTCTTCCGGATGAGCTTCTGTGCTGGTCTGGAAAGGTTGCTCTGATTCCCAGGTCTTTCCCCATTGCTTAAAGGGCTCCACTCGTCCCATTGATACTCTTTGTATGTAAAACAAAGGCTTTGTTTCGTCAACTGTAAATCCTGTATTAGATGTCAACTTTGAGTTTCACAGCCTAACAAAAGACTCAGAACGAAAGAAGAACAGGCGAAGAAAAAATGAAAGCCTCACACACGTTATTTTGGAATGTTTTGATGACTCTCGGGGACATTTTATTTCTTTACAGAAACGATCTTGGAAACAACAGAACGTTTTGCCGAGCCGCGATTCCGAACTGCAGGAATAATTTACACTCGCGTTTTTTAGTTCTTACTGAAAGAAAAGACTCTCGGTCTTGAGGTTTAAAAAAAAAACAACAAAAAAAAAAACAGATGAGGTGTGATATCTTTCTTCTGCAACACAGAGAGAGAGAGAGATAGTGTTCTCTTTCAGTGAGAGAACCAGGTTTCATTTATGCTGATTGAGATGGTGGAGGCAAACGGGTGTAGCTCCCGTGGAACTCACCTAAACGCATAAGGAGGTTCAGAGACTCACGCAGGGTCGTCTTATTGTAATAGGAATGATAATCGGCCCTGCACTGACTCTAGTACTTTTCAGAGTGTCTGATTTTCCGTAGTGTATTCATAATGCCCAGAGATGTTTCTGCGTGATGGTGAAAGCATGTCTCTGCGATGTTTTGTAATTGCGGGCCAGAAGACGGTCTGCTAATAAGCGGTGTTCCAAATCATCGCAGCTGCGTCTTGGTTCGTGTTTATAAACAAAAGCGCAGATGTTTTTCGTTTTGCTTGTGTTTGTTTTTTTTGGACCCCGAGTCCTGCACCTCAGCTTTACGGATGGTGGGTTGTGTGTTTGATAGAGCTGTTTGTTTAATAGAGCTGTGTGTTTGATAGAGCTGTTGTTTAATAGAGCTGTGTGTTTGATAGAGCTGTTTGTTTAATAGAGTGGTGTGTTTGATAGAGCTATTTGTTTAATAGAGCTGTGTATCTGATAGAGTTGTTTGTTTAATAGAGCTGTGTTTGATAGAGCTGTATAATAGAGCTGTGTGCTGTAGATTTGTGAATTTAATAATGTTGCCATATTGGTCTATATGTTTAGAGGTGTGTATTTGATAGAGATGTGTCTTTGATAAGTGTTGACAGAGTTCTGTGTTCCTGGTAGGTACTGGATTGTTTTCTGGAATATGTGTGTGTGTGTGTGTGTGTATGTGTGTTTGTGTGTGTGTGATTGTTTGAGACTGTGAGTGATGCACCAAAGCTATCCAGGAAAAAGATGCAAATAACATGCAAATGAGCAGGTGATTTCTCCTTTGAGTTCCCTTTATGAATTTGCATACATGAATTGATACTGGCAAATTAGGATTCATCCTGTGCATGTCATTCCTAAAGAGTGAAGTCTTATTTAAGATCTAGCAAAGTGTTTTGTTTTGGACACTCACACCAAGCCTCACAATACTGTATGGACACACGGCAGTGTGTGTGAGTAACTGTGTGTTTGTGTGTGTGTGTAACTGTACAACACTACTGATGTGTGCATGTGTGTATGTGTGTATGAAATTGCTGCAATTTCCCCCCCGGGGATTAATAAAGTATTCTGATTCTGGTTCTGATTCTGATGTATATAACCATACAACACTGGCACTGACGTGTGTGTGTGTGTGTGTTTTCCTCCTGGGTCATCACAGGACAGTTGTGTTAGTGATGAGGTGAGTTTATGAGCTTTTGCTTCTTTGCTCTCCACACGTTTCAAAGTTGTGAAGCAACATCTCACATTCCTGTTCCGAGTCCTGAAGTTCTCTCTTATTAGCTCGGTTACTGCTGCAAAGAACATCTTCATTCATCTCTGCGTAACCTTTACATCATGACTAATATGATTCAATTCTCCTGAGCCCATCCATCTTTCTGACTCTCTCTTCATGTGATTCTTGAGCTTTTCTGTTCATCCATCTCTCTCTCTCTCTCTGTCTCTCTTTCTCTCTCTCTCTCTCTCTCACTTTCTCTCCCTCCCTCATTTCCTTTCGTATGTTTATAGAGTGTGATGTAGAACTGCGACTCTGTTATGGCAGTGGGCTAAAGAAAGTGATCTCTGGGATATCAATACAGTTACGGCATTGGACCCCTCAGTGTCTCGAGTGGCACAGAGCCAACTGTGCCAGGTCAGTGTTGTTGAAGAAGGTGGCATCTCTGTGTCCATGGTAACTGAGTTAATCTTAGGTGTAGAGGGTAAATATTTATACTGTTAAAGGCATCATTTCTACAGACCAGATCAGGCTAAAGTCACAGTGCCTTAAATAGTTTAATATTTAAATTTTCTTTTCGGGGGATTAAAAAGAATGTCCACACAGCCAGGGAAAACACAAATTAAAGTTCACAAATGTTTCAGAAAAAATGGTCAATAATTGTTTTAATTCAGCACACTGAGATCTCACCCCTGTGCTCCAGGGTTGGACATGAAGCACAGAGTATTATTCAGAAAAAAAAGATTATAGCACATGCCAAGTTCTTTCACTTTAATATTAAATGTATTCAGCACAAGGGCTTATCCTTTCTAAAGGAATCAAAGTACCACTCTCAGAATAGTGAATGTGTGTGTGTGTGTGTGTGCTTTACTTATGTGCGCGCACGTGTTTGTGCATGCACATGCATTCATATGTGTGTGCGGGTGTGTGGGTGTACAGGCATGTGTGTGTGTGTGTGTACATCCGTGTGTGTGTGTGTACAAGCGTGTATTCGTGTGTGTGTGTGTGTGTGTAAATCAGGATTCATCCTGTACGTGTCTTTTCCTAAAGTCTTATTTGAGGTCCAGCAACGTGTGTGTGTTTGTTTGTGTGTGTGTGTGTGTGTGTGTGTTTGTGTGTGTGTGTGTGTGTGTGTTTGTGTGTATGATCAGAAAGCCACAACCTGTTTATAATCCATTCTTTACACTCGTCATATGTAATCAGGAGAGGAAGTGTGCGTGTAAGAGATAGTGAACACTGGAAGGGGAGAGAGTAACAGAGAGAAAGTGAATTTAAGAGAGAGAGAGAGAGAGAGAGGGAGCTCTTGTTGTAAGACAGACTGTGCTGCCTCTGTTCACACAGGGACTCCGACTCTCCTTAAATATGGCAGTTATTTTTATCCCTGCACGTAAGAGCTGGCCAGCACCGCCCCCCCGCTCCAGTGTTTCCCCCAGCCAGGAGGGGAAATGGGCCGGAGCCACACTTCCTGGTCACATGACGTGACTGTACTGTCTCATCATAGCAGGCGGGTAAGCGAAGGGGGGGGGGTGATCCAGGCTCTCTGCCCAGGCCCCTGTACCTCTGTCAGGCCTGTGTGTGGAGCTAAACCCCCTCCGCGTTTGGAGCTGCAGCCCACAGTGTCAAGCTGGGGGTGGGGGCGGAGGGGGGAGGGGGAGGGGTTGGGGCAGAATGACATCACAGGGCTCCGCCAGGATTAGAAACCTCTAAAAAGCTGGGCAGAGGGTGAGCAGTGGCATTCTAACACACACACACACGCACACACACACACACACACACGTGTGAAATGCACATACACAGGCAGTGGCAGCGTGTGAAAGCTCAGTCGTGTAGAGGGGAAAACCGTTGTGTCATTTCTGCTCCACCACACTGTGTGTGAGAAGAACAGCCTCGTTACTTTAGTGACACCACACTGTGTGTGAGAAGAACAGCCTCGTTACTTTAGTGACACCACACTGTGTGTGAGAAGAACAGCCTCGTTA
>JAOYMR010000020.1:1030752-1060662 GCA_025802075.1 Tenebrosternarchus preto
AGCTAGCATCAACACACTGACAGTTAATCTAGACCTACTGAGCACGCTAACTCAGCTAGCATCAACACACTGACAGTTAATCTAGACCTACTGAGCACGCTAACTCAGCTAGCATCAACACACTGACAGTCGCACTATTACTTTTTCACAGTGATGTTCCAAGCAATTTTCATTTATAACCTGTTAATTTGCAGTTATAACCTGTTAAATCATAAATTTAGAATTAAGTGTTTGTGTTAAGATTAAGGTTGAAACCAAGATAAAGACTAGGTTTAAGATTGCTTTAGACTACATCTTAACCTAAGATTAAGACAAGGGTTAAGACTAAAGTTAAATCCAGGTTAAGACTAGGTTTAAGAATACGGTTAATGCTAGGATTAAAACTAAGGTTAAGACTACAGTTAATACTAACCTAAACTCTAAAACTGGTTGGCTTTAATGGTCAACCAAAACTCAAGCAGAGGTCTATTAGAAGGTTGCATCAGGGTCTTAACCCAGCACTATACTCCAAAAGAAATTTTCCATTATTGCAGTGTGTGCAGCCAAACTAGCAGATTTTTGCATTACTACATCACAGACACCATCGTCTGCAGCTAGTCAACAATGTCACATGATTGGCTGCCTGTCCACTCGTTCTGTGTACTGGATTTCACTGTTGATTTTCTGTATTTTGTTGTCTCCTCCTACCATGACTCGTTAGCGACCCCTATCTGAGCCTAACAGTAGTGGGCAAATGGACACTGTGAGAACATGCTGGCATTATTTGCAGTGCCATATGTGAATAATTCATGTGAAATGTGAAGTGTGTTGGAACTTTTAGTGTGAACTTAACAAGCTTCCACAGGAGAACCAGTCACATGACAAACCACTACTGACTATTGACCTCATTCAGTTTATGTAGATTTGTTGTAAGTCTGTCAGTTGTTTATACAAACTGTCAGAACTCTCCAGTAGAGCTGTGTAACACTCTGCTGTCACTCCTATCTACAGTAAACTATATATTCCTAAAGTCCATCAATGGTCATGTGACACGTACCATCCAATGAGCAGATTTATTTGTGTAGCACTTTTTACAACTCATGTTGTTACAAAGCAGCTTTACAAAAATCATATGTACAAGTCTATGAACCAAGGTAATGGTGTGAGAAAAAAAAACTCTGAGAGCAAGAGGAAGAACCAATTCTCCTCTGGTTGAAATTGCAGAAAGTCAAAAGTCGGTCACCAAAAAAAGGACACCAAACACAGCAGCGGTGATGGAGATGGCAATGGGCTGTTTAGTAACGTCTCCATGACACCCAGCCGCAGACTTTAATCTCACCAGTAGGGTCCATGGTGATCAGACTGATCTGAAGGGTGCAGGAACTCCCCTTCAGAGTCTTTTCAGATCACCACCTGAAAAGAAGGTCAGTTGTATAACTCGGTAGAGGACAAAGAAACAAGGAAAGAGTTAGCAACATGCTAGACAGTTGTATATGATTAATGGAGTGCAGCAGAAGCCCTAGCAGAACATTCTAGAATGGCCTAGCTAAGAACAAGAGACAGAAAGGGAGCGCAAATGCTAGGTCTGCTCGAAGCATCAGCAAATCTGTGTGAATGTGTGTGAGCAGAGGGACAGCACCGACGTCCCAGTTTGTCTTAATTCTCTTTCGTCACGACCCCCTGGATCTGCACCACCTGACATGGAAACTAATTTCCAGAACGCTTTGCGAAATAAATCCTGTTTCAACTTAGACTTCAAAACAGACACTGTGCATGAAAATGCTCATCGCCCTGTGGTCACTATCATAATTCCAGGTAATGGAAAACCAGCAACTTGTGATCTAAGTTGGCATGCTGGGTTGTAGGGGAAATTTGTGTAAAGTGAAAAGTTCACGTGAACATAGGTTATGCTTATATATGTAGTTCAGTTCCCTTGGTCTGGACCAAAGAAGAAAACGATGTACTCCTGGTTCACTTTTACTGGATAGCATTTACTATCAAGCCACAAGATAGAAACAAAAGTCATATGGATACATTCACATCCTGACCAAACTACTTTTATGACATATTTTGTGACAACTGCAATAATTCTAACCGAACCAGACTGACGCTGTCTGTGCTGGGCTAAATCACGTTGGGGGGGGGTATGTGGAGTGACAATTTTACCAGCTGAGAACTCAGGAAAAAGCCAAACGCTTTACAGACACAAAATAACACAAAGAATTTCTCCTTTGCAGAAAGTGCTTTGGAGCATGTGCTCTTTTAAACATAGTATTTTGCGTGTCAGAATTTGAAAGGCAGTGTTGATAATATTACACTAATATGGCTACACTTTAGAGCTCTTGTGTGGATTCTAGCAGCTGCATTCTGGATAAACTAGAGTTTGTTTACACTCTAGCTAGAGCATCCAGTTAGCAGAGCATTACAGTAGCCAAACCTTGAGGTAAAGAAAGCATGAACTATTTTTTATCATCGTGTAAGAATAGTGCATTTCTTAGTTTTCTAATATTTCAAAATTGAAGGAAGGCTACTTTAGTTTTACCAGCTGAAAATTCAGGAATAAACAAAGTTGCTTTACAGAGGCAAAACATACTTCTGAGTATATAAGCCTTTTTGTGCATTTCCAGTACCTATACATGCATTAGAAAATCAGGGTCTGGATCAATTGTGATGCCAAGGTTTTCCACTGTTGTCCCCAGCACTACAGAAAGGCTACTAACATTCAGCATTAGTTCAGCCAGTTTATTTCTGTCAGTTTTAGGACCAAAGAACAGGGCTTTTTGTTTGGGATTAGTTGGAGGGAGGTTATCTGACATCCATGCTTTTATGTTTTTTACACAGTCCTCAATCCTATTAAATTAAAGTTTATCTTTTGGATTAGTAGATATATATAACCGTGTGTTCTCATCATAGCAGTGGAATTGAATGCCATGTTTCTGAATAACTCTTCCAAGAGGTAACCTGTAGAGTATAAAACATAGAAGTCCAAGCACAGAGCCTTGAGGGACACCCTATTTTACTTTTGCCTGGATGAACACCATTTACATTTACAAGTTGGTAACTTTCAGTCAAGTAGAATCTCCATAGGTAGGATTTAGTAAAATAGTGTATTATACCAAAAGCTGCACTCAGATCAGTTAGAGCCAAGTACAAATTTAGCTGTTGTGACACATCTTTCTCCAAAATCTTGGATATAAATGGCAGATTTGAAAGAAATTTAAAAGCTCACATGACTTGATATTAGGTTTCTTGATAAAGCTTAAATTCTGTTACCTTAAGAGTTCCCAGGGACCATGATTATCTCACTGTCAGCATGTACCACGTGTTCAAACAGCATCTAAAAAATGCATCCAAATCACATTTACTGAGCTCCCAGCTTCCAGGAGCCTCTCTGGGTTTCTTTTTCTGATTCCAGAAAAGGTGTCATGTGCTGGTATCTAACCAGGTCTGGGGACATTGTGGCTCAGGGGTAGTGTTTAATCCACTCTTGCTATTTTCTTCCTGGCTGAGCCCTGACCTTGTGGTTTGACTCCATTCGAACCATGTGTGAGAGGCGGTAAAGGGGGAATAAAATAGGCATACTTCTCATAGCTCTATGGTTTTCTGACTGCGGAAAGGCAGAAGAGTGGATAACTGATCCAACTTTGCGTGCACTGAGGCTGATTGGATGTAGTGCATGAGAGAGCAGTGCGACCGTTAGGATGAAAAAAATAAAAACAGCCCGAAAGAAACTCATGCACTCCCAGGCCGCTCAGTCACATCATACCATCCAAGTAACACAAAACTGCTCCGAAAACTGCTACAATCAGTTTAAGGTAATAACCGCGTTTATAAACTAATCAGCATCTGTGAGTTGTAGTCGTTCTAAGATGTTCTATTAATGTAGCACTTCCCTCATTAAATTTTGATTGGCCAGATTTCGAGATGCCAGCGTTACAAATAGTTTAAAAGCTCGTTTAAATGAAATCCCAAACAAGAGCCCTTATTAAAACATTTCGTGCTGCAGCCATAATGCACAGTTCCTGTCAGTTGATCGGACTCCTCTTAAGGGTTCACTCACTGACGTCAGAGCTTTCATGAAGAATGCTGGCAACGTTCAAATCTGGCTACAATTAAAAATCACTCTCTCCCTCCCTCTCTCTCTCTCTCTCTCTCTCCCTCCCTCCCTCTCTCTCTCTCCCTCTCTCTCTCTCTCTCTCTCTCCTGTGTGTTTTATTGCTGAGCGAGAGGATCATTTCCTTTTTCTCCTTCACCTAAACATGGCTGTTGGTCTCTAGGCAGGGCAAATGCTTGCATGGTTTTCTACTGGTTGCCATTCATCTGGTGAAGAGAAACCAAACTGCTGTACGAGAACAGTTACACTTACAGTTCAGTCATTCTGCAGTCGCTGTGGCCTCTGACCCCAGGATGGGCCCTAGCCCAAACCTTAACCCTAACCTTAAGCCTCCTGGTGACCTCTGTCGCAGAATCTTCCATCTTGATTCAAAGGATGTTTATGCCAATTTGAAAACCTTCTCTACTCTACAGCAGAGGTTGTTGTTCCTGGAAACCTTTGGGAAATACAACCTTTGCTCAACAGATGAAGAAGTGATTCATAGCTACTCTCTATGGGCTGAAAGGACAAGGTGAAAACCCTTAACCCAGAGTGAGTCATAATGCACTGATAGACATGATAGAATCACAGCATGAAAAGTTACCAGATATACGTGCAGGATGTTTCTACTAATGGCTTAGCAATATCTGACCGAAATGTAAATACACAGCTTTACTAAGCAATAAAGAAATCAATAACTGATTAATAAGCAATCAATATGTTTACAGAACCCACATACCACTGCTCACTTCTAGGAAATACATCACACAGTGAAAACATCTGTGAATATCACCAACATTTTAGGACTGGAGCGAAACAGTATAGCATTCACACACACACACACACACACACACACATACATACATACACATATACACACACACACACACATGCATGCTTGCACAAGCGCATGTACACACACATATGAATCTTGCCAAGGGCTAAACAGAGAAAATGTGCTGATATGTAACGAAATGCAATAGATCTGGAAGACACATGTAAATACAAGGCTGTTATGTTCCCCAGGTGAAAAGAAACTGCAGGTTGTTATGATAAACACCTGGCTGTGTGCACATACTCCAGCTCTGGCAGCCCTCTGGGGTGGGAGGCCAGCACACACACACACACACACACATTCACATACGGTACTCACTCACTCACTCACGCATTGCTCGGCCTCTCACACTCAACACATATGCTGACTCACCCTCAAGGCTCACGTTAGCTGGATCTGCAGTCAGCATCTCAAAGAGCAGGCGGCTACACATGGGATTCCTTCTCCACAGGATCGAACAAAATTTGGCATCCTTAAAGGTGCCGTCACCAGATCTCGAGCACTTATTTGACAAACACATGGATCTTGTGCGCATTAATTCATTCGAAAGTGGAGCAAAACCCTCAGGCCCAGAACTGTGTTAATGGTGGACCACTTCACTTCCAGTGGTTTAAGAAGCCTCCCCTAACCCTGAACGGGGCCTGGACTGGTGAATAAAAAACTCATTTGGATAAAAGGAGAAGCAAGCAGATATTTATCTTATGTATTGTTGGTATGGATTCTTCTGTAGAGTTTTGCTGGTATGGGTTGATATGTCGTGTTGGTGTGGATTCTTATGTACTGTTTTTCCAGTCTGTGGGTCATGTTTGTGGTCAGAAGAGCACATGATAGCCGAAGCTTCCCATGGGTTTATCATGTCCTGACGATCACAATGACAAAAACAACGAGGAGCTGATCGCAGATCAGTTGTTTGATTTGGACTCGACTCTGGTTTCTGGGTTGTGTAAAAGATATGAGCTTGTGGGTAATAAATGAACGGAGACTCTGCTGCGGTGCTAGAGATGTTGCTTCAAGTTTACCCTGAAGACACAAACTGCATTACTGAGTCTGCTGTGGTAAAACTTTAAAAGCAAGTGGAAAGTAAATGGTCTGTAACACATCAACCTTGAAAATGTTCCCCAAAGCATGAGCCTAAGAAGTCTTGAGTGATGGAAAATTAATAATGTCAAAATTCTGGGTATCTATGGTTTGTGTAGTAGACTCTGCTTTTGTGAAAAAAAATAACAAGGGAAGAGAAACAGCATTCACCATGCTATTATTTGGTAGAAGTCCCACACATAAGTGTCCTGACTCCAGCTCAACTGCAACTAAGACTCCTGCTCACTTGCAGCTAAGACTCCAGCTAACCTGCAGCTAAAACTCCTGCTTACCTGGAGCTGAGACTCCTGCTCACCTACAGCTAAGACTCCAGCTCACTTAGAGCTAAGACTCCTGCTCACCTACAGCTAAGACTCCTGCTCATATACAGCTAAGACTCCTGCTCACCTGCAGCTAAGACTCCACTTTATGGACATGGTAAAACTAGTCAAGGGGCCCCTTCTTTGCTAATAATCGGGCTGGGGGATTTCTGGAATCCCTGGTCATTTCTGGTCTGAGAACCCTAACCCTAACCCTACCGCTAAGCATTGGTTCTGTCTGAGGAACAGCCAAGCATATATGGGCAGGCAGGGTCATGGTGATACAGCAGGGCTGAACAGAGACGTCTGATGCATAAGTTCTACACAGGTCAAACCACAACCAGGAGAAGAGTACTGACGTTGAGTGCTACTGCTCTCTGGCCAAAGTGACAGGGCCGGTTTGCTTTCTGAATGGCTGCTGTGAAGTTTTCTTTGCAGCCATGTGAAAAACATCAACGCCACCTCTCTTCCAGCTTGCAGATCGCAAGACCCTCTGAGATCACATGACCTCACAGGCCTCAGATCACATGACCCCACAAGGGGTCAGATCACATGACCTCACAAGGGCAAGCAGCAGGTTTTCATTTGCACTCCCCCCCTTTACAAAGTGACAGAGTTACTGAATTTGTTTAGAGTTAAACATTTGTGTATACTTTTGTGGAAGACAACTCAACGATAAACAGGGGTCTTTGTGGAAGCCTTCTTGGAGTATTGTGAGTATAGATGCTTTCTCCTCTCTTCCTGACTGTACATGCGGCCTCTTACTGTTTGTTTTGGTGGCATGGATACGCAACTCGATATGATATAAACTGGAGGAGAAAGTCCAGAAGAGGAGGGAGAGAAAAACTCAAAATGCTTTGGCCTGAAACAAAGGGTTCATTACTTCTGTAAACACACATGCTGAGATGGGCTCAAACGGATTGGTGAGAAAACACCACTGAAAAATACTGAGAGAGAGAGTGTGTGTGTGTGTGTGTGTGAGAGAGAGAGAGAGAGAGAGAGAGAGAGAGAGAAGGGCAGTCTGATTAATGTGATTCTGAAGGCTGTGACATACTCATTTTCCATTACGAGGACATCTGCAGTCCATCATGGAAGCATACATGCAGTTCGCAGTGAACAGCTCTCTGCTCCATGCATATGGAGAAAGCATTACCGTATGACCATAAGCTGAAAGGAGCTCTGCTCCGCACTGTCTTATGGAACTGCCTTAACCCTTCATGGTGGTGAGGAGCACTTCAGCAGCATCTAAGCAGGGGTTGAAAGCTCCATGTTTTACTCTTTAGGGGGTTAGAGATCTTTTCCCTTGCCTTTAAGATCAGGGGTTTGATTTGCATGGTACACTATAGGCAGTGATGTCTTTTTCTGTGGTAGACTTCATGTGTGGGGTGTGGATTTTGATGGTAGACTTTAGGCAGGAGGTGTGGATTTCTATGGTACATCTTGGGCAGGGGTGGAGTTACAGGACCAGTGCGCTCTACTGGACATCATCAGGGTAACCTTTATAAGATCAGTAACAGATTAAAAAAAAGGTTAAAAATCCATTTTTAAAGGCATGTAATATGTTGAAAAGCTTTGTCACTTTCTAACTACTACCAACTTTTCAAGCAGCTTTAAAATGTTTCTTTTCATGATTTGCATGCATTAAAAACACAAAAAACTAAAAATGTTGCCCTTTCTACAAACCCCAAAATAATTAAGTACATTATTGAAGTATGAACAACAAAACGAACATCTACACACTCACACTTAACACACTGACTCTAATAAATACAGTATGGATGTGGATTTATAACTGTTGGCCAGCTCTAGGTGTACAGCACACTGCCGTTTACGGTGTCTGTAGTCATTCTTGGCATGACCCTTGTACATCAACTCTCGTGCTAAGCCACTCACATATGGAAGGATGACAACATTTGACTTGATTGATTGCAGGATACACAAAGGGAGTTCTAATACGCGTAGTTACTTGCTAAGGTGATTCATCACCAACTAATAGCTTCATATGAAGTATATTGAACTGATGAGTTCTCTGTATGAAGTAATAGAGGTGGAGCGTTAAAAACGTGTTTCCCAAAGTCTTCGTAGTGTTAAGACTTAAAGGAGAGAGAGAGTGGTTGTCGAGATATCGCTCTACCGTTTCAAGTTATGATGCTTTTGGGAAACTGGAGTAGAGCACCTACTGAAGACCCCTGCAAAGGCCTGGAGATGAACGACTGAATCAAGTTAAAGTGATAACTGTGAAGCTCCAGCTGATTCACTTGAACCCTTGCAGGAGCGGAATTGAATGAACTGAATGAATTAAACAAATCCGGTGCTGATTGGTAGGGCATGAACTAAAGAGTTTTCGTTCTGCATCCAGTTTCTTTTTAATGGCAGTACAATAAACCAAACAAACCCTGGATGTTACCGTGTTACATGTTACCATGTTACATGTCACTATATTGCATGTCTCTTTAAATTTTTGTTTGCATGGTAAAGATTGTGTTTCTTCTTCCTTTTGTGTACGAGGGCAAAATCTGATGTGGTACAACGCCGTCATCTGAATATCGCGAGTGCAAAAGGCCTTGAGCTCTGATTGGTTCTCCTCTTCCCACTCTGTGGAGCATTGTGGGACGTGTGTTGTAGTGGCACAGTCGTAGCTGCTCCAGCTAGTAAGCACCATCTCAGCCAACAGGTCAGCACCACCTCAGCCAACAGGTCAGCACCATCTCAGCCAACAGGTCAGCACCACCTCAGTTAGCAGGTCAGCACCATCTCAGCCAACAGGTCAGCACCACCTCAGCCAGCAGGTCAGCACCATCTCAACCAACAGGTCAGCACCATCTCAGCCAACAGGTCAGCACCACCTCAGCCAACAGGTCAGCACCACCTCAGCCAACAGGTCAACACCATCTCAGCCAGCAGCAGCATTGTGATGCCATCTCCAACCAACCAAACTCTGATTCAGGGGTGTGGGGTCGATCAGGTGTGGGGTTGATCAGGGGTGTGGGGTCGTTCAGGGGTGTGGGGTCGTCCCTGAGGCTGCACTGTGGTGCAGCTCGGATACCTCTTGATGAGCGCCTATCCCATGGCTTGCAGCACGGATGGCAGTGTGTGTGTGTGTGTTTGTGTGTGTGTGGTGGGGAGAGAGTTGCGAGGAGATTGGGCAAAATGCCCACAAAAATGCTGGCCCTTTGTTTTTTGATTTATTTGACCAGCATCACCCTTAACACCACCTCAAACACCACCTCTAACACCCCCTCTAACATCACTAACATCACCTCTAACACCACCGCTCTAGATCACTCCTAACACCCTCTCTTACATCACCCTTAACACCACCTCAAACACCACCTCTAACACCCCCTCTAACACCACCGCTCTAGATCACTCCTAACACCCTCTCTTACATCACCCCTAACACCACCTCTAACACCACCCAAGACCACCTTTAACACCACACCAGCACAACAACTAGCACAACCCCAACACCACCTCTAACACCACCCCTAACATCATCCTAGAACCAGCGCTAGCACCAACCCTAACACCACCACAGCATACATACAGAGACAAAGAGGAGGCTTTCATTCCCCATCTGACGGCCATGGAATGTGCCTCCTAATTTCGGTATTCCTGGATCCGGATCACGGTGGGACGCAGCCCTGCATTCAAATGATATCAATAACAGATAGGAAAAGTCGCAAGGCGGTGCGTGATAATGGACCTCGTTACCCAGAAGAAATGAGGAAATTATTGTATCGAAAATCGTCAGAGCAGCTAAATCAAATGTGATGGTTGTACTAAAACAATGAGAGTTAAATAAGTGCAGTGCTATGCTGTAATATTGTAATTCCTTGGAAAAAGGAATCGGTCTTGATAGCCCCTGGGGATCTGTGTGTTCCCTGAGTTTCACCACGGTGTGTTTTTAATTAACCAAGAAATATTCCTGGTAATGATTAACCAAAACATTTTTGGTGGTTTAACTTTTTTTCCCCCATGTCCTTGTTTCGCAGAGGCGAAGTGTCTCTCAGCCTTGAAATATGACTTTAATAAGAGCAATAACTTCAATCCGTGCCACATCTTAAACGCGACGTAGTCCTGCTAAATATCTGTGCGGGACGCCGGGGCCTTTTGTTTACCGTCATTATCCTCCATTTAAATGACGCGTAATAAATCGAACCAATTCTGCGTCAAGAAAGGGTTTGTCAAGGCAAGTTGCTCGTTCCACTATCTCCAGAATTAAAGCCAAGGAAAACATTTTGAAATGCAACAAAGCCCGATTTTTATTAGAGTGACAACATAAACATACATTAATCATGTATGAATCACCTCTATGTAGACAATATAAGACAATATAATAATCATGAAGTTGTTGTGAAGGTATAAATGTCATTATACTACATTATTTAGAATCTTAGCAATTAACCTTTGTAACGCAGTTTTCATTTTCATTACTTCTGTAAAGCAGCTTTCATATCTAGGGGTGTGTCCTCTCGAACCATGGTGTTCCAAGGGGGTGTATCCTCTCGAACCATTGTGATCCAAGGGGGTGTGTCCTCTCGAACCATGGTGATCCAAGGGGGTGTGTCCTCTCGAACCATGGTGATCCAAGAGGGGTGTTTTCTTCCCCCTTTCATGGTCTCTCCAGGCTACAGATAGTAGGTTTCATAGTGACATTCATATCACCCCTAAACTGAGTCCCAGCTCTCCTAACAATAAAAGTACAAAGTCATTTTTTATGTTATTATTTTAAAAATGGAAGTTAAAAACTAAAGTTTGATAAACTGTAAATGTTAGAAAGCATGTGGTTTAAACTGGAAAGCAGTTGATTGTCCAAAATTATGTTACATTTTTTCTCAATTAAAAAACAAAACAAAACAGCAGTAGGGCTGGTAATTTCACTGCACCCCTAATCCTAAAATTGCCCCTGGTGGGATGGCCCTTCTGAGGTGGTGTAGTGAGAATGTGTAACTGTGTAGTTAACAAAGTAATGTGTAACAGGACACATGTGTAACTGTGTAGTTAACAAAGTAATGTGTAACAGGACACATCATGTAACAATTCAGCTGTTTACACGCACCAATTCTTTCATTATGTGTTGTTAATGTGTAACTGTAAATAATATAATCACAGTGGAACAGGGACGGTGCACAGTTTTTATACTATTTTATTTCGTTGCAACAATTAAATGCTTTAAAGATCCATATTACAAGATCACAATTATGTTAATTATGTTAATTATGTTAACATTGCCAGGAGACAGAATTAAAAAATTGCAAAAGAATATTTTTTTATCATTAAAATATAGATATAAAAATTTATTATTATCATTATTATTATTTACTTTAGAATTAAAATCAAGAAACATATTTGGAAATGCAATTTGCAGCCACGCTGGCTCCTCCCCTCTGAGATGCAGAAACCCTGGCTCCTCCCCACTGCAGGATGCAGTCATGCAGGCTCCTCCCCCTGCGGGACACCTCCCTCTAAGCCTGGCTCATCGAGTTCCCACCCGCCCACCTCCATGGAGGAGATGCAAGAGGCGGAAGGATAATCCTTGGTGGCCCCCACCAGTGCCCGGAGAGCCCGGCTTACGCTGCACGCCAACTCCCGATAAAACGCTGAGCCCCTGCTCGGCAAACGCTTCACATCCGTGCCAGGATTCAGGATTCGGGAGACAGCTTTCCTGACTGCATCCAACGTGCTCATGAACAAATGCATTCATTTACTGTCTGTATAGAATCGTTTCTCTAATGAGGTTTAAGGGTTTGCTTCACAAAACAAGTTGGGCTGGTTTTACAGATTAAGCCTTTAGTCCAAAAAAATCCAAGCTTGTAATGGACAATCCCTATTAACACCATAGTTTACTTAGAGGCTGAGAGAACTGGCTACAAATATTCAAGGTTTGGATGTGTGTTATTTATGTTTGTAGAGAGTTATGGCAGATTGAACGCTTTTTTCTTGTGGAATTATCACCTATTCAGTACAACGGCTCTCTGAGGTCCCTCTACAAACCAGGTGGGTGAGGAGGATTTCGTATTGCTTGTGTTTCTATCTTGGGCGAAGCTAAATTTGTCACACCTGCCCAGTCATTTAAACCAGCGCCAGAAGGTGGAAGGGACCTCCAGGAATAGTAAAACCCTAAGAGGCCTCCTTCCGCCTGGCTCTGCTTATGAGCTCGTCCCCTGCCTGTGTGTGTGGAGCCGAGCCAGGACAGCGCACACACACACACACACACACACACACACACACACACACACACACACAGAGGCACGTCTTCCTTTCTGTTGTCCTTTAAATGGAGAGAAATGTTGAACGTGTCCACATTCTGTGTATGAGGAACCTCCTGTGAAATGTTGAACATGTCCACATTCTGTGAATGAGGAACCTCCTGTGCATGCGGGATTCCACTCACGGGAGGAAGAAAGTTTTTAAAATAAAACATAAATCAAAAATATGACTATCATGATTCAGAGATTAAATTAGATTAGATTATACTGGATTAGATGTAGAGCATGTGCTCAAAAGATTTGAATGTGGTGTGCTTTCTACTGTGCACCAGTGCATACATTTAGCACTCCCTGTAAACAGGGCTTAGTGTCACGACAGGCATGAATCATTCTAATTACCTGTTCATCATCGTCATCCTCATTGTCAGTGTTGTCAGGTATATTTCTTGCTTTTCTGGTCCTGTTTTTTTTTTTTTTGCAGTGTGGTGCCAATCCATGTAAGCACTTCTCCCAAGAAATTGTCTTGAAATTGTCCTGAAATTTATGTGTGAGTGGTCACAGTGAGAGAATAGGCCCTGTATTAGGCAGCTGAGCTTGAGAGGAGGTTGTGGAGTGGGAGAGGGGGTTATAGACTGGGAGAAGGGTTTATAGAAAGGGAGAGGGGGTTATAGAAGTGGGGAGAGGGTTAAGGAGTGTGTATGGGGCTTATACAGTAGGAAAGGGGGGTATAGAGTGGGAGAGGTGGTTATAGAGTGGGATGGAGGTTATAGAGTGGGAAAGGGGGTTATAGAATGGGGGAGGGGATTACAGAATGGGGGAGAGGGTTATAGACTGCGAGAGGGGGTTATAGAGTGGGAGAGGGGGTTACAGAATGGGAGAGAGGGTTATAGACTGGGAGAGGGGGTTATAGAGTGGGGGAGGGGTTACAGAATGGGGGAGAGGGTTATAGACTGGGAGAGGGGGTTATAGAGTGGGGGAGGTATACCAGGATCTGACCCTGTCTGTGGAACACTCCTCTCATTCCAGTCATAATTATGCAGGCTGAGCTGGGAAGTCCCATCATGCCTTGCCCACACACACATACACACATAGACACACACACACACACACATAATACATGGCTTTTACATTAAGCCCCTATACATACTCAATAATGAAATAAATGCATGAATAGATGACCTGCTCAGCTCCACTCCAGGTGATGCCGTTTCTCATGGGTTTACACTGCAACACACAAAACAGTGTAGGGTCAGGACACTACAGCTGCTCGGCCTCAGGGGGGCGCTGTACAGTTCTCTGAAGCACTGCGGTCATTTTCGGAGGTTCGGATTCTTGTTGCTGTGGGGGTCGGAGGGGTATGGTCAGACTGCTCTGCTGAGGCGAGGCAGAACACTGTCTGGAGCTAACAAAGGCAGTAATGTGTAACAAGACACAGACACCATGTAACAATTCAGCACTTTACATGCACCAATCCTTTCATTATGTGTAATTATCCTTTCTACACATCGTTACTCTGTATAGTAAAATGTAATTGTTGGTATAGTTAAACCGTAACAGTGGCTAGGTACTGTAAAGTGTTACCATTCGTTGTTACATCTTTTAGTGTTATTTTACCACTTTTCTGAATTTGGTTTGATCTTCAGTTTTCTAACTCTCTCTCTCTCTCTCTCTCTCTCTCTCTCTCATTCACAGAATTTGCATCGTTCTATACCCATCGTTAAGAGCACCTCCTAATTCTCTTGCCGAGCATACCACGAGGAGAGCTACCACGAAGCATGCTATTACCAGGGGTTACCATGAAGGGGAGGAGCCTCTTGCTAAGGGGGAGGGGTTTCTGTGGAACGGGGGAGGGTTGCTGAGCTGAAGAATCGCCTGTCTTTCTCTGCCGAAGCATCTGTAGTATTCTAAAGTCCTTACTGTTTATTAATGGTCAGTCAAATACGTTCTTCTAAGGGTTAGGGTTAGGGCTAGGCTACCCTCTCCCCTGTCCCTAAGTGACCTTTCACAGCTAACAGATTAGTCCTCTCCTCTGTGCGTGTTGAGTATGTTCCACAGGTAGGCACTTAGATGGGAGGTCTACACCCACAACAGGTACCCATCCATGCAGCAGCTAACCAGTCCCAACATGGAGGGCTCGCTCACAATGCCCCGATCAGTTTTCTGTTCCTTCAAAGTTAAAACACTGCCACAATGTCCAATAATGTCAACTGAAGACACACTCACAAATACAGGCACACACACACACACACACACACACGCAGCCAGCTGTGCATGCTGGAGGCGATGGCGTTATACAGTTCTCCCACATGTAGAGTCTCTAAGTGCTGAGGCCTCCTTGTTTACTTTATGGGTTTTTACTACATGGATTTTATCGGAAACTCTGAGTCATCCTGACCTGCTGACATAAGCAACACTCTCCCACTTTCTCTTTTGTTACGTCTTTGACGTCACGTACTGAGAATGATTTTAAGGACAACAGAGTTTAGAGAGTGGAGCCCTTGGGCGAAGCTTTTTCTACGGCACAACTAGTGTGATGAAATGTTTCTCTTCCTCGTCTGAAGTACCACCTGTGCAGTTCACACGGCCAGGTTTGGCCTGCTCTATCAGGTTTGTTTGTGTGTGTGTGTGTGTGTGTGTATCTTCTCTAAGTGACTCTGGACAAGGTGTAAACGGAGTTGTAAGTGTGTGGTTTTTTGCTTCGGAGACGCTGACACCTCCACCAGGAGAGCAAACTGCATACAACCCCCAACACACAAGCAAAGTCTGATCTCTGTGTTCCTGTCTGATCTCTATATGCTAGTCTGATCTCTGAAAGCCTTTCTGATCTCTATATACTTGTCTCATCACTACATTTTAGTCTGATTTCTGTATACTAGTCTGATCTCTGTATATGTCAGACTGGTCTCAGTATACCTGTGTGAATTCTGGATGCCAGTCTGATCTCTATATGCTAGTCTGATCTCTGTATACAAGTCTGATTTATCTATACTATTTCTGTGAGCCAGTCTGATCCCGATGCCAGTCTGACTTCTGTATGCCAGCATAAGAGTGAATTCACGTGACTGTGCGCGTGTGTGTGTGTGTGTCACGAACACGCCCTCACGTCACTCCAACTTTCACTGCAACAGACTTGCCCCACCAGCCAGTGATGCTGGCGGCACACGCATGACGAGGCCTTATGGACACGCCTTCCTGCCCCGGGACGCACACCCAAGGTGTGGAGGACCTCAGGTATGAATACTCAGCATTTAGTTCATCATCAGAGAGAGAGAGAAATGGGCACAGGGCCACAAACTCATTCAACAAATACTTTCCAAAAGCTGTGACTGAAGGGTGTGACGTAATAACTGTACATTCTAGGAGTGTGTGTGTGCATGTGCGTGTGTGTGTGTGTGTGTGTGTGTATTATGTGAGCTTGTGTTTGTATATGCGTGTTTGTATGTGTGTGTGTGTGCATATGTAGGTCAGTGTGTGTGTGTGTGTGTGTGTGTGTGTGTGTGTGTGTGCATAGTCTGAACTATCCAGACTTCTCTAGCAGGTATTCCCTGACAGAAACAGTGAAAGGAAGTGTTATTTTCCTTGGCAACAGTGTTATGTAATAAACACTGCGTTTGTATCTCTACACTTTGCTTTCAGGAATTGTGAGCCGGTGTGGACGGAGTGTACCGTTCGGCGGTAAGACAGATAATAGGGACTAATGATCTGGTTTGTTCTTGTTTACCTCATTACCGGTGAATCAGCAAGCGTGAGAAAGGCCTGAGGTGCGAAGGCTGAGAGCAGAAGAGCTCAGAGATGCTCACCTATGAAGATCTAAACCACAGCTCTGGAAAACCCAGGTGCAAAGCTCTGGGTAACCACAAGTGTACCGCTCTAGAAAACCATATGACCACAGCTGTGGATAACCACAGGTGCTCCGCTCTAGAAAATAGTATGTCCACAACTATGGGTAACCACAGATCTACAACTGTGGGTAACCACAGGTGCACTGCTCTAGAACACTGGATGTCCACAGCTGTGGGTAACTACAGATCTACAGTTCCTCGTCCAGAGACACAGAAATATCATGACATGGAATTCCAGAAAGCAGTCACATGACATGTGTAAGAAAGGAGTCACATGAGGTTAATTGCAACATTTGCTTGAAGAATTCACCTAGAATTCCTTTTAGCTCAGCTCTGCTGGGTTCACATTTCCAGATGCACACGACAGGATTGAATCTGGGAGCGGAAACTCTGAGCTGGAGTTTAACAATCAGAGTTAACAGGTTGGGTTGAGTGTGTTCCCAGAGAGGGTTAACAGGTTGGGTTGAGTGTGTTCCCAGAGAGGGTTAACAGGTTGGGTTGAGTGTGTTCCCAGAGAGGGTTAACAGGTTGGGTTGAGTGTGTTCCCAGTGGGTTTGAAGCTTTTGGAGTTTGTTTAATTCATGGCACTCTGGCCCGACATTTACATGAATTTTGCATAAATAAAAAAACAAATGCAGGAACCAATCAGGAGACACAGATGTACCGATGGTGTTAACATTTACAGCATTTGGGGAAACAGTTTTATCCAGGATGACTTCCCAGAGTGACCTCGCTCGACCTCATCCAACATGTGAGCTAGAGAAGCACAGGGTTAACAGTTAGGGTTAGTGATTACGGTTAACAGATAGGGTTAGTGATTAGGGTTAACAGTTAGGGTTAGTGGTTAGGGTTAACAGTTAGGGTTAGTGGTTAGGGTTAACAGTTAGGGTTAGTGGTTAGGGTTAACAGTTTGAGTTAGTGATTAGGGTTAACAGTTTGAGTTAGTGATTAGGGTTAACAGGGGTGTCTGCTGTGCCAGTGCCTTGACTTCAAACATACTCCATGTTGTATTTTGTTATGAGAACCAATTAGATTTCCTAACACTTCAATATAAACAAAAACTCTAAAGCACTGTGGAAATTCTGCTATAGTAACAACAGAAAGATGTTGGAGGGGAGTGGAATTTAATCACAGATGTACAGCAGAGTTACATCATCTTACCTATGTCACACTGCCTGGGGAGAAACACTTTTGATGGCCGTGATGCAACTGTGCCAACTTGCAGAAAGGTCTAGTGGTAGTTGGCACTATGGAGGACGGTTTAGAGACAGCTGCGTCGTCAGCAGTGGATTTTGTCTTTTCTGCTGCTGGACTGGTGGAAGACTCCTCTCCAGGGTCTGTCGGTGGAACCTTCGACATGTTGTCTCAAAAGGCCCTGGGAGATCTAGACTGGAAGAATGGTACTAAACAACAGGAGTGGGGGATGCTTTTCACCGTAATACAATCTCAAAAGGCATAAACAACACATTTCATTATGGCACTGTGAGAACAGAGAGATCCAGGGACTGACAGCACACATGAGAGAGTTTGGGTTTAGCACGGAATACGACAAAATCAGAAAGGTAGATAAAGGAGGGACTGTTCTAGAATCTTTCTGATCACAACACACCAGCTCTACATTTGATAGAACATGATATATATATATTTAAAAATGTAGTGAAGTTTGTGTACGTGTGTGTGTGTGTGTGCATATGTGTGTGTGTGCTCTTCTTCTATAAGCGTGTAATGTGTCCAGCATTGAAATCTCTCAATATCTCCTCTAATTATTTATTCTTTGCGTCATGGAGAAGGTGATCTTAATACCTCCCTTTATCTTATGATTCTTCTCTCTTTCTCTGTCTCTCTTTCTCACACACACACACACACACACACACACACACACACACACACACACACACACACACACACACACATGCCATCAGAGAACCAGTTTAGTAATTCATAATGTTTGGTTACTAAACAATTACCTGCCAAATGACTGTCAGTATCTATGCCCAGGCCTGTCCTTAATGGGATTAATAGGTTTAAATATTTGGGCTCATACTAGCACTCTCTCTCTCTCTTTCATTCTCAGTCTCTTTTATCCCTGTATGTTACATTTAGAAACATAAATATTCTGTCTATGTATGTTAGCTGCCTTTAGAAATAAAGTACATAAAAAGCTAATTAAAAGCTAATTAAAAGCCACATTAAGATAAATAAGTTTTTCTGCGAATGATAAATAATCTATATTATTACAGTGATGGTCGTGTGTTTCCTTTTCATTTATTCATATACTGGAGAGCAGGAGAGCAAATCCCCAAGAGAGAGGCTGTTACTGACGAGAAAGGCTGTTCCCCAAGAGAGAGGATGTTCCTGACGAGATAGGCTGTTCCCCAAGAGAGAGGCTGTTCCCCAAGAGAGCAGCTGTTCCCCAAGGGAGAGGCTGTTCCCCAAGAGAGAGGCTGTTCCTGACGAGAGTAGCTGTTCCCCAAGGAAGAGGCTGTTCCCCAAGGGAGAGGCTGTTCCCGACAAGAGTAGCTGTTCCCCAAGGGAGAGGCTGTTCCCGACAAGAGTAGCTGTTCCCCAAGGGAGAGGCTGTTCCGCAAGAGAGAAGATGTTAGAGAGAAGCTGTTCCCCAAGAGAGAAGCTGTACCCAAGAATCAAACTTTTCCCCAAGAGAAAGGCTGTTTCATGGCACACATGTCACTTCCACCAGTGACCCAAAGCAGTAAGGACTGGTGGTTCAGGCAGCAATGCTCTCTGTGTCAGACTCGTTTCCACTGGGACAGTAAAGCATCTCCTACCTTGTTTGTTTGCTCGAGCGTGTGTAATGACAGCTGTACAAATGATGTGGATTGGCTTTTTACATATAAACCATGCCGTTCACGTTCTCTAAGAAGCCTTCTTCAGTGCTGAGAAATGCAGGCATAATTAAATGCTTTGGAGAAACCGCTGTGCCTAAGAGCAGATTTCATCTCTGCACCAAGATGCTGCATCTGTCTAAGTACATACGGCCTATTCAGCTTTCAGAAGGCCACTAATTAAGCCGGGACTTATTTTAGGCTGCATGCGGTTTTAACCAAAGCAGCATGTCTTGACTCAGTTTAAGTCTCAAAACTAAACAAAATGTGATTGTTGAAGCCCAGAGGATAAGGCTATGTGTGTGAGACAGGGGGATGGTGGAAGAAAGACAGAGATAATAAAAGAGAGAGAGAGAGAGAGAGAGGGAAAGAGAGAGAGAGAATGGACACTAGAATGTGTTTATAATCCAGAACTATCTGAGGCCAAGTGTGCTTATAATCCAGAACTCCCTGAGACCAGTCAGTTTATAATCCGTAATTCCCTGAACCTAGTGGATTTATAATCCAGAACTCCCTGAGACCGGTCAGTTTATAATCTGTAATTCCCTGAACCTAGTGGATTTATAATCCAGAACTCCCTGAGACCGGTCAGTTTATAATCCGTAATTCCCTGAAACCAGTGGATTTATAATCCAGAACTCCCTGAGATCAGTGGGTATGCTGTGTCAGTGGGTTCATGTGTAAAACAGCCTTGTCATGTAGAGCTTCAAATTAAGTGCGTAAAACAGTGGCTGGATTCATTTAGCCTGTGGATCAGTAAAGCACAGGTTAAGTCAAGATCAGTCAGTAAAGATCAATCAATAAAGATCAGTCAGTAAAGATCAGTCACTAAACAAAAGACTATAAGGATGTCAGTAAAGATCAGTCAGTAAAGATCAGGCTAAACTGATGAGTATGATTTAAATATGATCAAATGCAACAGGTTATTGGAGTGCGGAGTGGTAAATGAGTGGGTAGAAGGTGTAGATGGGTGAGTTGAGTGGATGGAGAACAGTGCGAAACACACAGCTGTATTACATCACCATTTGATGGTCGAAGCTTCTAAGTTGAAGGAGTATCAGAACCAGTGTGTTTCTGTGGGAGAGACTGTGCTAAAAAACTGCTAAAGAACCTGTGCTAGAGCGACTGTGCTAAAAAAAAATGCTAAAGAACCTGTGCTAAAGAGACTGTGCTAGAGAGACTGTGCTAGATGGATTCTGTGTTAGAGTGGCTATGATTATGCAATAGTCTTAGTGGCTGGAAGTTCCATATATCAGATCCCTGTGTTCAGACATGTTAGTTCAATCAGATGCCCATATTTAGACATCAGATACCCATGATCAGACATCAGATCCCAGAGATCATGTTCATTTAATCTGGACTAAATTAAGAAGATTAAACCTGTACTGGTCGTCACAGGAACACAGTGGCCTGTAGTGATCAGTCATCGAATGCATCTTATCCATGTAATTGTAATCTTTAGGATTATGTAATCCTAAATCATACCTTCTTAACAGGGCTGATCAGTATCGGTGTGTACTGCTTAACAACTGGTATGGTTTGAGCCTGTTGTTTACATATAAACAGCTGTTTAGACATGTAAACAAACCACTGAGCTGAGGGTGATGAGCAAACCGAGGACACTGTATCTATAGCAACATGAGGGTAAATTAGAGCACCTGCTTTGAATCAGAGATCAGAGTTGCAGTGTGTGTGTGTGTGTGTGTGTGTGTGTGTGTGTGAGTGTGTGTGTGTGTCTGTGTTCTCTGAAGATAGTAACACGCAGTGCTGAACTTTCTGTTGTGTATTTGTGTGTCTCTGGGACAGCAGAACTCAACAGGAGCTCAGTGGTAAGATGCTGACGTGCATTTGTATAATTACACTGCAGGAGGATCAGGAAAGGGGGAGGGCAGAGAAGGAGAAAAAGAGAGAGAGAAGGAGAAAAAGAGAGAGAGAGAAGGAGCGAGAGGGGCAGAGAGAGTTAAGACCACAGACAGATGCTCTATACTTAACATGCAGTTGCTCTAGATTTGGTTTTTCTTCACACACACACATACACACACACACACACACACACACACACACACACACACAGTAATGCACCAGCAGTTCCAGGGTTGTGAACACAGTTATATACATTCACACTAGAACAATACCTCATTTATGTTTTGATTTTTTTACCTGCTACGCTTAAATGGCATACAAATATTTTCTTATTTCTTTCTCACTTTCAGTAAAATCTGTTATACTTCAAAATGAACACCAGGGAGGTGTTTGCTCACGGTGCTGAACATCTAACCTGAGTGCTCTGTGGGTTCATGTATGTGATGAGGTATTTGTTGGTGTATTTAACACTTCATTTCAGGTCTCTGTGGGTTAGTGTGTGTGTCTGTCTGTGTGTGTGTGTGTGTGTGTGTGTGTGTGTGTGTGTGTGTGTGTGTGTTTAACACCTGAATTGAGCGCTTCTATGAATGTACTGCATGGGCAAAAGACCCAGCGAGGGATAACACCATCATGGGAAACACATACATTCACACACACATACATTCACACACACACTCACATTTTCTCTTTCTCTCCCTCTCTCTCACACACCCACACACATATACACTCTTTCCATCACACATCCATACACTCTCTCATTCACCCCACTCACTTACTACCCTACTTCTGCACTCATTCAGCACACACACGTACACACACACGCACACAACCACCCCCCCCCCACACACACACACATTGCCTACCCCTAACAAACACACCCCCACCAAACACACACCACACACACACATACACACACACACACACACACACACTGCCCACCCCCACCACACACAAACACAGCCCACCCCCACCAAACACACACACACAGCTTGACAAAATCTGGTAAAACAATGAGACTCAAGGGAAAAATGCCTCAGTTGCATTAGACAATAAAACGCTAATTAGCCCACTAACACCAGGGATAATAAAAATATTGTCTAGACGTGGAGCCTCTAAATGAACGGACGGTGACTTGAGCACCTCTAAGCAAACCAGAGCGAGCGGCATGTCTGCCAGAGACCAGCTCAGCATGACCTGCTTGGAGTTAATAACTTTCACAAGTCTCCCACTTTTACATGTTTGCTGATGTCTACTGAAACAAAGAAGACTAGAGAGGTCACAAATGAGAGAGCGAGAGAGAGAGAGAGAGAGAGAGAGAGAGAGAGAGAGGGAGAGAGGGAGAGAGAGAAAGGGAGAGAGAGAGAGAAAGGGAGAAAGAGAGAGGGAGAGAGAGAGGGAGAGAAGGAGAGGGAGAGAGAGGGAGAGTGTAGGAGATATTGGGGCAGTGGGACACACACAGAGAGATTTAATTAAACAGTTGTTTTATTGCTCTGTTGTGTCTCTTAAAGTTTTCTAAAATAATTGGCTGAGCTATAAGCTCTTTATAGTGATGTGTACTAGTGTAGTTCTGGAGAACAGGTCTAAACCTTCACCACTTCACCTTTATTTGTAGACATTGTTAAGACTAATTTACAAAGGGCTTCCTTGATAAAAGTATGTGCAAATATAAAATAAAGTAGAGAATAAACTGAATAAAACACATAAATAAATAAATAAATAAATAAATAAATAAATACCAGGAATGTTCCGGAAAAATAAACATAAACTACAAAAATAGACAGAAACTTATTTTTCTACAGAAACAAATATGAGAAAAACATCTCAGATAAAAACAAATATCTAAAACAAACTTTCTAAAAAAATATTTTTTATAAAAATAACCTAAAACACATCTCAGATAAATGTCTGCTATCAGGCACTGAGTCAAACCCATGACCTCTAACCTCATGGCTTGCTGTCGTTTAACTACTGTGATCCCTTCACATGGAGGTCAGCAGGAGAAGGCCAGTTTGAACCTGCTCCTGCTCCGCCCAGAGCTGCCTTACTATTGGAGGAGAGGAAAACATGCAGCAGTGCAATGATTGGTTTATAAAGGGGTTTACGAGAATCACCAGGGCTGCTCTCTGTCTGCTTCTGAAGACCTTCTCCGTTGGCAGCAGACAGACCGTGTGGTTCTGTGGTTTACCATGGTAGACAGCGGCTGTAGACTCCAGCTTGCTTTGCAGCTTGAGGGTTCTGGTGATTTGTTATTTTTTACTTTTATGAATCTCGGTCTTTTCACCTGAAGCCCATATATGCAAGGCTGATGTGGGTGTTTTATATATATATATATATATATATATATATATATAAGGAGAGAGAGATGTGGGGACAGTGAGAGAATGAGAGATGTGTGGGGGCAGAGAGACAGATGATGGATGAGTGTACCTTTGTGCTGACTCAGGAGCATGACGTGGCAGAAAAGCACCTAGACACCCAAACTCATAGCTGCCATTGTCAACGTGGCTTACTGCACCAACCCCAGGACACCAGCCCCCAGGTCCCCAGCCAGTCATTCCTCCAGCCCACCAGCCCACCAGCCAGCCAGCCCACCAGTCCACCAGCCAGCCAGCCAGCCAGCCACAGAGTTACAGCTAATGATAAAAGGAATTAGAGCAAGCCTGCAGCTCTGATGTGGTTTTCTTTGAGGGACTGGAAGGACTTTTGGAAAGGCTTTCATGTTCAACACGTTGTTTTACAGGCCTGTATTTCAGAAGAACTGCTCCAGACACTTCATATCATGATGCGACATATTCTGGCTCCCAGAATAGTGGGAACTGAACATCAGGTACTTCTGACGCTTGGTAGACACCTACCTCCCAGAATCAGAAAGCCATTCACTTTATCCCAGGGTGGGCTGTTGGACCCTCAAAGATGTGAGACATGAACTTGAGTGATACGTGTCCTGATGCTACAGGAGAGTGATATAGAGTGATACAAAGTGATATAGAGTGATACAGAGTGATACATAGTGACATAAAGTGATATAGACTGATGGAGTGATATAGAGTAATTCAGAGTGATTCAGAGTGATATAGAGTGATATAGAGTAATACAGTGTGATTCAGAGTGATATATAGTAATACAGAGTGATTCAGAGTGATATAGAGTGACATAGAAGAGTGAATAACCCAATGGAAAAAGCTTTGCTCCTGATCCCACTTTGTTGTAATGGGCAACACGTATCACATTTATGGCCGTGCTGAAGTTTTTCTCATATATGAAGAACTCACTTTAATAGTAATATCAGTTTCAGGAGAAGTTCTGAAGTTCATGTGAAGTTGTTTAGTGAAAGTTAACAGGTTTGTCAAGGACTCAAGGTGACTGGACTTGAACTGTGCAGAAACACTTCTAGTCATAAACACTTTCTGTCACGCCTCAAAAATATCCCCAAAAAGCCAGTGAAACCTCAGAGACTTAAAATTGTGCCTTGAAAAAATAAAATTTTCCACTAGAGACAAACCCTCTCCACAGACTCTTATGCAAGTGTTTTACACAGAGTGAGTACATGTGTATGTGTTTGTGAGGGAGTGTAAATGTGTGTGTATGAGTGTATGAGTGTGTGTATGAGTGTGTGAGTGTGTGTATGAGTTCATGACTGTGTGAGTGTGTGTGTGTGTATTAGTGTGTGCGTGTGTGTATATGTGTGTATGTGTATGTAAGTGTGTATAAGTGTATGTGTGTGTGAATGTGTGTGTGTGTGTGTATTAGTGTGTGAGTGTGTATGTGTATGTGAGTGTGTGTGTGCGGATGAGTGTGTGTGTGTATGAGTATATGTGTGTGTGAATGTGTGTATGTGTGTGTGTGTGAGTGTGTGCGTGTGAGTGTGTGTGTGTGTGTGTGTGTGAATGTGTGTGTGTGTGTGAGTGTGTGTGAGGACCACAGTAAGTGTAATGTGAGCACTCAAAGAGGGGCATCATTACTAGAGAGACGCTGACAGTGAACATTTATGTTTGTTTAAACTTCTGCTCACAGCCAAACTGTCATTTATGGTCGACTGTGGGAATGTGGTGGTTTATGAATGAGGGGCAGAAAATGGAGAGAGAGACAAAGAGATAGATAGATAGATAGATAGATAGATAGATAGATAGACAGAAACCTGAGTTATCATGTCTACACACATGTAGTTCATTCCTTCTTACATTAAAAGTAATACTATTGAAATCACATTACAATAAAATAGATTCCAGTTTACTATGATTCAATTTTAGAGTGTATTCAGATTTCAGATTCAGATTCAGAAATACTTTATTGATCCCAGAGGGAAATTGCATTTTTTTACAGTAGCAGTAAAGAAAAGAAAAGAATAAACCCTCTAAAAATAATTTAAACAATTTAAAACAGTGAGAAAAAAATTGCACTATATACATATACTTCACAATGTCCACCAGGTGCATGGAAGGTTTCCGGATGACTGATACTCTCTTAGAACGTGGTGTTGAGGAATGCAATGTTCTAGAACGAGGCATTCTAGAACTCAGAATCGAGGAATGCAATGTTCTAGAACAAGCCGTTCTAGAACTCAGTGTCGAGCAATGCAATGTTCTAGAACGAGGTGTTCTAGAACACCTCACAGCATTGCGGAACGCAGTGTTTTAGAATGAGGTGTTCCAGAATGCGTCGTTGACGATGAGGTTGCCGTGGTGCTGGAGAGCGGGCTGACGATGCGTATATCCTGTGCCTGTCCCCTGTGACAAGTGCTGCTGGGAAGAGGGTACGCAGTGTGTGAGGTACAGGCCAATCTACAACTGATGACTAGGACACCCTGTTCTCACCTCCCAGCATGGGAAAAAAAAAATCATAGTAGGGATTATCTATGTGTGTGTGTGTGTGTGTGTGTGCAGGCATGCATGTGTATGTGCATATGTGTCTGTTTTCACATCATTTATGTGATTGAGTCACTAGTTTGATGAGATGTGTTAGAGTATGTGTGTTTGTGTGTGTGTGTGTGTGTGTGTGTGTGTGTGTGTAGGGTGGTTCACAATACCACCAAAATACTTACATCAATACATGCAACATTTAATAAAAGTAACCATCACTGCTCCCATATTGGTAAACACTAATTAGTAGTTTAGGTTTAATTAAGTAATTTACTTAGTAGTTTAAGCATTGAATGTCTCAAACTGCATTAAAATACATTTTAATAAAAAGAACCAATAAAAAGTAGATTGTTTTGCTAAAATTGTGTTATTGATATAGTATGTAAATTAATGCATTAGTTATTATAAAAAACCACAAATGCCAGGTGAGGATCTATGGGTAAGAACTAATGAATTATTAAAGTGATCATTAGTGTAACTTTGATATATTGATTTCTAATTAGACCCTCAACTGTGGAAACACATGGCTGAGTGGGGTTCACCCCCCTCCACCCTGGGCAGCAGGCAGGAGCTGGAGCTGCTCAGGGTGGGTGGGGGTAATTATAGCTGATGAATATTTTACAACTCGAATAAATTAACATTTTATCCAGAGCAGCACGTTAGGGTGGACGGCGGAGCTGGCAGTGTGCGTGCGTTGGGAAAAAATATTTCAATATTTATAATCACACCTATGTATAATCACACAAGTAATGGATGAACTTTAATCGTTGTGTTTACTGTTTGTAATATTGTTATTGTGGTGCCCGATGGTCGGCCACTGTTATATAATAAATGTTGAGTTGATTTACAGTGTTAACTACAACAATAAATACAGCATTAACTACAACATTAAACAATTAAAAACAATTACAGCCACAAATACAGTTTTGACTAAAACAATGTATACAGCAGTAATTACTACATTAACCACAGTGTTAACTACAAGAAGACATTCAAACATGATTACCAACTACAATAAATGGAGCAATGAAAAGTAATGCAAAGTTTTCAGACACAGCACTTGTCATATCACACACACACACACACACACACACACACACACACACACACACACACACACACACACTGGAGCGTTTCTCATTGGAACAGCTCCGCTCTCTTCCGCTGACGTGTTAGTGCTTTGGTGATGACGGGAATCACCAATCCACTTTAAGCCGAGGACCAAGACAGATGATACTCACGTTCTTCACAAACGTACCAAATACACGCACACACATGTAGCTACACACCCACACACACTTTCTTTCTCTCTCTCTCTCTCTCACACACACACATACACTCACACCACACACTTCTGTTGTGATATTCTGTCCTCTCGTTTATATACACCTAGACATATGTCTAGACATATACACATTGTGAACACTGGTTTTAGTTCTGAACTGCTTACATCTCAACAGAACCTAACCTGAAGATTTGCCACCCCCCTCATCCCCCAACGTCACCTCCGGTCCACAGATTTGCCCCTGAGGCGATTCCTCCAGTTTCTGTTCTGTCATGAAGCGCTGGGCTCCACACAACATCTCCAGACCTCCTACATGACAAGCAGCTTTGAAGAGCCCGACAGGATGTAGAGAAGAGAACATCAGCCTGTCGATGGCCTTCACCAGGCCCTGTCACAGACAACAGTACAACGAAACAAGACTCACACACACACACACTTTCTTGTGCGCGTGCGCACTCTTACACGCACGCACATGTACACGTGTACGCACACAAACACACATATACACATACATAAGCACAAATTCACACCTGTCTCAAAATTACACCTGCCAAAATCTGCATATCAATAAAGTTTAAATGTATACTATTCTAAAATTATACTAGAGTTTGACATTCTAAACTACACCTGATTCTTATATTCAAAACTATACTACTGTAGAGTCTGACACCACTCCTTGAGCTCCTAATGACCCACCCAAACCACACCCACTGACCTCTTAATGACCTACTCAAACCACACCCACTGACCTCTTAATGACCCACCCAAACCACACCCACTTAACTCCTAATGACCCCCTCCAAAACTCCGCCCACTCCATTCCTGATGATCCACCCGAACTCCACCTACTGTCTGGTTCAGTAAAACACTGTGGAATGCTGCTTTAGATGCAGTACGTCTTGATATAGTGGGTGAAGTTTTTCCATGACCATGGGGACTCTATTAAGCTTCTGTGTCTGACTGTGTTTGACTGTGTTTTACTGTGTCTAGCCTGTGTCTGACTGTGTTTGACTGCGTCTAGCCTGTATCTGACTGTGTTTGCTTGGCTAAGACCATGTTTCCCTTCTAAAGCCTGTGTCTGACTGTCTTTGACTGGGCTAAGACCTTTATTTGGCCCTAAGAGATTGTGGTCTCAGCTGAGACCTATCTCCCATGGCAACCTGCACTACCAGAACCTCTATCTGGCTGCTCTATTCTAATACTCTGCCTGTCTGAACACATCTCCTCCAGGAGCTGCTGTATGAATCATCTTCTCCTTCTCTGTCTTTCCCACTCCCTTTCTCTCTCTCTCCCCCTCTCCCTCTCTCCCCCTCCCTCCCTCTCTCTCTCTCTCTCTCCCTCATTCTCACTCTCCTACCTCTCTCTCTCCCTCCCTCCCTCCCTCCCTCTCTCTCTCTCTCTTTCTCTCTCTCTCTCCCACCTTTCCCTCTCTCTCTCTCTCTCTCTCTCTCTCTCTCCCTCTCTCACCTCTCTCTCTCTCCCTCTCATTCCTGCTCTCCTCCCTCTCTCTCCTCTGGCTGTCTCTCCCTCTTTCTATATCTCTTTCTCCCCCTCTCGATACCTCTAACTCTCTCTCGTTTTCCTTCACTCATCTTTCAGTTTCTTTCTCCCCATCTATTCTTCTCTCTCTCTCTCTCTCTCCCTCCCTCTCCCTGAGTTCCTCTCTCTCTTTTCACTTGTCTATGAGATTACCTGAAAAATCAACCAATGAATAAATTGTGTGCTAAATTATCTATGGAACATTCCAGGTCTTTATTTCTTTCCTCTCTGCTCTCTTGTGGCTCTTCCCAAACAGCGATGGTGTTAAATACATCAACTTTTCTCACTACCAAAGACACTGGGTCATTCCTCACCACAGAACCAAAGTAGACAGGACACCCACACTGAAATCTGTACATTTTAGGACAGCCTGCCCTGCTGTTACATTAAACATTACATTAAATTAACTTTTAATGTACAGTTTACCTTTTTTTTAAATCCAGTTTTAAGCCTTCCTTTTACTTTCAAATGTTAATTCAATATTGCAAGGCAAAATCTGTTGTTTTTTTTTTTTTTTACTTTTCGTTGGAGAAATGTGTATATGGTAAACATGGTGTATCCAGGAACCTCGTTCTGGTGTTGAATGAATACAAAACTCACATGAGTGACAGTGTGTTACAGAGCCTGAGTTTAAACAGTGGCTGAAGGAGACAAAGCTAATGAAAGTGTTGTTGTTTAGTAACCAGCTGTCCGCAGGCGTTCCTGAGGCGTCTCAGAGGCTCAGGTAAACAGCTTTGTACCAAACTGTTGCAAGTTGTATATGTGAAAGTGTGTGTGTGTGTGTGTGTGTGTGTGTGTGTGTGTGTGTTTCCACAACAGCCACATAAGCTTTTTACAACCCGTTTCTGGGCAAACATGGGAATATCGTCATGGAGATGTAGTATGTTGAGCAGTTGTTCAGGAGAGGTGGGAAGAGTTTCACCTGTTTGCACCACTAGCAGATAACAGGTAACAATGCCCCCCCCCCACCCCAGCAGGGTGTGTCATGCATGTGCATGGATTCCAGAGATAAACCTAGAGTTTCCTTCATTGAACTGTTGCTTACGTTGCCGTGGCGACTTCTCTCACCTGCCTAGGTTTGACCTGCCCTCACCACCATTCAGCTACACCATCACCTCCATTCAACTACACCCTCACCACCATTCAGCTACACCATCACCTCC
>JAOYMR010000020.1:1070073-1083542 GCA_025802075.1 Tenebrosternarchus preto
TTATTATAGGTTATGGTGGTTTATTATAGGTTATGATAGTTTATTATAGATTGTTATAGTTTATTATAGGTTATGGTGGTTTATTATAGATTATGATAGTTTATTATAGATTGTTATAGTTTATTATAGGTTATGGTGGTTGATTGTAGGTTATGATAGTTTATTATAGGTTATGGTAGCTTAGAGGCTGGGATGGACATTAATGAAGAATATTCAAAGCCTCCTGCTTTGAGTTTGTTTCTTGCTCACACACAGCAGGGGCTGGTGAAGCATGGGGTCAGTCACACACTAATTGGCTGAATCCTCATGTGGGTGGTTGCTCTGTTACACACACACACACACACATACACACTTTAATAAGCTGCCCTTAGCAGTACATATAAATGTTGCATTAGAACATGATAGTTTTAAGCTCTGACATTTGCAGTGATACTGTAATACTGTACCTTTCACCCATACTCACCCTCAGGTATACTCACCTTCACCCATACTCACCCATACTCACCCTCAGGTATACTCACCTTCACCCATACTCACCCTCACGTATACTCACCTTCACCCATACTCACCCTCAGGTATACTCACCTTCACCCATACTCACCCATAGTCACCTTCAGTCATTATCACCCACCTTACCCACAATGTACCATACTCATCTTCATACTAATCCTCACCATACTTTTCCTCATACTCACCCATCTCAGCTTCAACCACACTTACCCATCTCACCCATACTAACCTCAGTCATACTCACCAACCTGACCTATACTCAACCTGAGCTATACTCCCCCACTATGCACTTCAACCAAACTCACTCTCACCCATACTCAACCTGAGCTGTACTCACACACTTTGCCCATGTTCACCTTCACCCATACTCAACCTCAGGTATACTCACCTTCACCCATACTCAACCTCAGTCAAACTCATCCATCTCAACCTGAGCCATCTCACCCAGGCTATAATCACACACTACACACTTCAACCATACTCAACCATATTTATCTACCTCATCTATACCAATCCTCTATACTCAGCTACTCTCTGTTTCCTTCCCTTTAATCTATCCCTCACAAACCTAGCTGCATAAGGTTCCTACCCTCTAAAGCAGTCCATGGTCCCAGTGCTAAACTTGGCCTAGCACTGAATTGGTACAGTAGACTTTTTTTTGCCTTGAAAGCAGTTCATCAATCCACCCACACCCAGAAGATAGCCAGGCATTACATGGATCCCACAGCAAAACCTGTTATCTAGGGGAAAGGAAATATTATGGAAATCCCTTCAAATATTTAAGATATTCCTGGTAATGAGAGCAATGTGTAATTGTGTATGGAAGCAAAACTAATAAGTTTTGTCTTTTATATTTGATAGCCAATTATGACAATATTGGTGATAGTCAGTATTGATGATTAGACAAAACTACTGATAACCTAGCTAATGTCAGTTAACCTAGCTAACGACAGTTAAGCTAGTTAGCTGACGTTAGCTAGGTTAACTGACATTGGCTAGGTTAACTGATGTTAGCTAGCAGCCCAGCATCTCAGTGTTTGCAAAATTTAACGTTAAATTCAAAATGTTAATGTCAGTTTACCTAGCTAATGTCAGTTAACCTAGCTAGAGGCTAGTGGGAACCACCTATAGTAACTCAAATGTATTGCATGAAACCATGGAAGGACAGGGAAGACAAGGAAGAAAGAAAGAGAGAAGGAGACAGAGAAAGTGATTGATGAGATCAGAAAGAACCACAGAGAAAGAGATTGATGAGATGTCATATTAGTGGCCTTCCCTTCAGAGAGTATCATGACAAAAACACAGACTCGCGCTCATACACTCCCCCCGCCCCCCCCTCTCTCTCTCACACACACACACACACACACACACACACACACACTGTTATCTGGTCCTGCAACTATCTTGGATCACTGCCTCTGTAGTCTGCCAGTGATTCTAAATGATAAAATCGTACCTCTATTCAGAATTTAGCTCCACAATACAACACACTTTAGAACTGGAATGTGTCCAGAATTCCAGAATTTGTCCTGTATTTGTCTGTGTATTTGGAAATGCCCAGTGTTTATTAGAATTCTGCAATGCATCTTTTATCTTGACGACATTTCGAGCCAGACTGTAATTGTGGCACCAGACAGAGCAAGAATTTCCTTCCTGTATTCAGACTCGTCATCATCCCTTTTGAATCCATTCACCATGGCATCATCCACCAAACTTTATGATTCGGGTGTTATTAGATTTGCCCACGCATTCATGGGTAAACAGACTGAATGGCAGAGAGGATAAGACTAGGCATCACAGGCAATATACCTGAAACTCCGCTACCAATCCTGGGGCCCACTGGTGAAAAAAATCCAGCATCCAGTTGCCAGGGGAGACAATATTATAGGATCTGAAGATTCCATACAATATCTATCAATTCATATTTATGTTTGCATGCTTCTCTTTGAGCAGAATTAAGTCCTAGAAAATCATTAATACATTCAGGCTTTCTTCCTCCCTCTCTCTCTCTCTCTCTCTCTTTTTCACGCACACACACACTACTCCTTCAGTCTCCAGATTCCTCACCCTGCTGTTTTTATAGCTTCAGAGAACTGTGTTAACAAGCAGTTTAAATTTACACACATACGCACACATGAAAACGCTTGGACAGTGGAAGAAGGTCTGGCACTTCACGCATGGACATAGACATGATGTCCTTGTGAGGGGAAATCACAAATTGGACTGGCCCTGTCTGATCCAGCCAGTGTGTACAGGACAGAAATCACAAATTGGACTGGCCCTGTCTGATCCAGCCAGTGTGTACAGGATAGAAATTCGTTCATCAGCCAATCTCAATGAAGTGTTTATCGTGCCATTTCTGGTGTTGGTATTGATGTTGTTACTGTACTGATATGTAGACAATAATTACACAGCACCCATCACCAACTCACAACACAGCACAAATACACAACACACCAACGTAGAGCACATAGCAATGGGAAAAAAAAACTATTGCTCATTGCTAGTTCTGAGTCACTTGTTGACGTCAGTTCAGTAAAAATAAAAGTAGCAAAGCAATGGACGACATCTTAGTTACACTGTCACCATTTTAACATGTTTGCATATATCTCACACATGGGAACAAGCATAACTTATCAACCCCATCATGCACAGAAGAATAACATATTTAAGAATTCCAAATATAAAAATGTCATTTACAGTAAAAATTATTCATAACCTAGTTCAATGGTATCTTGGACTCTAACCTGTTGTACTGACTAGGATGAAGTCACTGTGGATAGGAGTATCCTGTAAATGCAGTAAACGTCAATGTAAGTGTACTGTGATAGATGTGTTGGGCTAACAGCTATACACTGAGAAACAGTGAGAGAAATAGAGAGGAAGAAGCGCAGTGAGGGCGGAGTTAGAGGTGAAGGATAAAGAGAGGGCGGGGTTAGAGGTGAAGAATGAAGAGAGGGCGGGGTTAGAAGCGAAGAATGAAGAGAGGGCGGAGTTAGAGGTGGAGGATGAAGAGAGGGCGGAGTTAGAGGCGAAGGATGAAGAGAGGGCGGGGTTAGAGGTGAAGGATGAAGAGAGGGCGGAGTTAGAGGTGAAGGATAAAGAGAGGGCGGGGTTAGAGGTGAAGAATGAATAGAGGGCGGGGTTAGAAGCGAAGAATGAAGAGAGGGCGGAGTTAGAGGTGGAGGATAAAGACAAGGTGGTTAAATTCTTTGCTTAGATTGTTCTTGTTTTTGCCTTTTCTGGATTTTTACTCTTTCAGTGGTGTTGTGTGGTATATGTCCTCCCTCTGAATAGGCCAACCTCTGCTAAAGTTCTGCTAAAGAACAGAGGAATGCTAAATGTGTAATATAATTAAATAATATAAATATTCACTAAATAATTCATTCTATTATAATAAAAAATCAATGTAATCAAAACTTATTCAGATGTTTTAATGCATTATAATGACATGCATTTGCGTCCAGGTGGGCAAAATAATTTTAAATGAATCACAGTCGAAACCTTGACAAATTCTTATTCGGCCAGTGATCGATACATTAACTAGTCTGGCGTTGTTCTTTAAGGGAATATGACTCTTATTTTAGTCGTGAGTTGGACGTTCACGCAGATGGTGTGGAATTGTAAGCGTTTCTTGGGTGGGTGTGAGTTGTGAGTTAAGAGCGGAGTCCTGCGGGGGACAAACTGGGGAGGGGGGGGGGGGGGCGGCATCACTCTTTGTGCGTGCGTGCGTGCGTGTATGTGCGCGGGATAAAAAGAAAAAGAGAGCGAGAGAGATCGCGTTTCAGTCCCCGACAGCATCAGGACCATTCAATACACGCGCGCACGGTGTCCTTCAGTATCCAAAGGCAGAAACCTTTTATATTATAAAGCTGGTCAGCGCAACAAATTGATATTTCACAAATAGCCTCGGATTTTCATAAAGGGATTTATTTGTCTAGTTCAAGAAAATTCAAGAAAAGCATCGTGAGAAATAGGTAGGTCCACAATCCACAAGTCTGAGTGTGAAAGATGATTAGTTGCAACATTTCTCTTTGAAATTGTTTGAACTGTTTAAATTCCTACAAGTTGCATTTATTTTGAATTTCTTTAAATTATAATTCCGCCAAAAATATCACAAAGCTTGGCTAGTTTAAGAGATAGTTACTACTCAGATACACATTTCACACGAGAAAGGGGCAATTAAGTCATAATCGACGCAAATGCAGTGCAAACAGGTGTTTATAATTCACTGACACGACAATTTTATGACTCCCAGTTGTGACTCCCAGTACTAACATTATGCCGTATAGGCTGCACTGTAAATAAAACGTGAAAAGTGAGCAGCCGCGCGCAGACTGCGCCCTGCACATCGCTCGAGAACTTCAGTTGCGCGTGATGTGACTACTCCACAGCAACCGCGAAGCCGTTTGTGCCCATCATGGACGTATTGATGAAAGGACTGTCAAAAGCCAAAGACGGAGTAGCTATGGCCGCGGAGAAAACCAAGCAAGGCGTGACGGGCGCCGCAGGCATGACAAAAGATGGGGTCCTTTACGTTGGTAAGACCTTTGAGAGCCACTCCGACCGTACGATGGTCGTACAATAAGTTCCTGTATTGTGTTCGTGCCTGTCAAACACTGTCACGTCAAATAAAGGCATTAGACGTCTAGTTAGTGTTTGATTATGTCCTTCTCATTCTATCCGTAAAATTTACGAATGGAATTTATTTTATTTAACTGGTCGTAATCTTATCGTACATGAAAAACTGTTAAGAAGTTATTCCTTTAACCCACAGGAACGAAAACCAGGGATGGAGTCACTACAGGTAAAACCAATATACTATACTAAAGCTTTCATCCTATTTAAAGAATAATGAAATAGTTTCAGTTAAGTTCTGTTTGTACAGCTGAATTTGTTAATATATAAAAAATAAACAAATGACATAACATATTTTAACTCTGCCAGTGTTTAATCGCAAAGTCCAGGATGTATAGTCCACTAGACATCTGCAGACTGCATTTTAACGAACAAAAGCTCATTTGACACTATACTGCACTGGTAATACTACATCCTCGAGCATGTGTACCAGAGAACCTGGTCTTTCATTGAACACCATCGTTTATCATGACTCTGCGAGGTCAGACATTTAGCCAATATTCTCTAAACATCTGCTGGATACATATCGCTGGAGATCATTGCAAGGAAAGTAGATCTGGGGAATTAGGGTGGAAGAATTAAGAAGGAACAAGGCTGGATGAATTAGGTTGGAGAAAGAGATAAAAAAGGAGGATGAACCAAACATGTATTGCCAAAAGGAGGTTGTGGAGGAACGTTTAAGAGAGCGGTAACATATGACTGTCACAGTGATCAGGTATAGACAGGTGTAATGAAGATACTCAGAAAAGCAGGTGTTTCAAAAAGTCTCTGAATGCTCACGAAAACAGAATTTCATATGGATATATTCAACCTGAAGCATCTATCTAAGAAGACAGCCTGTAGCATGAAAATGAAAGTGTATATACACCAACAGATTGTTTGTGGAACAGTGTTGGAGAACTGGGTGTTTGTTTAACAGTGTTGGAAACTGAGTGTTTATATAACAGTGGGTTGGAGAACTGAGTGTAAACATTTACTAATTATTGAGTCTTTGCATAACATTGTGTTAGAGAACTGAGTCTTTGTAAACATTTACTAATTATTGAGTCTTTGTATAACAATGGGTTGGAGAACTGAGTCTTTGTAAACATTTACTATTTACAGAGTGTTTGCATAACAGTGTGATAGAGAACTGAGTCTTCATAAACATTTATCAATATTTACTGAGTCTTTGTGTACTGATTCTCCATCATCTCTCAAGCCTTTTCACAACATACAGTTTCATAGCTAAATGAATGTCTGAGAGACACAAGCATTCCCTTTAAGGACTGGATTCTGCTGTGAGCTGTTCGAGCTGCTGTAACCTTGGATCCTCTCACAATGAATGCAGTACTGTATTCACTCTACTCATCTCCAGGGCTACACAGTGGACTTAAAACCTTGGATATGCAATATTTACTCAAAAGTGACATTGTTTACACATTAATAAAATAATGTTACAGGTGATGCAGATGATATCTAAATAGTAAGAAAGATCTGCTTCGAGGAGATTAAAAAAACATTTTAAAAGTTTTTAGTTTGACAAGTCTTCTCTACAGGTGTTATTTTCTATATATGATATTCTACAGGTGTTATGTTATATAGATGATACATCCTACAGGTGTTATGCTCTATTTATGATATTCTACAGGTGTTATGCTCTATATATATGATCAATTCTACAGGTGTTATGCTCTATAGATTGTACATTCTAAAGGTGTTATGCTCTATTTATGATATTCTACAGGTGTTATGCTCTATATATGATCGGTTCTACAGGTGTTATGCTCTATATATGATCGGTTCTACAGGTGTTATGCTCTATATATGATCAGTTCTACAGGTGCTATGCTCTATAGATTGTACATTCTAAAGGTGTGCTCTACAGGTGTGCAGGATGCCTATGTGCAATGTCTGTCCATGTCACTGTGGAGCCTCCAGTGTGCAGTGTTAATCTCCTCATGTCACTGAGGAGCCTCCAGTGTGCAGTGTTAATCTCCTCATGTCACTGTGGAGTCTCCAGTGTGCAGTGTTAATTTCCTCATGTCACTGTGGAAGCTGGAGGCTGTGGCCAATCTACTTAGAGGATGGAGAGTTTTCAGGATATTGGATGTTCTGGGTGAAAGCCTGCATGTGGAGGACTCTTGGGATCAACCAGTTGTCCTACTGGCCTACTGAACCATGACACAGTCCAGAGTTAAATGTTTATGTCTCATGTGAACACTTCAGGTGGGTTGGCTGGGGACATTTAGTAAGAGACATTTGGCTGGGGATGATTGGCTGGGGATGCCTGGCTGGGACTATTGGCTTAGAAATATTGGCTGGGGATGATTGGCTAGATACATTTGGCTTAGGATGATTGGCTGGGAATTATTGGGTGGGGATTATTGGCTGGATACATTTGGCTTAGAATGATTGGCTGGGAACTATTGGGTGGGGATGATTGGCTGGGAATTATTGGGTGGGGATGACTAGCTGGAGACATTTGGCTGAGAATGCCTGGCTGGGGACTATTAGCTGGGGACGATTAGCTGAGAAAGATTGTCCTGGGATGATTGGGGGGGGGGGTCCTAACGGCTGCACTGACACAGGACATCTAAACTCCTGTATAATTGAAGTATCTTAGGACCTAACAGTGATGCCGGGGTTAGGATTTCAAAGATATAGATATACAATGTTTGTACCATGAGCAGGCAACAATAAACACATAAGATTCCATTTTTGTACAGTTCTAAGAGAGCCAGTGTCTTCTCTGATGTAATCAATAGCAACTGTTGATGTAATAAAATAAATATTTTTGGTCAGTCTGGGAATGAAGCTCTTGGGAGAGCATGATCCGATAGTTCTAGAACGTGGTTCTTGTGGTTAGCGTAAGTGCAGTACGTAGGTGTTTGCACGCCTGAGCAGTAACTCTCCAAAAGTGCAGTTATGACGTAACAGCTCTGCCAAACTCGGCCACGGTTATGATTTAGTAACTTTGCACGCTGCTAATGTGTTTGTCATACAGCGCCTTGCACCACATGCTGAAATACAATGTTTATCTGTGAGATTAGCACTGAAATAACACACAGTTTAAACAGAAATGACTTAGGGATTTATTTTTTTTGACAGATGTTTTATATTTTATAAAAATATATATACTTTTTCGGTTAGTGAGTTTTGCTGTTTATTTTGGCTATACTTGTGTGAGAGGCTAAACTGCACACACAGACAGAGGATTTGATTTGAATCTTGTCTATAAAAGGGATTTAGTGTAGAGCTATTCAAACTGCATGTACGTACATATCTACAGGGGCAAGTCTGCTGAAGATGCAGTCCTTCCATGTCGTATGTGTTAACCTGTTCAACCACGTGGATTTCACTGTTGACAACCTGAGCTTGCCAACTCGTTATTAGCAGCTAATTTCTGTGCCACTCCGTCCTTCCCAGTTGCCGAGAAAACTGTCTCGGGCGTATCCCAGGTGAGCGGCGTCATGGTAACCGGCGTCACAACAGTGGCTCAAAAGACCGTGGAGGGGGCGGGTAACATCGCCGCAGCAACAGGCCTCGTGAAGAAGGACACGGCCAAACCGGTGAGAGAAACACTGGAAGCGCAGGTAGAGGGCGGGGCTGGGGTGGTCGCTGGGGGTCGCATGCAGTCATGTGACCCTCTCTGGAATCATCACACTCAGCTGCCACATCACTGCATGAAACCGTGATTCACTTTCTCGTGCTTTTCTGTTCCCACACGACTCAACTTCTTCCACGATACCACAACTCAGCTGACCTTCCGAGTATGTTGGAATTATCCACACATTCCCTTGTGATAATTAGAGTGAGGAGAGCAACTCCAACCCCTGCCCCTTGTTCCAAAGCTCCGCCTACCCCTTTTTTCTAAAGCCTATCTGCTATTCTAGCTCATTCATCTCTGAGGTCCTGAAGGCATTGCACTGTACGGTCCTCACCGCTGTGTAGAGATACTGTGTTGCTGATCCTGTACTGTGAGCTTTATGTAAACTATCGTCTGAGCTACGGATGCCGTGGAAACATGGAGCTGAATCCAGGATGCTGAATTGGGTTCTGTGGTAAAAACAGCGGTTCTAGTGTGAAGAGAGTTCTTCTTGACCTCAGCCATGGTGTAAGCTGTGAAAGCCACAGAGTTTGTGTAAATGAACCCACAGAGTGTGTGTAAATGAGCCCACAGAGTGTGTGTAAATCAGCCCACAGAGTGTGTAAATATCGAGCACAGTCATGAACACTGTCTCTGGAAGCGAATGTCAGTTCATCTCTACGTCTAATGAAGATGTCCTCCTCGTCCAAGGATTGCACTACTTGAACACTCACACACACACACTCTCACACCTACTGTACACTTATCAGGCATATATGACGCTGCCGTGTGGATGTGAGGATCAAACACGGACCGTGAATCATCCACTCCCTGAGACGGCTCTTGTGCGGGCCAGGGTTGCCATGGCGATGTTAATCGTCAAACGAAAGCTCCATGGGTGGTGGTTTGTTACTGGCTTCACAGGCAAGAAACAGGAGGAGAGGAGAGGAGAGGAGAAAGGAGAGAGGAACAGATGAGGAGTGGAGAGGAGTGGAGTGGAGAGGAGAGAGGAACAGATGAGGAGAGGAGAGAGGAACAGATGAGGAGTGGAGAGGAGAGGAGTTGAAAGTGGAGGAGAAGAGAAAGAGGAGGAGGAGGTGAAGGAGGAAGAGGAGGAGGAGGTGGAGTGGCCCTCTGTTAGTCTAACTGTCGAATGATTCACTCTGCTCATCACCAGGCCTGATAAAACACGATGACTCTCACATAATCTGTTTACCTGTCGCTGTCCTCCTTAGTGGAGCTGATTAATGAGAAGGTGAAGGACTTATAATGGAGAAGGGATGAGGGCATCGCGTGTGATTATGAAAAGCTTCATCACTGGAGATAAATGGAGCCCTCAGTGACCTGGTTGTAGGGAGGCCAGCGTGGAGCAGAAGCAAATGGATTAGTTTCCCTTATGAGACAGAGAGTAAAAAACCCAACAACAGCTTTTCATTAAACACACACACACACTTTCATTAAAAACACACATACACAAACACCTATTTATTACAAAATTAAATGAAAAAAACACACAACTAAGATAGGGTTTCGATCAATGACACACACACACACACACACACACATCCCGTTCCTCATCTATCCACTCCATTAATTAGGGCGAGTGACGGATGGAGCCGTCAGATTACAGGCACTCGGGAGGAACGGCTAAATGAGTTTGGGTGCTGGTAAGCCTGAAGCCGAAGCTCCGCCCACGTCTGCAGCTCCGCCCACTAAAGTTTTGTTATCCTGGAAAGGCTGGCCTCAAGTGTAGTGGCGCCACCTGGTTGACATCTGAAGCTCCCGGTGAGAAGGCCTGTTTACGGCCGGCTTCAACAGGGAAGCGGGAGAAGCTTCACACCCTGACAGCATGCAGGGCGTTAAGCTGGGTGTGAAAGCAGACAGGCGGCCGCTGGGATTCGGGCCAGGAGGGGGCGGTGTGGAGCGTGGCAGAGTGATACATTGTGGGAGTGGGACGCGTCTCTGGCTGGATGAAACCGGCAGATGGAGAAAGAGTCGGTGGAGCTAAACACAGAAATCAGACTTGAGCAACGCAGATACACACACACACACAGGCAAATACATACATACATACATAGATGTAAACACACATACACATAGTGGCATGTCAGTGTTGTTTCACAGAGGTTCTGAGGTAGGCATGTAAGATCGAGTTCTTTTCTCATATTACTCAAAAGCCTCTTTCATGTCACATACACACACACACACACAATCAGGAGATTAATGTCTGTTCTTTACCTTTCGCTCTCAGGTTAGAACTGTTCAACTGCTCAGCTGCTGAATGTTCACACAGTTTATTCTACATATTAATCACATAATATGCGCTTGTTTTTGTTCATCTATGATTGATATCCTGTACACAATATTTGTGTAGTCAAGTCAACGTAATATTACTGGACTTTTAACAAGTGTCCTAATGTAGAGAATGATGACTGAACTCCCAGTAACACTGAAAAGACCTTCATTTCTTCACATAAAGAAACAGGCTTTTGGTTTATGAAAAGATCTTTTAATCTAGTGTGTATAAACGTAGCACTGACTGGGGCATTTGTGTGTGTGTGTGTGTGTGTGTGTGTGTGTAGGACGATGAGGTGAAGAATCTGCCTGTGGAGAATACTGATCTGCAGGACGCAGACTACAGCTGTTCTCCGGTAAACAGCACACGCGCGCGCGTGCACACACACACAGAGTTCTTCAGTCACACATTCTCACACACACACAAGATAGGCACACAATACACCACAGGAAATCATCCTCACATCCTCGCTGGAGGGGCAGTTACAGAGATTACAGTGGAGTAGGAGAGTCACCGTTTACACTATTCTCACTGTGGTGGGTCAGTTAGAGTTTACAGCAGGCTCACCACTGACACTCATTTCACAGTTCCCACAGTAGTTTGGATAGTTACAGAGTTTACAGCAGAGTAGGAGAATCACCAAGTCACCTCTGTCTATACACAAACGGTGTTAACAGATATGACAACTGAGAGCGAAAGTATGGGAACCCACATATTGTTTATTTTCTTCAGCTGCCTGTAGAGTTGCAGACTGATGTGCAATCCTCTGACAACGATGAATCACTCTGCAATTCTCTTTATATTTCACAAATTCATGGTGATTTTGACGATCGCGTCATTACTCTGTGGTGTTTTCAGGACTCGGAGTAGAACCTGCGACCATTAAAGCATCTGTACGATACACACACCTGCTGAAACATGTTCCCATGCCTTGATGTTGTCGTCTGTGGAGTTTCTCATGCCAGGAGAGAGAAACAAACAAATGTGTGTTTGTGCGTACAAATATAATGTACACATATACTAAATGAATATTTAAAAGATATACCATTATCTATGGTCTCTATAACAAAGCTATATATAATTTAAGGCTTAAATAAACTATTTTTGCGCATTATCTGTGACTTACTAAACCAGTGGAAATCAAAACTGAAGGTGTCTTTCTGTGAATTCAGTACTGAAGATGTATTCTACAAATTCAGTACCGAATATGTCTTTCTGTGAGTTTCTATTTTCTATGTTTTTATTGTGCACATGAAATAAAACAACTTTGAAACAATTGCATGGACGCCATCCTTTTGTTTTGCAGGCCCCAGCCATATCAATGAATTTTATATTCTCCAAGTAATCATTAATGAGCTGTATTATTTTGCATATGTAAACATGTCATGCACACATCTACACAATTACAGGTGAGAAGAATGACTGGTTCTAAGACATGAATTAATCACCCAATCCCCCAGAGGCTTGGTTAGAGCTTCCACCGCTGCTACAAGCTCATGGGAAAAGTGATGTGGGTGGGGCACGGTGGTCGTCATGACAGCAGTGACAGCGGAGATCTGGGGGTCAATTAGCATATGCCTGAGAGTTCAGAACATACGACATCAGCAAAGCAAGGGTGGGGGCTTCAGAAAATGCCTGGAGCCACCTTCAAATCCAGCTAGTGTTCAGCTCTCACCAGGACATGACGGATCACTGTTAATAACAGCAGCTCAGAATGAGGTATTAGAGATACTGTATGTAAGTGTTAAAAAATAAAACAAACTAGTCCTTTGACCACTGGCTCATGGTCTGACTTTTGTTAACCATAGTCCATCAAACTGGAAAACCTCTAGAACTGCACCCTGGAAGAACCATGACATCTGGAACCTTAAGACCCTTATCACAGGAACCAGAAACTTTACCCTGAGAACCATAGCTTTAACCAGAGGAACCAGTCCCTTAACAAGGGGAAATACAACCTTAAACACTGGAAATAGAAGCTTACCTATGGCTGGTGTCTTGTGCTTAGGTCCTGACAGAGACTGAAAGACCCAAATTTACAACTTCTGGTAATCAGACTGACTCAATCTGCATCTAGGCAACGTGTACAGTTAAACGTTAAAACTTTTATTTCTACAAGCCTGAACACTTGCTGTGATGCCCGAACGCAGATTCTTAATATTGACAGTCATTAGGACCACGTGTCAAAATCTTTTCCTTTCTTACCTCCCCTTCTTACCTCTCATCTCATCTTCCCACCTCTGTTTACCCCTACCTACCCCTTCTTACCCCCAACCATCACCTCCCACCCCTTCTTACCCCCATCTCATCTTCCCACCTCTGTTTACCCCTACCTACCCCTTCTTACCCCCAACCATCACCTCCCACCCCTTCTTACCCCCATCTCATCTTCCCACCTCTGTTTACCCCTACCTACCCCTTCTTACCCCCAACCATCACCTCCCACCCCTTCTTACC
>JAOYMR010000020.1:1110913-1130403 GCA_025802075.1 Tenebrosternarchus preto
ACAATAAAAGCCTCTTGATTTGACTTGACTTGATGAGTATTAGGTGTGTGGGAAAACAAATTAACATATACATAATGATATTTATTATTTAACATTTTGGGATTTTTCTGAAATCTGAACTAATAGCTTTAAAATAATAGCTGTATATACATGAGAAAATACACAGGGTTTCCAGTATTTATGGTTTTAACAACATCTTGTTCCTGACTGTGTGTTAGTCTGATTCAGAAAGAGAGATCAGACTCACCTGAGCCCAGCTGTGTGTCCATGAAGAGCGACGAATCAATAGACCCTCAACGTAACTTCAGAGAGGGAGAGAATCCTACTGATCTCAGGTAAGGATGATACAGGGAATGTTAACTGTTCTGTGACTATCACCTTATAAACAATGAACTATAAAACTAATATTATACTGTTTGTTCCTAAGCTTCACAAAACAATTATAAGAGTTCCATTAAAATATATATAAATTACAATGAATAAAATTTAAACACTGCCTTACTCTGCCTTGCCCAGGTTTGCCTTTTGTCTGCAAAACTGTCTACTTGCAGAACGGATGCTCTCTAGTTTGCGCATATTCTCTAGCACAGTTTCATACCCTTCAAGAGCTTTTTAAGTCTTACAGAACAATACGTAGCCAGTAGCTGACAAACGATTACGAAACTTGGGTCTACTTGAAAGATGGTGTTGAAGTTTACTTCTAGTGTTGAGTTTACACTCTTCTGAAAATAGCCACTCTAAGATGTACTCATTGCTAGCATCTAGTTATACCTTTGAGTTTCATACAATTCAGGGCTTTCTCTACATATGCAGCCCAAGCAACTATGAAGGCCTCCTCACCTACATTAGGATGTCCTCGAGCCATCGTGTACACAAGCTAATAATATATTCTCTTAGCTTTATGTGAATCGACACACCTGCTACGCTGAGGGTTTTCTAACCCATCTTACAAATGTGTCTGTATGGTGCATCTATGCTTGCTCTGATGCTATAAAATAAAGTAAATTTGTCTTACCTCAGAAGAGACCAAACCCACTGTTGCAGCTTTATTTGGAACTAAGAAAAGACTGTTGCTTTGTATGCAGTTATTAACTATTACTTTAGCGAGGCGGTTAGCTACCAAATTGCCAATCCACAAAGACTGTATGCAGATTATGCAGTAGTAGTTCTCCACATGATATTGCGCTCACCAAAAACTGTTCACCGGTTATTTTGTACTAGAATTGGATCACGTTGAAAGGCGTCACCAATTACTCTATCACATCGATAGGGGTCACCACATTCTGTAGGGGTTTTTATTTACTATTGTTACTTACCCCTACCCTGCTTATCTACAACCAACAATGAAAATAGGAGCGGGCAAAGATTTAATGCGTGTAAAACTTATTATATTCATCTGATTCCATGAGAGAAAGAGAGAGAGAGAGAGAGAAAGAAAGGGAGAGCAAGCCCAAGGAGATGTTTCTCCAAACCTGAGTCCTCAGTGCACCAGCTCCAAAACGCTCTTCTCCAGCTCCACTCTCCCTAAACCTCTCCACCACTATCTACCCAGTCTCTCTGCAGCTCTTCCCTGAGCCAGGCTTCCTTCTGTCTTATTTTGACCAAGAACCAGGTTTGGTACCACTGACTAATCAAAAGTAACCACCTGTGGGCATCCCCCCACCATAAAAATAGCCACAGGAAGTACTGACCATTTATGGTGGGGCACAGCCCAAGTGAGCATTGTGACATTACCATCCATATCTCTGTGAGAGATCAAAGGTATACATATCAGTGGGGGTAGATGAGCAGAGACTACATTTGGTCTACAAAATAATAGCTGTATATACATGAGACAATACACACAGGGTTTCCAGTATTTATGGTTTTAACAACATCTTGTTCCTGACTGTGTGTTAGTCTGATTCAGAAAGAGAGATCAGACTCACCTGAGCCCAGCTGTGTGTCCATGAAGAGCGACGAATCAATAGACCCTCAACGTAACTTCAGAGAGGGAGAGAATCCTACTGATCTCAGGTAAGGATGATACAGGGAATGTTAACTGTTCTGTGACTATCACCTTATAAACAATGAACTATAAAACTAATATTATACTGTTTGTTCCTAAGCTTCACAAAACAATTATAAGAGTTCCATTAAAATATATATAAATTACAATGAATAAAATTTAAACACTGCCTTACTCTGCCTTGCCCAGGTTTGCCTTTTGTCTGCAAAACTGTCTACTTGCAGAACGGATGCTCTCTAGTTTGCGCATATTCTCTAGCACAGTTTCATACCCTTCAAGAGCTTTTTAAGTCTTACAGAACAATACGTAGCCAGTAGCTGACAAACGATTACGAAACTTGGGTCTACTTGAAAGATGGTGTTGAAGTTTACTTCTAGTGTTGAGTTTACACTCTTCTGAAAATAGCCACTCTAAGATGTACTCATTGCTAGCATCTAGTTATACCTTTGAGTTTCATACAATTCAGGGCTTTCTCTACATATGCAGCCCAAGCAACTATGAAGGCCTCCTCACCTACATTAGGATGTCCTCGAGCCATCGTGTACACAAGCTAATAATATATTCTCTTAGCTTTATGTGAATCGACACACCTGCTACGCTGAGGGTTTTCTAACCCATCTTACAAATGTGTCTGTATGGTGCATCTATGCTTGCTCTGATGCTATAAAATAAAGTAAATTTGTCTTACCTCAGAAGAGACCAAACCCACTGTTGCAGCTTTATTTGGAACTAAGAAAAGACTGTTGCTTTGTATGCAGTTATTAACTATTACTTTAGCGAGGCGGTTAGCTACCAAATTGCCAATCCACAAAGACTGTATGCAGATTATGCAGTAGTAGTTCTCCACATGATATTGCGCTCACCAAAAACTGTTCACCGGTTATTTTGTACTAGAATTGGATCACGTTGAAAGGCGTCACCAATTACTCTATCACATCGATAGGGGTCACCACATTCTGTAGGGGTTTTTATTTACTATTGTTACTTACCCCTACCCTGCTTATCTACAACCAACAATGAAAATAGGAGCGGGCAAAGATTTAATGCGTGTAAAACTTATTATATTCATCTGATTCCATGAGAGAAAGAGAGAGAGAGAGAGAGAAAGAAAGGGAGAGCAAGCCCAAGGAGATGTTTCTCCAAACCTGAGTCCTCAGTGCACCAGCTCCAAAACGCTCTTCTCCAGCTCCACTCTCCCTAAACCTCTCCACCACTATCTACCCAGTCTCTCTGCAGCTCTTCCCTGAGCCAGGCTTCCTTCTGTCTTATTTTGACCAAGAACCAGGTTTGGTACCACTGACTAATCAAAAGTAACCACCTGTGGGCATCCCCCCACCATAAAAATAGCCACAGGAAGTACTGACCATTTATGGTGGGGCACAGCCCAAGTGAGCATTGTGACATTACCATCCATATCTCTGTGAGAGATCAAAGGTATACATATCAGTGGGGGTAGATGAGCAGAGACTACATTTGGTCTACAAAATAATAGCTGTATATACATGAGACAATACACACAGGGTCTCCAGTATTTATGGTTTTAACAGCATCTTTTTCCCAACTATGTGTGTTAGTCTGATTCAGAAAGAGAGATCAGACTCACCTGAACCCAGCTGTGTGTCCATGAAGAGCGACAGATCAATGGACCTTCCACGTAACTTCAGAGAGGGAGAGAATCCTACTGATCTCAGGTAAGGATGATACAGGGAATGTAACTGTTCCTTAATCCTAAAACAGCCTACTTTGTCAGAGGTTTACCATTCAGCTATCCATATTTATGGTTTAACTTAGTAAGCATGTACAGCAGATTGGATCCTCTGCAGGGAATTGGTATCAGCAATCTCTTTAACTATCACTCTAGTTAGTGAATTCTTACTAAATTGTAATGCTGGATAAAGAGTTTAGCTTCATGCAAGTTTTAAGGTAACAGGGTTTATTTGAATATTGCAAGCCAGTTAGTTACACATTGCAATCGGTTAGATGTTGCAGTGAGTCAATACACATTAAGAATAACAGTTACATCATAAAGAATATTCCCTGCCCCAAATATTAACAAATAGATACATAAAGGAAGAGAGAGAGAGAGAGATAAAAAGTGAGTGAATGAGTCAGAGAGAGAGAGAGAGAGAGAGAGAAAGAGAAAGAAAGGGAGAGCAAGGCCAGGGAGATATTTCTCCAGACCTGAAGAGCGACTGGTCATTTTTACCCAGAGGACTTAACATAGTGGAGTCAGTGTCTTGTGTGTGCTACTCACTGTAGGGTCACCATCCTAGAGACACTCTGTGTACATGAGGCTTTGCTTCTGTCCTCACGTCTGTCCCTCTCACAGCCCTCATCCCTGTTGCCCTGCCTCCTCAACAGCCCAAGGTCCAGTTTGTTTTCTGTACTGTCACAGAGCTCAAAGTCTAACCCCATTCAGCTTAACTGCCTCAAGCCAGAGGCCCTGACATGTCAAGGGCTCAGGGCCCAATTTTTCCTCTCTTCTCTTGGAGGGGCATCTCCTTCTGTTCTAGTTTCTGGTCTGCCTCAGCTCACCCAGGCCTAGACCCTGCCCCGCCACACCAGTACAGGGTCTGCTACTTGTTCAGCTAATGACCCCCTCCCTTTCTCCCTCATCAGTGTCATGAAGGGTTTATGTATCATGTGGCCTAAAAAACACTTCAGTAAAGTGTTACCAAATATGCCATATACAGTATGTATTCTAGCTGAAGTAGTAATGCAGTTACTACAAGATCCAGTGGTCTTCTTTTAACCACTCTACAGAAAAACAGATTCCAGTAATTATAGTTCAACTTCTACTCAGGTATGAATATGTTGTGCATTATTTTTGTCCACAGTGTCCAAAAGGAGTTTTCAGAACTCACCAACAGAAAACAATGGGACAACATATTTAAGGTATGTGCGTGAGTGTGTGTGCATGTGTGTGTGTGTGTATGTGGTTTGCAAACTAAATTTTGAACTGTTCAGTGCTTTTCCACCTAAATGAACCGTTTCCGGAACCGTAAAAGTTCATTCCCAGCTGGAACCAAGGAATAAAAGGTTCTTCAGTTGGTAAACATAATGATATGCAGGGGAGTGTCAATAAAGAAAAGCTGGCAACAGATTTGGTTAGGGTTGCTTGTCGTGCACAGAGGAGCAGGTAATACCGTAAATAAGTTAGAAAAACTGAAGAAGGACTGCAGAGACTAAAAAGACAGACAGGTATGCAGTCCTGTTACCCACATTTATGCTGCATGTGTGCCACAGCCTCCTTTGATGATGCATCTTGGGTTCCAGTAAAATTGGTGCAAATGCGGGCTGGTTTTCTGGAATCATGTTTCTTAGAAATGCAAACTTGAATAGTTCTGGCTGCTTGCAAGGTACACAGGGTATGTGGTATATTTATGATTGTCTGTTGGTGTTTATTCCTAACCAGGATCTGGAGCACAAAATCAACTCTCTGGTAATGAAGGAGCTGAACCAGTTTACGGAACTACTGAGTCCAGATTACCCAGCTTGCTCTGAGAGAGAGGTGGAGGATGTGGAGGATCAGAGAAGTGTCAGAGAGGAAGTGCTGAAGATCACACGGCATGTCCTGAGGAACATGAACCAGACAAAACTCGCTAACACACTACAGACCAGTAAGAGCTCTGGGTTACGACACATTATATGTGTGTTCATATATATTAATGTACTGTGCAAAATTCTTAGGCCACCATTAGATTTGTACATGCAGAAAAGAAAGAAAATAATATATATATAATGATGCATTCATTAAAACATTGCTAAAATAGATAGATAGACAGACAAACAGACAGACAGACAGATTGATAGATGGATAGCTATCATTAATTATCTGTATCGTATATAATTATCAGAAATAATAAAATATCTGTCTTCGTGTTCTTTTTATTAGGGGCAGTCTGTGTATATCAACAAAAGCTCAAACACCGATTGTTAGAGAAATTTAAAAGGATTAATGAAGGAGTCTCAGAGCATGGATGCTCAACCCTTCTGGAAGAGATCTACACAGAGCTCTACATCACAGAGGGAGGGAGTGGAGAGATCAATAATGAACATGAGGTGAGACAGATTGAGACAGCATCCAGGAGACCAGCAACACAGGAGACACCCATCAAATGCAACGACCTCTTTAAAGACAAAACCAACAGTAGAGTGCTGACTAAAGGAGTTGCTGGAATTGGAAAAACAGTCTCTGTGCAGAAGTTCATTCTTGACTGGGCTAAAGGAAGAGCAAATCATGATGTCATCTTCATATTTCCACTTCCTTTTCGGGAGCTGAATTTTATGAAGGAGAAAAGGTTCAGTCTGATGGATCTTCTTCATGACTTTTTCCCAGAAACAAAACAATTACAATCAATAGACTGTGATGCTTACAAAGTTCTCTTCATCTTTGATGGTCTGGATGAGTGTCGACTTCCTCTAGATTTCCAGAACAATGAGAACTTGTGGGATTTAATAGAGTCGACCTCAGTGGATGTACTGCTGACAAATCTCATCAAGGGGAATCTTCTTCCCTCTGCACTTCTCTGGATAACCTCTCGACCAGCAGCAGTCAGTCAGTTTCCTCCCAAGTGTGTTGACCTGGTAACAGAGGTGCGAGGGTTCAGTGACTCTCAGAAAGAGGAGTACTTCAGGAAGAGAATCAGTGATCAGAGCCTGGCCAATAGAATTATCACACACGTGAAGTCATCAAGAAGCCTCTACATTATGTGCCACATTCCAGTCTTCTGTTGGATTGCAGCCACTGTTCTAGAGAGAATGTTGGGTGAAGCAGAGAGTGGAGAGATCCCCAAGACTCTGACTCAAATGTTCACACGCTTCCTGATCTTTCAGATCAAACACAAGAACAGAAAGTACCATGGAAAAACTGACACTGATCCTCAATTGACTGGAAAGACAGTTCTGGCGCTGGGAAAATTGGCTTTCCAACAGCTGGAAAAGGGCAACCTGATCTTCTATGAGGAAGACCTGAGGAAATGTGGTGTTGATGTCAAAGAAGTATCAGTGTACTCAGGAGTGTGTACCCAAATCTTCAGAGAGGAGTTTGGGCTACACCTGGGGAAAGTGTTCAGTTTTGTGCATCTGAGTGTTCAGGAGTTTCTGGCTGCTTTATATGCATTTATCTCCTTCATCTCCAACAACACAAGTGTGTTGGAACAGCAAACCACAGGATTATTTTACTATCTTTATTATTTCTTCAAAAGGACAACAATATCTGACTTCCTAATGAATGCAGTGGACAAGGCCTTACAAAGTGAGAATGGACACCTGGACCTTTTCCTCCGTTTCCTCCTGGGTCTCTCACTGGAGTCCAATCAGACACTCTTACGAGGCCTGCTGTCACAAACTGAAAGCAGCTCTCACAGCAAAGCGCAAACAGTCAAGTACATCAAGGAGAAGATCAGGAAGAATCCCTCTCCAGAGAAATCCATCAATCTGTTCCACTGTCTGAATGAACTGAATGATCATTCTCTAGTTAAGGAAGTCCAAATATATCTGAGCAGGAGAGGTAACTATCATCTCCATGGAGTCAGTCTCTCTCCTGCTCAGTGGTCAGCACTGGTGTTTGTGTTGCTGAACTCAGAAGAGGAGCTGGATGAGTTTGACCTGAAGAAATATGATCCATCAGAGGAATGTCTACTGAGACTTCTGCCAGTGGTCGCAGCATCCAGAAAAGCTTTGTGAGTGTTTTCATTCATAAACATTACTGCAGTACATTATTAACTCCAATGTAAATTTACATGTGAATATACTGTATATAATATACTGTATAAATATACTGACTAATGTAGCATTACTATTTAAGGCACTAGATGACCCACTCACTAAATCTTAAAAAGACATTATTGTTTTTGGTCACCAAAAATAAACTGTTTATGTGGTACAATACTCCTTTTATTCAGAGTGTAATCTTATTGGCATTGATCTTGAAGGCTTTTGTACACTATAATCTGGTTAATGAAGTTTACCCACATAGCATTGATAGAGAGGTTTCATTCTACCAGAGCTGCTATACTGTCCTCATTCTTCTGGATCACACAGTAAACCATATCCTCCTCTACTCCGTTCTCTCCAACCTTGGCATGATTGGTGCCGCATGGAAATAGTTACAGTCCTATCTGAAGGGCCGGTCCTGTCAAGCAACATGTCAAGAAGATCTCTTCTCTCTTTACGTGTGCTCTCGATCATGTATCTTCTCTTAGCTTCTCCTACTACTGTGCTGACAATACTTTCTTTCATTCCCACCTTTTAACACTCAGGTTTCTATTTGTATCTTAGCATGCTTGACATAGGTTCAAGGATGACAGCTCACCACTTGTAGCTCAGTCCTGGGAAAGCCATACATCCCAGCTTCTGTATATCCTAGGAACTCTCAGTCCTCAGCATGACCTCACTGTTCCCTTTAAGAACACCCTATTCATGTCATCTGAAGCTGTACATGTAACTTTCAATGACCAGTTATCATTCTTCACACAGTTTCAAACCTAACCTGGTTAGACAGGTTTCTGCTGTGCAACTTACAAGGAATTCAGTCTTTTCTAGTCTCTCACTCGAAACTGTCCCGGCCCAAAACTGTAATTACATATAATAATGTAAAGGCTGTTGATTCACTCTCTCTGTCAGCTTCTCTGGAGGCTCTCAGTCTTGCTCAAATTAACTCCATGCACTCTGTTGATGATGTGGTTTCATTCTATAACCAGACTCTCTTTGCATGTCTTGACACCTTGGCACAGGTGAAAACTACGTCAGTGCCCTCTATCCATAGATCTCCCTGGTTTACACCTGCTCTCCAGCTGGTAGTGAACCTCTGTCTAAAAAATCAGGGGTGCACATTCATCATAGTTCGCAGATGTCCTTAGGATAGGACAGAATCACAAATGTCTATTTTCAGCTGTGAACAAGCTCCTACACCCTCCATTTGAACTATTGACCGCCTCAAATGATTTATGTAATGCCCCATTTATTAAACATTTAACTATATATTAATATAAAGAGGAGAAAAACTGTCATTTTTTCTACCTGTAAGATTCTTTATTCGTATCTAGCATCAAATAAAATTTCGTATGTGTGAAATTTTCCCTTTCTCTCTACAGTTTGTGTGACTGTGGTATCACAGAGGAAGGCTGTGCTGCTCTGGTTTCAGCGCTTAGGTCAAATCCTTCATCACACCTGAGAGAACTGAATCTGAGCATCAATAAACTAGGAAACTCAGGAGTGAAGCAACTCTTTGCTCTACTGGAGGATCCACAGTGTAAACTGGAGAAATTGCAGTGAGCATGTCTTTTTACACACACCCACATGGACTCATACACAAAGACACGCCATCTCCATCTTTCTTTCACACACAACCATGGTATCCATTTCATCATGTTCCCTTTCTTTACCTCTGCCTCTCACACTCATGCATACACCCTGTTTCTGTCTCACATGCAGCACACACCCCATCACTGAAATATCCATCCATCCATCCAATGTAATCACAGATTGCATGTGTTTGGGGTATTTACTGAAGAGTGGTAGCTTCATTTCTGAGTGCTTTTACATGTGTGTGATTCTCTCCACAGGCTGGCTAACTGCAGTATTATGGAGGAAGGCTTTGCTGCTCTGGCTTCAGCTCTGAGGTCAAACCCCTCATCACACCTGAGAGAGCTGAAATTGAATTACAATAAACCACGAGACTCAGGGGTGAAGAAGCTCTCTGCTCTACTGAAGGATCCACACTGTAAACTGGAGAAGTTACAGTGAGTTACTGACACTGTCTCTGCGTACACACACACACACACACACACACACACAAACACACACACAGTATCAGAGGATATTAAAAGATCATTATCATCCTTATTTAGCACAGTTTCAATGTTGTAATATTGTTCAAGTCCAAAATGAAACCATTCATGGACATGAGATTTCTGCACCAAAAAGAGAAACATGAATACTAATCACAAGAATTACAATACTAAAGCAATACAAGACAAGGGAAACCAGTCAGACAACACTAAGGGATACACTAGAACAAGAACCAAAACCGTTTAACATTGAGTCTGAAACAAACCTGAAAACTACAACAGGCATGGAAGGAAGGAAGGAAGAAGGGAACACCAAGAAACAGTAGGTAAGCAAACTAAGTAAGGACAAAGATAATAATCCAAACCTGGGAAACTTAAGACACCGTGAACATAACTACTAACCAAAGTACAACCACACCAGACACTAGGGAGACAAAAAGAGGAACACAGATGCAAACCACGATAACAAAACCTACAAACAAACCAAAAGGGAAAATAGCATTAAACCAAAGGGACCAGATCATTAGACAAATAAACATAAGTGAGGCCGAAACAAGACAACCATAAAGGCAAAGCAAAACAACCATGTGGTTCTAGAAACCTAAAGGCAAGAAAGTGAGACAACCCGAGAGGAAGGAACACACGAGAAGAACCAACAATTTTAAAAGGTTCATTTTCAGTGATTCTTAGTTAATTCTGATACAGTATTAAATAGAAATCTTGGACTGCCTCTACAGATTTCTTTTTTATTAGAGATAATAAATATGGTGATTTTCTCACCGTAACTCACCATTTAAATTCCAGGCTTCACACAATTTGTTTCAGTTTTGTTTGTTACAAATATACACTTCAAAGGCTATAAGGATGTGCTAAGATATCACCTCAATGTGAGGGAATAGGCCCTACCACATTCTGAGTGATACCCATGGAATCAAGAATTTTAAAAGAATTCTGAAATAATTACCTTATCAATAGTGAAGGCCAAGGGCAGCAACCACACCCATTTTCAGACCCAGGTATTACAGGTCACAAACACATGCCTTGATCACTGATCCAAAGAGCCTCATTTAGACATTCAGCAGTTTAATGTCACATCAAACTGGAATGAGGCCAGAGCATATTACAGCATCCGAAATCTTCCCTGCTAACTCATACACCTCTTTAACATTATCTCTAACTGACTCAACTCAACATTAGTAGTGTTGACATGTTTAACTTGTCTTGGAAAATTGACATTGAGCAAAGCACCTTGAGATTGGTCTTGATATCAGGTGTTCTGGTCCCTGGAATGCATTTCACTATGGCTGCTGCTGTCTCTAGGGACAATGCTAAGTTCACATACAAAAACCTGCTGTAACCAGAACTATTTCAACAGGCTTCTCAGTCAGTATAATGCAGAGTTGGAAAACCTGTTGGATATGCAAACCTAAACCGGATGGTTCTTATCCCTGTGGCCACCGAAACGTCACCCTTTCACCCTGCTAGGGCGGAGGTGGGGGCTCGATGTACCTGCACCATCCGTGGCTGCTAGGGTAGATGTTACATATTGCTCTCTAGTCCTTTCCTGTGTCTGAATGTGCTTCTAATCATATAATATTCTCCATCCTAGATGATTAATCCACTTCTTTTATTGCTAGTGATTAGAGAAGCTAAACATACTGCACTTGACAATGGTAGCAAAGGAGTCAGAAACCATGGTCAGATGAAAATACTAATGTAGTAATATGTATTACAGATGACGTACCCATAATTAATGGGTAAGTCATCTGTTGGGATATCAGCTGCATATACTAACAGGGACCTCATTCACTTGTATGCAGGGAACTGCTTATGATTAGACATCCAAGAAATTAATCAACTTAATGGATAAATGAAGTTCACTGAATAACAATGAATAATGAGAGTAACAGTTCACAGAAATAAAAGGGAAGCAAATGGCAATTTAACTATATGAAGGTAAATAACAGGCTACTAGTATTGCGAGGAACAACTACAAAAGAAAGGAAAGAGTACAATAAAAATAATAGTAGGAATAATAGAGGAAATAGTATTGTTATGAACTCAATGGAAAATAAAGGGTTAAAAGAGAGGGAATTGTACATATAGAGTATCTTGATTATATGGGACATGAGAGTAAACAAAGAATCACATGGAACCCTAACCAAGATAGTACCAAATACACTTCACTGGAGATGCAGTTTAAATTTAAGTTCTACTTATACTGATGATAAATTTAATAGGCGATAGACATCTCAAAGTTTAAACTGACCCAGCAACATCAGAAAGTTTTACAGTGACGATGACAGGGGTTGGGAACCAAAATTGCTCCTGGTGCGTGTGAGACTGTGTTGGTCTGTTGGACCCAACATGATTTCAGATTGTCGCGGCACAGCTACCAGCCCAAAAGGTCATGATGGTAATTTTCCTGATCCGATAGCATTATGGGAAAGTGGAGTTTCAGTACTTGTGGTTAAATGGAAGCATAACAGAATGTGGTGTCAGTTCCTTCCCCTGCATTCCTTATGGAGCTCCTGGGTATGCTGAGGTTGTGAAAGTAGCTTGGAGAGTGTAACCAGCCATAAACCTCTTATTCAGAGATCCTGAATGAGGGTGAGGTGCTAATAAAGGTCAAGGAAAGAGTCACATTTTCCACTACACTCAATAGTAGGATATTTTGCTATGGTTAATAGCCAGTAAATCTCATGCTGGCAAGTGTCGAATTGCAGTTTCCAGTGTATAATAGAAATAGTCAATTCTGGGCTTGAATGCAATTATGATTAATGAAATATGAATATAAATGAGGGATAATAAAGACTAGAACACCTAAATAGTAACATTCATGGAAAGCAATTAAAAAAAAACTGTTTACAGAATCACAATTAGAATCAAATTACAACCACGAGAGTGAGGATAACCAGTCTGGTCTGATACTAGACAAACCTCGTGTCAAAAGTTGAGCCCAATGGTGATGATGTTTGATGAAAGTCTATATTAAACAAGCAATTAGACTTGCACATGTTTTTGGAAAGGTGTGCAGGTACAGTCAAGGTATCTGTGGTCCCATTTCATGAGACAGCCAATGTCTTACAGAAACATGTCAAAGTAAATATTCTCTTTATTAGCATATTTTAAAATATGTATTAAAGGAATGGTTACATTTTTTAAATTGAAAATTGGTACTTAGGACAGTGGTAAAGATGTGAACCATATACAGTTCTAGCTGTGCTAGGTTATTATTTTGCAAGAAATCTAGAAGTTATCTCAGATAACTTATCTGCACAGAGCTAGAACCATGTGAGGTTTCCTACAGCTTATTAATATTGTCCTACTTACCACTTTCGGGGTAAGTAAAGCTATATACAGATTTGTAAAATGGGTGAACTGTCCCTTAACAGTCGCAAAGAAAGTTAGCAATTATTTCCCCCTATTTATTAACTAACCAACATACATACAATCTCATTATTATTATTATCTTGTCTTCACAAGGCTCAGATACATTACTATCTTTATTGTTTACTGTTAAAATCAGCACCATTGTCCTTTGTTTTGCAATCGCACTAGAAGAATAAAGTCATGTTTGTCTGCTATTTTTATGTTCTCCATAGGACCAACACAGCAAATTCCCAATTCATTCTTACAAAATGCACGCACCACCCACTTATATATATACACTTATTGCTTATTGTGTGTTAAACTAAGTGTGAGGAGTTTTTCTACTCCTTTCTGCAGGCTGCCTGGCTGTGATATTACAGAGGAAGGCTGTGCTGCTCTGGCTTCAGCTCTGAGGTCAAACCCCTCATCACACCTGAGAGAGCTACATCTGACCTATAATAAACCAGGAGACTTAGGAGTGAAGCAGCTCTCTGCTCTACTGGAGGATCCACACTGTAAACTAGAGAAACTACTGTGAGTGGCTTACTGTCTCTTTACAAAGACAGACATACACACAATACCCAGGGAAAATTATTTGCACTACAAAACTAAGTTTCCACCAGTTTCAAACATTTTAATCCCAAACAGGTTCAACATGACTGTTGCGCTGCTAGGGTTTAAACGTCACTCCCCGTGTTGCTCCACTTATGGTGTCACAGATGCTTTTATTTTCCCCCCAAAAGAGTTTTTCTACTCCTTTCTGCAGGCTGCCTGGCTGTGATATTACAGAGGAACACTGTGCTGCTCTGGCTTCAGCTCTGAGGTCAAACCCCTCATCCCACCTGAAAGAGCTGGATCTGAACTACAATAAACTAGGAGACTCAGGAATGAAGCATCTCTCTGCTCTGCTGGAGGATGCAAACTGTAAACTGGAACAACTACTGTGAGTTACTGACTTACTGTAACTTTACACAAACATACACAAACCATCTGTTACACATGACCACAAACACACACACACAAACACACACTAAATGTATTCAGGGGACTACAAGCTGGATGTTGCAATTTAGGAACATGCATTTCTAAATGCACGAAAGACATGAATTACTAAAGCAATGCATTTTCTTACATTCTGGCAATAATTTCTGGTAGAGGGAAACACAGAATGTCTTTGGTATTTTGTACAATGTAGGTGTAATGATGCAAGGCAGTATGCAAACCTGAGTCGGGTGCCATTAACAAACACATTTAATGAAAGCGAAAGTAAATGTGGCAACATGAAACACTGTTCTGAAGATGTACTCATCTAGAGACATCTACAACAACTGTCAGAGATCAGAATGAACACAGGGGTTTATCTGTAGAAATGAACAAAGGAACAAGACAGAAAATATGGGAAATATGTACACAAAATTTTTTAAACTGTTTTCAGAACAGAATGGCTTCTACGAAGGTCTGTATTTAGTGTGACCTCCCTTGGTACTAAGCACATCTTGAACTTTTTGGGGGAGAATGTTGTGAAGTTTTCTGAAGTAATGTTCTGTTATACCAGGTTTTAAGAGATTCTAACAGAGCCAGCTTACTCAAGTACAAGGGAAGGTCACACCAAATACTTTCCACTGTAGCCTGTAGAAGCTTTTGTTCTTCATTACTGCATACAAATGCATTATACAGTACTGTGCAAAAGTCTTTAAGTTTATTGTTTAATTGATTCAATGGTATAATGACCATATATAATTACTTCTCACGTCTCCTTATTAGAATACAACCAGAAAATATAGGACAATTCTATGCAGTATTGAAAAACAGAAGAGAAATCATATAGGAGTGAAACACACATATAGTCATTATACCATTACTAAAACAACAAATTTAATGGTTGCGTAAAACTTTTGCACAGTACTGTATATTTTGGTTGTATTCCAATAAACAACAAATAATACAAATCTCTTTTGCACAGTACTGCATATCAACACAACTACAGTTAGAAGGAAATTATAACAGGTGTAGGCAATTAAAACTCATGTAATCTGGAGTGTATGGCACCTCCTTTTTTGTATTTGTGTGTGTGAGAATTTTTCTCCTTCTCTCTGCAGGCTGTCTGACTGCAGTATTAGAACTAAAGGCTGTGATGCTCTGGCTTCAGCTCTGAGGTCAAACCACTCATTACAGCTGAGAGAACTGGATCTGACCGGCAATGAACTAGGAGACTCAGGAGTAAATATGTTAGCTGCTTCCCTGAAGGAGCCACACTGTAAACTGAAGAAACTACAGTGAGTTACTGACTGACTCCTTATTCACACACAGGTGCACAAAAAAAATAAACTGTACATTCGTTATCTCTCTCTCCTTTCCCAGACACGTGACCCACACACAGTTGTGGCCAAATATTTTGAGGCTGGCACAAACTTTATGGTGGCAATTTGCATTTGCAATTTGCAACTCAAGATTGTGAAGAGTCATTCCTCACCATGAAAATGAACTTAATCACAAAAATTTCTGCCATATATCAGAAATTTCTTCTAACATATCAGTGATCTTCTCATTAGCTCATGACAAGGTGTTAATGAGGACAAGGCAGCTGTTATCAGCTGTCATGCTGATTCGAAGAGCAGACTGGTAGCTTTAAAAGGCTGGTGGTGCTTGATGTTTTCTTTTGTTAATCATGGTTACCTCCAAGGAAACACGTGCAGTCATCATTGCATTGTGTTCACAAGGCAAGGTTGTTGCTGCTTGTAAGATAACACCTAAATCAAGGAATTATCAAATGAAATATTTTAAAGGAGAGAGGTTCAACTCCAGTGAAGAAGGTTTCAGGGTGCCCAAGAAAGTAAAGCAAGTGCCTGGACCATCTCCTAAAGTCCTATCCAGCATGCCAAAGTGAATGGCAGAAGTCTTAAAAAGGGTCAATACTGTAAATATTAAATCTCTGCTTAAACTGGGTGTATTTGGTTTACAAATGTATGAAATGCATGTAATTGTACTTCAGTATACCATAAACATCTGACAAAAGGGTCTGGGAAAATGGGCAGTAAACATTGAAAAGTTTGTGAGAAACTATGTTGTGTGAGATACTTTTTTTGTGAGATGCTATGTTGTGTGAGATACTTTTTTTGTGAAATACTGTGTTGTGTGTTTGTATTGTTTCTGTTTCTGTGTTTATGTTTTATTTAGCGATTTATTTTGGTGATGAGTGAGAGTGTAACATTGAGGCAAGTGGACACAAGAGATTAGAGAAACCTCATGTATTGAAGGCAACTCCATTCTCATAATTCTCTTATGACTGTCCAGAGTCCATAAACCAGCAACACCAACACATAGAGAAGCCATGAACAAACACAAGAACACTAGACCAGAGAACACAAGAACAGGGCGAAACATAATCAAACGATCAAACACATTACCAGACAGGAAATTTGGGTACCAACAAAGCAGATCAGTATATAGACCAGTGAACATGTACAACAACAGCAAGCAAATGACTAAAGAAATAACAGTATAGTTACATACCTAAACAACAGACAAACTATGAACAGTACTTAATAGGGCTTAAGAAACCAAAAACCCAGAAACCAAACCAATACCAAAAGCAACCACAAGAGGGCAGTGATAAGGAGGGGAATTGTGATAGAGTATGTGAGAGGCAATTTGTGAAGGCATTTGTGTGTATATTGATATGCATGTGTCTAAGTTCTGAGCTTTATTTGTGAGCCATATGCGTTTTCTGCTTCTCTCTGCAGGCTGTCTAAGTGTAGTATTGGAGAGGAAGGCTGTGCTGCTCTGGCTTCAGCTCTGAGGTCAAACCCCTCATCACACCTGAGAGAACTGAATCTGGACCACAATAAACCAGGAGACTCAGGAGTGAAGCAGCTCTCTGCTCTACTGGAGAATCCAAACTGTAAACTGGTGAAACTACAGTGAGTTATAGAATTACTCTCTTTACATGTGCAAACACACACACACACACACACACACACACACACACACACACACACACACCAATGAGATGCATCCTGTATCAGAGGATATTAAAAGATCATTATCTACCTTACTTAGTGCAGTTTAGTACTCTCCTGGAGGATACACACTAGAAACTGGAGAACCTCCAGTGCGTTACTGACTTCTTGGCTCTTTTTGGATACTCTTACACACTCACACTATTAGTCAAACAAACCCACACACCTTTCTTCATTCTCTCTCTCAAACACATATAGCATATTGCTTGGGTGTGGGGTTTTTAGTGAACAGTGATGCATCTTAGTGTGTGTACTGAAGAGACATACTGTGAGTGTGTGTGTGTTCATGTTTTGCATACACTGCTCAAAAGTGTGAGCATTTGTGCATGTGTGTGTGTGTGTGTGTGTTGAATGCTGAGGATCTGTCTACTTTTTTCTGCAGGCTGTCTAAGTGTAGTATTCCAGAGGAAGGCTGTGCTGCTCTGACTTCAGCTCTGAGGTCAAACCCCTCATCACACCTGAGAGAACTGGATCTGGACCACAATAAACCAGGAGACTCAGGAGTGAAGCAGCTCTCTGCTCTACTGGAGGATCCACACTGTAAACTGGAGAAACTACAGTCAGTTACTGATTTCCTGTGTCTTTACACACAAACACATACAAACGTGCACAGGCTCTCACACACAAATGACATACAAACTAATACTGTCTATTTATAGACAAACACACACAATCACTTCTGATGCACATTCACAAATACACACACACAATGCCTATCACACACAAATATGCATACATATATACTCACATGTAGACAAAAAATGTTACACACACACACACAGACATACGTATGCATCTCACACACATATATACACAAAATACACACTCATATACACACAGTCAAATACACATTTTTACAGGCAAGTAAACATGCATACATGTACATACACACGCAGGTGAGAGAGAGCAATATTCATAATGATGTGTGATTGTGAAAGATAGAAATATTTTTGTGCATGTGGGTGTCAGGTGCATGTTTATGTGCTTAAATGTGCTTGAAATAGCTTTGTTCTGATATAGATTTTCTTTTGCAGACTATGTGACTGTAATCTGACAGAGAAAAGCTGTGAAGTTCTGGCCTTGGCTCTTAGCTCAAAGTTCTCAGGCCTCAGAGAACTGAACCTGACTGGCAATGAACTGCAGGATTCAGGCGTGCAGTTGCTCTCTGCTGGACTGGAGAGTCCACACTGTAAACTGCAAACACTAGGGTGAGGTCATTACTTTCTTGAATATGGATAGATATTTCTCTCAAGAAACATAAGCACACAATCCCTTTATCTTTCTCATATACACTCCTGTTCAAATATATTAACGTGTGATGTGTAGTCCGTCTTTCCTCACCCCTTTCATTTTCTTCCTTCTTGTCTGTTTTGTAATGATTTCCATTTATGGTTATTGTCGAGAAATGATCACTTGAGTTACATTTACATTTTACTGAGATGTGTGTAGGGGTTGATATGTGTGTAGGGATAAAAATCTGGGGGTTTTGGAATCACACAATAATTAATGTTGCATCTACACATACAGTATATTAGACATTGTTATTCAAAGCACTCTTCAGGGAAATAAGAGGCAACACTCAGAGCTGGATTGTGGAAAAACGTGGGTAAATCTTTGTGATCACACTGGAGGAGCTGCCTCAAGAACAACTGGAGATCCCTCAGTCGAGATCTCCTTATGTCCATATTCTTATCTTTTGCATCACATTATACAATCAACATATTATCCAATCAACACATTATCCAATCAACACATTATCCAAGTTTCTTTTTAGATTGTAAATTCTCTTTATGCTACAGGTTAAATACACCATAATTTTCATGTTCTTTTGTCCTGTCATCCATATGATCTATTTTTCTACCATTATATTCTAGTTGGGTCTTTGGCTATTTTCTACAAACATGGGCCCTAGGCCCTTTGACCCAGAAGCCCCTTCCTTTTGGGTACATTAACTCATGTATGGCAAATCCGGAACCTTCACATACACCACATGGTTTCATGAACATGAGTGTTTAATAAACAGCAGTGTTATCTCTAAGGAGGTCTATGTGTGGATACAGACATCAGCACAGAGTGGTTAGTATACATGTTTGTGGGACAGACATTTGGTGTGTGCGCACGCACGCGTGTGTGTATATATGTGTTGGGCTGCAAGTATGAGGAGTTTGTCTCTTTCTCTCTGCAGGCTGTCTAACTGCAGAATTGGAGAGGAAGGCTGTGTTGCTCTGGCTTCAGCTCTGAGGTCAAACCCCTCATCACACCTGAGAGAACTGAATCTGAACCACAATGAACCAGGAG
>JAOYMR010000020.1:1192609-1230435 GCA_025802075.1 Tenebrosternarchus preto
GTTGGTTTGTTGTGTGGTTTTTTTTGTGTGGTTGTTTTTTTGTTTTTGTTTGTTGTGGGTGGGGGGCGCCCCCCCGTGCATACATGTGGGGGTATGTGTATGTGTGCGTGTGTGTGTGCAGGGACACACGTGTGTGTGTGTGTGTGTGTGTGCTCTGCCTAACAGTCTTTTTATGCTGTGACTCTGACTTTGGCAGCCCTGTGAAATGAGGCTCTATCACTTGGCTTCCTCTTTTTCTCTCTTTTTTCTCCTGCATTCTCTCTCCCGTTGCTCCCCTCGTCTCGGATGCGTACGCGTGAGCCAGGGCCACAGATGGAGCGACGGCATCCGCCCTCTCCCGCTCCACGCCTGGCAGCTGTCCTGAGCCAGGGAAACGTGGCCTTTTGGTCCGTGTTTAATGAGAGAGCGTGAGCCCTGAGGCCAGACGCAGAGGCTGAGGGGAGACGATCCAAACAGAACACCGGCACCCTTATCTCACACTGTGAGTCTGCTCTACACACCAGCTACGGCCAAGCACACACACACACACACACACACACACACACACACACACACACACACACATACCCATGCACACACGCACATACACATACTAGCCCCTGTTATTCATATCTCTTGTGTAGGCTGCAAAGACCAACACTAAGTTACTGCTAATTCTTCAGCAAGGGCATTGTGGTCACCAGCTAACACTTTATGTACAGAAAGGTAAGAAAATAGCACAATAATCTGGAGAGTTTTATACTTGATACAGAGATTGTCAGAGATTTCCAAAAAATCCACCCACAGAGCTGCACAGATTCACTCACAAACATACCCCCCCACACACACACACACGCACAAACAAACTTAATAACACACACACATGCTCCCACCATTTTAAACAGATAATTCTAACAAATAACTTATTCTATCACAAGGCATAAAACATGTCAAACATTACGAATCTTGCATTTGAAGTGTTTTTGGGTAACATTGAAAAGTGGTGATTTGTAAACAGTCAGGGATTGTTATTCTGCTCGTCTGAGACCTCACAGAAGCAGAGAACACACTGCATTTAGGAGACTTACAATGGAATTCTATCAGATTCTTTCTCTTCACTCGCACACCAGTCAGAGAAGCCTGAAGCCTTGATAACAATGGCTGCTCGCTTGGCTGGACTCTGATAAGGAGCCTAGATTTAGCTGAGATACTGTCAGAGCTGATTGGCTGAAATCCATGAATTATTTTATTAAAAAATTTCAGCAAGGCCATTTTTATGTTAAAACGTGTGGCATCCTTATTCGACTCCGGATAAATAAGCTGACCAATATAAAAGAATCAAAAATAAAACAAGCATAAATAAATAAATAAATAAAATATATTCTGCATTGTGTTATGGAAATATACGGAAACTGCAGTGGGGTCTAAGCCTCCTTCAACAAAATGAACTCTTCTTCAGTTACATTCAGCAAAATGAACTCTTCTTCAGATACATTCAGCAAAATGAACTCTTCTTCAGATACTTTCAGCAAAATGAACTCTTCTTCAGATACATTTGGTGAAGGAAAATGGGAGGAATTAAAGTTTTATCCTATTGCTAGCCTTTGGTTCAAGCTACTTTTCACACTTATTAAAAATACATGCATATCAAAGTGAAGCATTATTTTTATATGAGCATGGTGGGCTGCCTCAATTCAATGTGGGTATGTGTGTGTGTGTGTGTGTGTGTGTGTGTGTGTGTGTGTGTGTGTATATATGTGTTTATGTGTGTGTGTGTGTGTGTGTGTCCCTGCATCTCCTGTATGTGTCTATGTGAATGTGTATGTTTATTCTAAATGGTGCTTGCCTTCCTCTTTCTACACACTGGTGGTTTCTAGAGAGCTAGAGCTCACATTACCTGACAGGCTGTTATGTCACAGCCAGGCAGCCAATTTCATAAACATATGCACCAATTAAGAAATCCATTAATATCCATCATGTCCTGTCATAAATCATACACCATGGCAGCGGGTCTGACTGTGTAATTATTGCTGAACGAAAAGCGGAAGTCCTTGATTAGGTCGACTCATAATTTCCCTCCAAATGATTCAACTAGGCCCCCGAAATAATGAAAACCTAAAATGAAGTCTGCTGAAGTGTGTTTGTAATGGCACGCTTGGGCCTACTGCAAACGACTGCTGGAGAGACTGGGAGGAACCGCATTTCCCAGACTGCTCATAAATACAACCAACACTCATTAATCCTTGGTGCAAATATCTTCTAATGCTGCTGCTACCAAGAGAGATTAAACCAATCATTATTTAACCAAGGGGATGCTTTAAACAAATCCATATTATTAAATGTTTTAGGCTACCTGAGAATTCCTGATAAGTCCCATATGTTGTTATACATTTTTCATGTATCTCGTTCTAAGCAGAACTGATCTTGAAAAAACGCAGTTTGAGACTGACATGGGCATCAGTGCTTTGCGATCTGCATGCCTCACAAATGTCCTTGTCTTATTAGCAAATGAAATGACTGCAAAGCATAAATCACCATTGCCTATTAAACAGCAAAAAGCACTGCTGACATTATTGACGACAGTGCTCAAAGCTAATACGATTTATAGGACAATTTTTTTAATTTAACTACCACACTAGCTATATGTGCTGATGTTTAGGCCTTAATTAAGCTTGGATCTTGAAATAAATCCTTAAAAAAATAATATGAAGTACTACGGTCCAGACCTGCTGCTTCTCCCTCTGTGCAGATTAGCGATTTCTACTCTTCTTCTAAAATTCACCCGTAACCCTAAACCTATTGCAATCAGGTGTGATGTATTAAACTTGAGATTAAGTTGGACAGGTATATAACCACAGGTCTAGACTTGTAACCACAGGTATAGACTGTTAGCTACAGGTCTAGACTGGTAACTACAGGTCTAGACTGGTAAGAACAGGTATAGACCATTAACTTGAACTATGGGAACCACCCCAGTCACACCTACTGCGCGTGACCCAGTAGATGAGTGTTTCCCAACCTGGACCTTTAGGATTCCAGAAGCTCCTTATTCTTGCTCTGTCTATACTCCCGACACAAAGAGTCTGGACATAACTAACATGTCGGGGTCTGGAGGTACTAGAAAGACCGGGTCAGGAAACACTGCACTGAGATGTTTAAAATACTGGACTGAGATCTTCAAAACTAAAGGTTTCTGAGCAGATGTGTTGGGAAAACATAGCATATCCTTAGCATTAAACCACATGATCGCTGCTCTGCTATCATAAGTCTGAAGCAGCCATCAGACCTTAAAGGGACAGTAGTCCTATTTTGCTATTCTATCACAGTAGTACTGTCTACATATCCAGGAAGGTTTTGTTTTGTGTGTTTTTATCCCATATATCAGTAATGTAATAATAATAATAAAAACATTACCTTTCAACAGAATTAGCCAGGTAGGTCATTAGTGTTGACACTCTCACATTCAAAGCTCATCAGTCAGGAGATCACTGAACTCTGTTTGTGTGATATTACGGGATCTAATTGTAATTCAAAATGTAGATTCGTCATTATTGGAAATGGTTGTACGCCTTAAACCCTATCGATCCCTTGGTTGAGCTATTTCTCTTAATTATGAAAATAATCCAATTTACAGAGACTACATATATGAGATTAAAAATATCCTTCAACCTCTCAATGCAACTTGCCAGACCCTTAGTTATGTAGACTGGTTGGCTGGTGGCCAGGGCTGACTAATGTCTTCTGGCTTGTGGGAGCTTTAGGGAAATCAATACTGCACAATAACCAGCACTGGCTGGATTCTCTACCGTTAGGAAAGGAGAAAAGCACATTACTTTGAGTGCAAACCCTATTAACAAAGACGCAAAGTCATGCATTATTTAAAGAATGCTGGTTTTAAGAGTCAGAATCAAAAACAATATATAAATTATATGTCTGCTCTGACCCTTTTGGTGTCTGTGTACTAAACACCAGGTGCTTTATCTACATGTAATTGTTTGAACCCTAATTAAATACAATTGTTCTATATTAGTACTTTTGGCTATGGGCAAACTATTTTCAGGACCAAAGAGGGCATTTGAATTCATTGAGGTGAGTCATTCAAGCACAGATAAAACTTAATGGAGGTTCAGGAGCATGGTCAAGCCACATTAGCAGAGTCTCTCTTGGGGTATCGATTAAAGCCCTGGGTAAAAGTTTGGCCATTATTTTAGAGCAGTGAAGGGATGGACCAGCTCTCTACGAGATCAATGATCTGCCGACAGCAGTCATCACAAGACGTCTGATGATGTTTTCATTGGCCTGGTGAGTTCTTTGAAGAACCTGGGTCTTGGCTACTACACACCACACTGTGTAAGCAGACAGAAATGCCCGAAGGTTGACTGGCAGTACAAGTAAAGTTTAAATGTGCTGTCTGGATACATGTTGCATTTTCTGCCAAAGTTCAGATTCGGTGCATGAGGTTGACAGCTACCTCGAACCAACTTTTTAAGAATACATGCTGCTTTTTAAGAAAACACACCTCACAAATACAATATAGTATCACTCAAATGTTTATACTAATTAAATGATTACGCTAATTAAAGTGATCTATCCTTCTTTCCTCATGGGAACCACTTGCACATCAAAGGTGAAATACTTCTTGTAATGAAATTCTTGTAACAGTTATTATTATTATTATTATTATTATTATTATTATTATTATTATTATATTAAACAACAACAACAACAATAATAATAATAATAATAATAATAATAATAATAATAATAATAATAATAATAATCGTTGTTGTTGTTATTATTAGAGGTTTAATGTTTTCCAAGTAGAATATTGGGGGATCTGTCTTAGCAGCATGTTTAGTTCAGGTTTAGTAGTTAGTTGATGGCTTCAGTATTTATATACAGGCCGCCACAATCACTTCCGCGTTCCCAATCACCGGTTTATAAAACACACCTGTCCCCAATTGTCACAAACCATTCCAGCTCTGTATATAAGCCCACAGGGTTCAGCCATACCATTGCTGCACATTCACTTGCCCTAGATGGACTGAGCCTGTTGCCGTTGCCCACTGCCCACTGCCTCTGCCAAGCCACGCCACGCCACGCCACGCCACGCCAGACTCTGCAAGCTTTAGTGGTCCATTTAGTTCAAGTTGCCTTGCTAGCCGCTATCTTTGCTTTTGCTGCCTGCTTTCTGTTCCTTGCTTTGTGATTCGCTGCTCGCTAGCAGCCTTAAATATAGGACTGTTGGCTGCAGCCTCGCCTTCCGCTCCCTCACTGCCGCCATCATATATATATATATATATATATATATATATATATTAGGTAGTTATAAAAGCAATCAGAGTTTTAAATTAGTTTACATCGCATTATCTGTCAAGTGACTGACATAAAGAAAATATGTAAGTGTTCTAAATTGGACCTGTCATAGTGACAGCCATTCAGGAGAGTCTGCTCTGATTTTTTCCTCTCCAGCCTGTCTATTTCCTCTAGTCCTGTATCCCAGCCTGTCTATTTCCCCCAGTCCTGGATCCCAGCCTGTCTATTTCCCCCGGTCCTGGATCCCAGCCTGTCTATTTCCCCCGGTCCTGGATCCCAGCCTGTCTATTTCCCCCAGTCCTGGATCCCAGCCTGATTCCCCCAGGTCCTAGCTTCCACTCATCTTCTCTGATTTCTGCAGTTTTGATCCTGTGCTTGTTTTTCTATCATTTACAGTTACGGATATGCTTGTATTTTGCATGCTTGACCCGACAGTGTTTTGACCCGTTTCTGGGTCAAAGGGGGTTGATAATACCTGGACCTGCCCTAATGAAGCTGTGTCTTGTATAAAGCCGTATCTTGTCTGTTGCGCATGTGTGTTACAGGACTGAAGAAACACACTAATAAATGAGGCTTGCTCTGTTCAGGCATGGTGGAACACTTTGGAACCGAAGATATGGCTCTGCAGAAGCTGTTAACCAGGGTTGTTCAGAATTACAGAATTCTCAGTTTTCCATTCACTTATCACCTTTTCTAGTTGGGGCAACTCAGTGCATACAGGGAGTCTTTAATATTACACTGGATCAAATTTATTTAGTCATCTAGGCACCTACCTAACTTTGTGGTAGGAGGCTGACATAAAAGAATTAAATGTTAACATACCGTAAAGCTGGACTTCATTCTTTACATGAACTACAAAATGCCCCTGATATCTGGAAGCATTCAGTTCTGAAGTTCTTTCAGCTCCAACCGTTTACTGGTAAAAAAAAAAAAAAAAAGTATTGATTTAAACTTAACCTGAGACTGTGACTGACTAAAGTTTTGAATGGGATAGTGCACATAAAATGTGTAGGTGCAGATGATCTTTAGTCATACATTCAGAGCATAAAATACCCAGGGGTCAGGGCCATTCGGAAACTGAATGCAATGAAAACCTAAATGTTATAAGACCCCTTTAACTACAGCATCAAACACACTCTGCAATATAAAAAGGTGAAATATAAAATGAAATGATTGGCCTCAAGTGGCATGAAAAGGACAGGAATCTTGTAACTGAATGAGTAACAGACACTTTTAGCTTTTTTAGTCAACAGAAACCTGCCATAACACATTTTAGTCGGGTTTCAGGCTGATTGACTGTGGTCATGTTTCACAATCAACCAAATCAGGGTGTGAACCAAAATACATGCTGTCATTCTCTCAAACATCTGAGGACGTTATTTATGCAGAAATGTGAGATGTTAGCAACATGACATTTTAGACACCTTTTAATTTTATTATTAATTTGACAAATTAGTGTTTTCTGCTTTATCCGTCACAGATAAGCAGTTTAATTATCTGATACTGTAGAAGCTTTCTTAACAGAACCGCAGGATTCTTTTGAGTTCTATAATTGAGGGTAGAATACTCTATATTGTAAAGAGTATTCATTTTTAACACTTCATGTTGTTTTAAATGATTTAAACACTGAACCAGACAGAACCCTGTACCTCTGTAGAATTTTCTCTCGTTTTGGAGGTAGTTCTTTCTTGGACCAAAGCACCTCTGTTGGTTTTTTTTATGAATGATATCTTTTACGACCCCCCCCCCTCTCTTGCAGGTTCCTTATTGTTATTCCTCATCATTTGGAACTTTGCATAATTGCATCAGCATAAGGATCTTTACTCTGTGTAACAAAGGCTTGGCCATTTGGAACTATAAACAGCTGGTTCTATAAGCTCTGAATAAACTCTGAAGTGTCACTGGTAGTTGTCTGAGTTGCAAAGAAATATTTTCTGTATTGCACAATAGGGAGGAAAAGTGACCCAAGGCTACCGCTGACGGCTCTCTTCAGAAGAGTTGCCACCTTTGCCCAGAAATCTTCCTCCCTCTCCCCGTCACAGCGAGGCAATCTGAGACACACCGCGCTCCTCAAGCACACTCCTAGATGTAAGCCGTTCCGTGCAGCTGAAAATGTGAGAGGACTATGGGAAAGAGTCCATTTTTCAAAGTGCTGAGAGATATCTGATGTTCCCTCAGCCATTGTCTTCGTGTCAGTGCAGATGAATGGGACAATATGGCGTTGAAATAGCCTGAGTCTCAAAGATGGGAAAAAAAAAAAAAAATACTGTAACACACTGTACAGATGGAACTATACAATAGTACTGCCACCTCTCGCTCTTTCTCTCTCTCTCAAACACACACACACACACACACACATACTTTCTGTCTCATTCTCTCAGTCTCTGTTATTTTATCTGCAATTAATTACTACACTCATGACTAGTCCCATTTTCTTTTTAAGTTGGTATTGTGACAATGGCAGAGGGAGCATCACTTTATCACTGTATTCAGAATTCCATTCCCTTTTTCTCATCACAATCTGAATGGCCTTAAACTTTTTTTTTTTTGCATGAGAGAAAAAAGAAGAGCCTTGGCAGGTATTTTAAAATTACAGTACGTGTGACAAAGTAAAGCATTGAGTCTAAAGACACTTTTAATGAGTGAGAAACTATATTCAAATATGTCAAGATATTGTTCTTTCTGTAATGGACTGCCGGCAGTCTGTCACCATATTGTTTTGGAAGGGATTCAAAGATTTTGAGGTCAATAGAACACTGTTAGCGGCTTGTCTGTCAGAGCGTCTCCATGTATGGCAGTAGAGAGAAAATGTCAACTGATTTATCTCCATTCTTTACTGGACGTCATTCGGCAGCAACGAGGGTGAAGCTCATGTGGTTTAAAGTTCCTCCAAATAATTCACAGAAGCCTTTTGTACAAAACAGGGGGAAAATTTTTTAAAAACTGGTCCATTAGACTCCCTTTAATTTTCGTGCCAAAAATACCTATTGCTGGTTTATAAGATCCTGCAGTTTCAGCTGAAAGTGCATGAATGGACAAAGTTATAAAAATTTGCTTCCATCAAAGTTCTTCACAAGCATGGTGAATATTCTTTGCAGCACATTCACCATCTTTCCACTGAACCATCTCATATGGTGTTCTCAGAAAGTAATGTACAGTTTTTAACATTCTCAGGCCATCTGGTTCACAGCAAAAAAGAGCAACAAAGATGAGAAATGTCACCAAGACCATAAAATATTTCACAAAGACACAACAGCTGCTTAAATGTCACAGGCGTTGTGTCCAGAACGATGCGCTCACCGGACACATTCTCGTGGATTCAATCTCTTCACACGGGCTTTGTCAACCGACTCCGTCATTTTTAGTAGGTAACTGTGAGAACCAAGAATAAACTCATCCTGAAAAATGCGCTCCCGCCATTTTGCGCAAGAGCCACTGAACCAAGACAGGCCTTTAACATGCATCTGACCAAATGAACTAAAACGGCCAGTACTGGTAGGTGATCAACGAGATTTAGTTTGAGGTTTAATGCTAATAAATCACACAAACAGATGAAGGAAATCTTGGAAGCTATGACCAAACTGATAGGTTTCGGTACAAATAAGCAGTCTGTTTTATATATAGTGTTATAGCTAGTTTGTTTCTATTGTAGCTCTTCTATTATAGTTATTATTTGGAGATCAGCAACAAATCATTCTTTATATGCCATCAGTATGAAGCCTGCAGCACCTTAGTAGATGGGTAGACAAGCACCAACTAGCCAAAAACTCTACAGCTAAAAGTCAAGAATGATGTCTTAGTGTGTGTAGTATTACATTGTATAAGCAATGGCACCTTCATGACACCCGGAGCGGATTGTTCTGGATGCCTGTTCAAATACCCTCAGTAAAAAGTAAGCAAGGGGCAACACTTCAGTGGATAAGGTCAACACAATACCTGCTAGTCATAAAAGTAACTTTCCCAGCTTAGGTACCTGGACAACACACTAGGCATTGCATTGTAATATAGAGGTGTGATTACAAACCCATGACACTGGGGCTGAATTGTTCCCAAGTTCAACAAACCAGAATTGCAATTTTCTTGGTTGATATAGGAGGTGGTTTAAATGATGCAAGACATGGCTTGCTTTGTTTTGGATTAAGATAAAATTTTTGTACACTGACAAAGTATGTTTTCTTCACTCTGTAATTTAAAACTCTAATTATAAAACATCCTTCTTTTTTTTTTCATTCATTGATGACATCTTACACAGTACTAATGCAGGTCTTCTAGAGAGAATACAAACCAAACTGGCATTGGCATTTACCTTCAGATCTGCCAGGCTGGTGCCAATGTGGAAAGGTTGCAGAACCTACGGGAAGCAGAAACACCATCTCTGAGCTGCTCTGATGTCTGATGGAAAAAAAGCTCAAAAGATGGGGACCCGTGTTTCTTTTACAGGGAAGAGATGCGGCGTCTGCAGCAGTACAGGACTAAAGCTCAGTGAGAATCCCGGTGTGGTGGAATGAGAAAATGACACATTAGGATTTAACATGCTAGATGAGTTTTGGCAAAGAGTCTCTTAGATCTTTTTTTTTTTTGAACAGGTTGAAGAGGGAATCTTCAAAGAGCAAAGAAGCACTGTTTCTTTAGTTTCTTTAGTTTTCTGTTCTTTTCTGTTTGGCCTTTTTCTAGTAAGGTATTTTGCATCCATGTTGAATATAAAGGTTATTGGTAGATAACTAGAGTGGTCAAAATTAATGCTTCAGCACATGCAATTAAGTATCATTTTAAGAGTGCATTTTATTTCTTTCTTTTTGATTAAATTACATGAAGCCCCCATCTTGATTTTTTAGGCAACTCATGGTACTGTTACAGTTCTGTGTGTAGTGGATGTGAGGCTTTGCTGAGAACATAAATCATGGATGAGAAGGAAAAGATCATAATGTTTTAACTCCTCAAAGGGCAAAAGTGGTGTTAAATGTAATTTTTTTTTTTTTTTTTTTTGCTGGTGAATTGAAATGCCTTATCACTGTAGAGCCAAACCAGCTGGTGTTAAAAGTGCTAACGCTACTCAACAATAGTAGAGCTGGAATACGGACTGTGGTAGCCAGCGTTAGCACTTTCAGCATGTTTGTCTCTCAAGTGATAAAAAACACTTCAATTGCCTTAAAATGAATGCAGCAACTTTGATCCATGTGTTCAGTCTCTTCTAGCACTTCCATGTGTTTAGCTGAGTCTTGGTACCATCAGAAAAAGCTTAGCACTAATTGTTGGTAGTCTTTGTTTTTGTCTTATGGGCCAGGAATATAGCTCTTGTTTTAGTCAAGGTAAACTCAGCCAAATCACAGAACTGCTATAAACACAACAAAATTTGACAATTTGACAGCCCTATTGATAATCCTTTTGTGATTCTGGGTTTATCACCATATGTTTGATGTGTTGAATATTCTTAATGCAATGCTTTGAAGTAAGCTAGGAAAATACCTTGATCATTCTTTTCCTGTTAATAGTGAGATGCTCTGCTTGATGGAATAGGACTATGTGTCCCCCCCCCCTCCCTCCACCCCCCCACCACACCTATATCTTATTCTTTTTGAGTTTGCAAGTAAACAATTAAAATAAGTAGGTCAGCCATTATTGAGCAGCCACTCAAAGCGTAAACAGAGTGGAGTTTCATATCTGATCTTAACACACATGCCCCTGTGTGTCTACACAGCCCAGGTCTCTGCTGGCAGGCAGGATTTCAGTGGCCTGAAGCCGGTGTGAGGATCAGTGTCTTCAACCTCTCTAATCAGTACACAGTGAGGAAAAGCTCATCTGCATAGCTGAAGGACCCTTGAGCCTTGGCTGCTAGCAGAGGAGCTACAGTCTTTCTCACTGCTCTGTTCAAGCACTCCTGCAACAGGTTTTCCCAGTTACCTCGAACCACTGTGAAGTCATTTGATTGGCAGTCTTAGGAACCCATAAAATATTTCCTTGCCTGGTCCATCCCTGCCCCCATCCATCCAGCGGGCTGTCAGTAATATTGAGAGGCTGTCAGGCCTGTTTCCAACTCCGTCCATATCAACAGTAAATATTAGTCTTGTAGAGCCTCGAGGGGCATGGTTACATCCTCTCTTATTAACCTCCTAACCTGGCTGTTTGATGTTAAATAATTACTCTGGCTATTCCCATGGGAGGAACGCAGCCCCCCACCCTCCAGCTGCGCTACATGTACAGAAACCTCCGCCTGCTTCTACACACTCACCCTTGATAGCGACACGTTCAGATCAGTTTCTTTTAATTAAGCTCAGATTGGAAATGTCGGCAACCGCTTTCAAGGTAGGAGCTGGGAAAAAAGCTACAGATCTTATGTAAAAATAGATAATAAAAAAACCCACAAATAGCATAATCCAATCATTTGTGCCACTATGGGTGAATTATTCATTATATTGGTTGTTTATGTTTTCACCGCCCAGATGGGACAGAGAAATGTAGTGACGGTTTGTGGAGGGACCTCAGGCTCACACTGCTCATCACAAAACAACAAATGCCCCCTGTCTCTCCCTCCCAGACACTGCCAGTTAAGAAAGCAGAGAGAGTGAAGTCCAAGCAGCTTCTCTGCTGTTGTTCAAACAAACAGCACCTTTCTCTCACTCCTTGCTTCCTGTCTTCCACAGCTTGTTACCAAGGTAACATGTCAGAGTAGACGACATCAGGACTGACTGCCGCTAGAGGGCCAGTCCAAGTACCTTCTACCAACCCCCCCGTGCCCTCGGCCCCTACCGCCCCCAACACCCCCCCCCCCCACCCCCACCCCAACTTTGGGCCTCTTTGTGTCATGTGACACCTGTTCCCATGACAACCAGGTTCTGGGCGGTCTGCGAGCGTGTTAGTGCGGGAAGCTCTTTTCCAAGGAGCGCAGGCGAAAAATCAGGACGTGTGGATTGGGGTCAGCCTCACCTGCAAAAGTCAACAGCTATTACATACCACTCTGCTAGTCCCCTGTGGGTAGGAGATCTCAGGTGGCCATCTTAATTAGAACAGACATATTGTATCTGGCACAAACTGACCACTTTGCAGTCTGAGGCTGCCATGACCCTGCAATATATGGATTCCATAATCCCATGACCAAAAAAGAATAATCCTACATGGAAGTATTACATGAAAGGATAGATCTGTGGGTGTGTTTTGTTTGTCCCGTTGTGTTTGGATTGCTGGAATAACCTTATGCTGTTGTAACCGCGTCTGAGATACTGTCTTTGAAAAGGTTCTGATGTTAATTTCCACAAACACACATTTGTTTAGGCTGCCTTGACAGAAAGAAAGACAGAGGAATAAATACAGTGTCCTCACTTCTTAGTCCTGATACAAGGTTAATCACTTATAGTTAAACACCTGGGAGTCTAATGACTCCCTTAGTACTGTGAAATCCAAATGGCTTAAATGCAATTTGCATAGAATTTCATTTAAATAAACGGACAAAGGGTCTTGTGAAAGCTCCTCAAACAGAGAGCATGGTATGTGGCCTCGTCCGCCAAAAATATTCTTTGCCATGGCTGCTGTGCCCTTTGCGGTCTACAGGGGTAGGTAAGTGCATGACCTTCCACCAGCCTTTGGCCCACTGCAGTCCTGTATCCTCTCCAAGCCTTTTAGCCTGCTCAAAGAGCAAAGGTGTTGGAACAGGTCCATCAGATAGCAGTGGCCCGTGGGTCCACTCCAGTTGAAGTGCAGAAGCCAGAGAGCTTTAGTTCTGGACACCTGTCCCCCATGTGGGACCTGTTTGTGTCCCCCTGCTTTTGCCCTCAGCCTGCCCCTTTTGCCCTCAGCCTGCCCCCCCTACTGATCCAGCTGCATTGATCTGGACTGAGACATGAAGATTAGCCTGCCGCTGAGAGCTACCAACATTCACACACACACACACACACACACACACACACAAATGCACAGTGTCTTTTCAAACCCTTTGTGACCTTAAACCTTAAAGACTTACACCCACCAGGAGAGTTGAATTGTGAGCTGCCTATCAGAGAACTGAGAGGTCATTCAGTGGGATAAAGACTATAGTTGTACTACATCTGACAATGATACCAGAACGTCATTAACTGCAGGTTACTGCCATTGCAAGACTCATATCTACTGTTCTTATAGGACTTTATTTCAACTGTTATGTTCCTGGGCTAACCTTTACAGCATGCATCCATATTTGGCTGAGGTTTATTTGTCTTTTCTTGAGTTTGAGATTCCACCAAGGTGTCATGCTGTCATGTTAGCAAACACGATTCATCTGAGATGCTGTTCTGCTTGTGACTGAAGCAGTTCGACTTCTCTGTCTTTAGATAGCACCGTGGGGCTGTCCCATCACTGTGGTCCTCCTAGATCACAAATCACAGGCAAAGCCGCATTTAAAAAAAAACAAACAAAAAAAAACAAAACAAAAAAAAAAACACAGGGAATGGAATTCCACCCAGCTCTGATTTTCTACACAGCCGACCTCGTTGATATATTGTCTTCCAAACATCCATCCAGCAATAGATCATAGCGATTAATTCTTACATTCCTGGAATCGTGAGCTCGCTCCATCCCTCACCAGAGGCCATCGATCATTGTTGGTGAGTGGGCTGACATGCTGCTGACACATGCTTCTTGGGGAGTGTGACTGTCCCGTAACTAGGGGGAATCCTGAGCTCCCGCCGCTAGCCCCTCCCCTCCCGCTGCTCAAACCCTCCCCCCCCGCTAGCCCCTCCCCTATCCCCTCCCCTAGCCCCCCCGCTAGCCCCACCGCTAGCCCCACCGCTAGCCCCTCCGCTAGCCCCTCCGCTAGCCCCTCCGCTAGCCCCAGGCCCCTCCCCACCTGGTGTGACCGTGAGCTGAAGCTGCTCCGTCGGCTGTGGGTGGAATGGACACTGTGGACAGAGTGCTCGCTGTGGACAGAGCGCCGGTCAAAGTCGTCCGCGTACGGATCCCGCGCTCTGTACTCTTCATCGAACCTTGTGTCGTAGCCCGGATAGTAGCGCCAAGGGTCATCATAGCCCTCCCGCCTGCAGAGTTAGCATGGAAAACAGATTAAGAACACTGGCATGGTGAGGGGGCAGGAAGAGGGAGGTTCTGAATCCACTTCTCATGTTTAAAAACATTTTTTTTTTTATCTAAATGAAACATTTTATTAAAATGTATCTCAAAAAGCGTTTTACGTTTTGAGATGGTGGTGAAAAGGAATTTTGGGGCCAAACGTCATATGATTTTGTTATACCTGACAAAAAACACAACAGTACTGAAAGCACTAAAAGTAAATACTGGATCAAATCTCTCCAGTACATTTATACTGGGTCAAATCTCTCCAGTACATTTATACTGGGTCAAATCTCTCCAGTACATTTATACTGGGTCAGATCTCTCCAGTACATTAATCTGGGCAGTGTGCTTGCCATTTTGTTCTTGAGATTTGGTGGTATGATTAGGTTGAACAAAAGCATGAACAGAAGGGTTGGGCTGATTCCAAACCAGAGGAACCATCCCTGTCCAAAAAAGCGCAGTGCTTAGGGATGAGGTAAAAACACCCATAAAACTAGACTAGGAATGAGGTTAATCTGTATGTTGGAGGGGGGGAGTACTCAGTTATTTAGTGTTGGAGTGTGTGTGTACCTGCCAGGATACTGCTGGCCGTAGTAAGGGTCGGCTCTTCGGTAGGCCTCGTGGTTATAGTTGTACCAGCTGTAGGCCTGGTCATAGTACGCTCTATATCGAGGGTCATAAACAGCACTGGGGTCGTACCATCTGCTCTGATCTACACACACCCACACAAATTAAAAACAACCAATGTAACATTTACGATCTGCATACTGAAATGAAACGTTTCCAGTGCTATAATAAGACTGTAGAAATATAAACAGAAGAAATTAAAAGAGATATTTCTTGTTCGAGCACCTAGACTGAACAGTCCATTAAAGGGAAGGTACTGTGCGGTTTTACCTGCGTACTGCTCATATTGTTTCTTGTAGTAGTTTGCATAGTACTCTTCATAGGCACTGCGGCTAGGCCTGGGATAATCCTCACCGTAACCCTGTCTGGAAACAGAGAGAAAGAGAGGAACTATTTTAGAGGCCTGGGATAATCCTCACCGGAACCCTGTCTGGAAACAGAGAGAAAGAGAGGAACTATTTTAGAGGCCTGGGATAATCCTCACCGTAACCCTGTCTGGAAACAGAGAGACAGAGAGAGAGAGAGAGAGAGAGAGAGAGAGAGAGAGAGAGAGAGAGGGAGGAACGCCTGGGATAATCCTCACCATAACCCTGTCTGGAAAATAAGAGACGGGAACGCTTTTAGTGGCCTGGGATAATCTTTACCGTAATCCTGCCTGGAATAAGAGAGAGAGGGGAACGCTTTTAAAGACATTTTGTTAAGGAAATAAAACAAACTCAGCCCGTTCTGTGCAGCAAAGCACACTTTTTTTTGGACAGTCGGTTAAAACGACAATAAGAATCACAATTATATCTGCACAACGCCGCACAGAAAACCACGGAGAGGTATGGCTGATCTCTGCTGTTTCTCCCCTCACCTGGAGCTGGGTCGGTCGGAGTACTGACTGGTTCTAGAGCTCGGCCTCTCGGGTTGTCGTTCCGGCTCCCGGTAACCAGGATTTGGTCCGTTGTACCGAGCGTAGCGGGGATCTGCTCTCTGATACGGATCTTCCTGCAGCCGAAAACCACGGCAGGGAGGGAAGAGACGGACGGACATGTGAATGGGACAGGAAAAGTTAAATGTAAAGAAACTCCACTTAAGCTGAAGAGTTTTCTGTTTTCACCAGAGCCCCACAAAGCTTTGCTTTGAAAGATTTATGTTTAAAAATGTCATTTAACAGTAGTTACATAAAAATTGTGATGATTAAAAAAAAATGTACTGCTGGTTACTTTGATTACTTTCATTTAATGCACATCAGCAAACAAGCTTTCTAATATAATTTTTTTTATATATATCACCATTTTCATCTCCATTGAAATTAAAATTGCTTCCCTCATGTCAGTAACTGAAACCCAGGATACCTGGTAGAAGTTCTGAGCCCTTGGGTCCATGACTGGATACTGAGGTGGGTAGGGATGCCTTCCATCTTGGTACTCTGGATAGTAACCGCCATATGCAGGCTGAGGCATGGGAGGTGGGGCACCATAGCCATGCTGTCCACCAGTGACAGATGGAGGTCTAGGAGGATCATGTGGGGCAGTAGAATTTCCAGGTTTGGGGGAATATGTGGCAGCCGGGGCCGGGCCAGATTCAGGGGGTTGTGCAGGCTGGGAAGTGGGTGTGGCCTGTGGGGGAGGTGGACATTGCGTGGAAGCTGGACAGGCAGGGTGGGAGGAGCCAGAGGGGTCATTACTTATTTGACTACTAGGCGGTCTGGGGGGGTTCGTATTTGCGGGCTGAAGCTGAGGCTCAGTCTCGGCCCGACCACCATGTTGAGAATCTTTGGTGACCTGTAGGTAAAAGCCAGGTGTGTTATTCACAGAGGCAGGCGGCAGAGCTGACTGAGGCAGGGGTGGACCTGCGACTTGATTTGTGAGCTGTGGTTGATGCATAGAAAAATCAAGCAGCTCATAATTCGAGGGTGGATTTTGATTGGTGGCAGAAGCAGAAGGTGGAATTTTCGGATTGGGAGGTGGGACCGCTTGACCATCACCTTTCAGAAGAGGAGGATGGACTGCTTTGACAGTAGGTAAAGAATCTTTTGCTTCCTTAGCCAGATTCAATGGACTCTGGCAGGAAGATGAAGGAAAGCTCACTGGTGTCTGTGAGAAAAGAGGTGGTGGCTGACCTGCGGCACCCTGATTAACTATTGAGGAACCCTGCGGCAACTGATTAACTACTGGGGTTTGAGCCAATGGCCAAACAGGGGAGGTGTTCTTCTTGGGACTCATCTGATTGGTTGCGTGGGCAGGACTTTGAGAAGAAATCACACTGTAATTGGAAGAAGGTGGCGCAATCAAGACTGGCTGGTTTAAAGCTTCTACAGGAGGTGTGGCCACCAGCAGCGAAGCGTAGCCCAGGCTTGCCTGAGAGAGGGAGTCTGGTGGATTCTCGAGGTTTTCTAAGAGAGGCTGTGCGTGTGCCCTGGGTGGGTGCAGATCCAGGGGTCCATCCTCTGGTGGCTGGATGACCTCTGCACTGGGTCGACGTGCTGGAGCAAAGGTAGCAGCCAGAGGGGGGGCTGCGGGCGCCAAGAGAATGTTAGCACTGAGACTGGTAGGATCGCTCTGAGCCCAGAGGGTCGTGGCAGGACTGTCGCAGGGCCGCCGAGATCCTTGGGCCCGAGACGAAGGCCTGCGATCCTGCCCACCTGCGAAGCCGATTGTCTCCATGTTGTCCGGAGGCTGCTCCAGATTGCCAGGTAACGCATCGGCTCCACTCTTCTCCATCACCATTCTAGCTTGGTCAACGTCAGCAGGCCTAACCCCAACACTGTGTGACCGTACAGGCTCGAAGGAGGAATTAGCACTTGGCTGGAACACACCTACAGGTTTGGGCGGGCTCGGAGTGGGAAACGTGGGACTCAGCTCAGGAGCAGGGGCAGAATCTATCTGTTCAAAGTAACCAGTTGTGGGGGGATGTGAGGCAGGTGGATCAGGAGGGCGGGGGCTTTCTTGTTGGATAAATGTTCCAACAACACCCTGATGCCTTCGAGGTGGGTGGCTGCTGCTGTGGGGGGTGTGGCCACTGCTGTGGGGGGTGTGGCCACTGCTGTGGGGGGTGTGGCCACTGCTGTAGCTAGAAGAGACACTTGCAGAGCAAAGAGTAGAGTCAGGCATCTCCAAGTTAGGCCCTGCCTCATAGGTGTGGCTAGGTGGTGGTTCACTGGGCAGCACTTCCTGGTTTGGAACACATTCCAGATTCTCGACTGTGTCACATGGACCTACACCAGCTCTGATATTCCCACTGTCGTTTAAATAAGGAGCCTCAGTTACGGCCCCTGCATGGGGAGGATAGGCTACTCCATTCTGACGGCCTTCTCCAGAAAGAGTCTCTTTATTCTCTACATCATTGCCCTGGAAAAACATAGACACTGTTCCAGGATCACTAGGGGACACAGTACTTGGGATAGGACAGGCACACTGAGTAGGTTCCTGTGGAACCTGGCTGAACCATGGCTCTGAGGTTCCACCTGCCTGGCTGAAATAACTATGGGCTGAAAAAAGTGAGTTCTGTTGCTGGGAAACAGGAGGCCCACTCATATTTAGCCCAGCTGAATGAATATGATTCCGAGGGTGTGTCTGAGGAGGCCCATGGTGGGCCAAAGGCCCAGGAGGAGGGGCCTGAGCCTGAGGGGAGGCATGGAATGGCTGAGGTGGATCACTCGTTGGCTGAAAGTAGTTCTGAACAGAGGGAGGACGACTTCCACGATCAGAAACCAAATGAGAAGGAGGAGGCGACATGGGCTGAAATGGGGGGGTGCTTCGAACTGGTGGCGTCGAGGCTGCAGAAAGCGTCTGCAATTGGCTGGAGCTGAAAGGCGGGGCAGGGTTAGGCAATTGTGCGATATAGGGTAGGGGCTCTTGGGAGCTAAAATAGCCAGGCTCGGCAAGAGGTGGGTTAGGAGCTGGAGGATGCCCCGAGGGACCAGGATGAGGGGTAAAGATGGTGGGTGGAGGACCTCCTGCTGCTGCTGCTGCTGCTTGGCCTCCCATCGGTGGACCTTGAGGTGGAGCAGTCTGCACAAAACCTGCTGGGGAAGGAGCTTGCATAGGAAGAGGACTACTGTTTGAAGCCAGAGCCTGGCTTCCCACTGGCAGTGGAGGAAGAGCTTGCCTCCCAAAGGCAAAGGGGTCAGACATTGGCTGTGAGAGCGGAGCAGGTGATGGTGCTGTAGCTGCTGCTCCATGCTTGTGAGGGCGGGTCCTCCTGAATGTGTTGGGTCCCCCAGAGGAAGGAGGGGGTGGGCCACATGCTCCCGGGGGCGCTGTGCGAGGAGGGGGCTGCATCTCTGCTCACTTAACCAAGCCTCCAGAGCTCAAGACACTGAGGGTGTGATGACAATGTCCCTGTGCACAAAAACACAGTTCAGTTTAACGTAACAGCCTGCGTTACGTGTTTGCAACAAGCATTTAACATAAAGCAGCATTTTAACAATTTTTGAGTAATTTTTGTTGTTGTTGTTGTTGTTGTTGTTGTTGTTGTTGTTTTGGGTTTTTTTGGCAATTAATACTTTTTGTTGACTTTCTCCACTTTTTGTGAATGACAAATTACTCTAGGATTTACACAGTTACACTAGGATTGTTAACAGGGCCACAGTCTTAAAATGTCAAGATATCCTTAAATTAACTTTGTATACCAGGCATAAAAACTATTGCTGCTGCTTAGCCAGACTGGACTTGAAAACACAGTACTTAATGACTTACCGAAAAAAGATGGCTGTGTTTATAAAGTGTGTAGCACAATTATGTGTACCGAGTTATTTCAGCATGATCATCATATAACCATATGTGTTGTCAAGAGCTCAAAACTGTGAATTACTCGATACTGGTAGGTAAACTGACTAGATTGCACTAGCACTGACTAGGCAAAAGCAATAAGTAATCTGCCTTTTGGTTGTAAGTGCTACAAATAAAAGGCCAAACGTGTGGAAAATTGCAGGTGTGGCCCTTGATCAGCTGTTTGTACATGTGAAAGCACATTAAATTCATCTGTACAGGAGCTGTGTGAGAGGCCTAACTATTACTAATGGATAGAAAATATGACCTATAAATGCAGACTTACAAATTCATGCATATACATACGTGGCCTTTCACGGCTGAAACATTTTGGACACTTATGGAATGTTCCTGAAAAAAGTTAGAATGAATTTAAAATTGACTAATGACTGTAAAAGCTTAGTTTTGTTTGGGGGGGGACATTGTTAAAATGCTTTCTGTCAGGATGCTACACCTCAAATGGGTTTTCCATCTGCTCATTTCTTCACACCTGTGGACTCATTCAACTGCAGAAATGAACTGCTAAAGCTGTGATGCAGCGGTCAAGTTACAAACGAGCTCGTACTTATCAGGTTTACTACACACACCAATTTGCTGCAAGATGCATTTTGAATCTCCATGGGTTCAAAATGTATCCAGGAAAACCAAATTGCCACTTGTGGTTATGCTTCTGCACGAAGAAAGCACTGCCTGACAGACACACAGGGGCAGTGAAACCAACAAGTCTTTCAACCAGTGAGCCTTTGATTTAATGATTAATTTACAGAATTAATTAATGTTTAACCATGGGCGATGCCTCACGAAATGATGAATACCCAAACATTAGCAAACACTAAGCTACTACAGGTTATGCCCCACTTGTGTACGTGTGTGTGTGTGTGTGTGTGTGTGTGTGTGTGTGTGTGTAGATTTCAATTCTAGGATGCAAAACTAGACTTTCCAGGATAGCATGTGTCTTGACAGGACATATTGTCTATATGTAAACACCTGTCTGGTTTATTACGACATGGAACTGGCATGTCACCTCTTAAATAAACAGCCACGTTATACATCAAGAACACTTGAATAACGCTAGACCTAACAAAACAAACTCAACTTTTAACACCGCATATGAACAATAGGCAAGCATACAAACACAGTTATTCAAATACAACCAGCGTTTTTCTACAAACATGCCACCACTCACACTCTTGGTCTCAAAAGCCAAGTAGGACACACAATGACTAAATCCAGAGATACACCACTTGCATATTTTAACATGTGAAGGCCAGTATTTACTCACAACTGATCAACAAAAGCCTAATTTACCTTTAGAACAGGAAAAGCATGTACTATGAACATGTTTATTTCTCTATATTTCTGTGCATTCACGTACAGTAAGATAAAGCTCAAAAAGAGGCCTCCCAAACCAGTTGGTTGTCCTATCAAAACTGGGGTTTTTGAATTAAACTGCACAATATCAGTAACACTTTTAGCATTTTTCCACAGTTGGCCAGCAGAAGATTCCATATTAGCTTAGCATCTTTACTCTGACCATACAGTCTTTGATTTTGTTCACTATATGTATTCTAAAACATGTTACAGGACCAACTAATATTCATAGTTGGACAAGCAGTACAAGAAAAAATGATCGTAGAATATGAACGTGATCGTGTGAGCATACCGAGATAAGCATGTCGAAAGAGAAACCCATCTTAAATGACAATGAACTGTGAAACCTTTAGACTTTTCTCTGAACCGGATTTTCCAAGCGTGGACTGCAGACCGGCTCCCACAGATGAACTCTGTTACTACTAATGTGAACAACATTTATCTAAACAAATGGTTTAGTCCACAAGGCCGCTGACAAACCATCACGCAATAGAAACAAAACGCTCTGTGCAGTTATACCTGTCCAGTGTACCGCTAACATATATTCATACAACTTGTCTATTTCTGTTGGGAAACTACAGAGACGCCTATAAATGAAGACGGATAAAGAGTGAAATACTGAATAGGCAAATGGGATTCGTCCGGATGGTCTGGGATAAATACTGTAACATAACAGCTGCGAAATACTGTATCTGACCAAAGTAAACATTATCAGACTATACTGATAGCCATGTAGCTAGCGGACACATGGACGCATCTCACTGGATGTTTGGTTGTTACGGTGTTCAAACCTCTGATGTCATGCCTAACAAGTCTCTTTAAAGCTAACCTAGCTAGCTAGCCCGCTAACTGGATCGCTAGCTAGCTTAACTTTCAAGCACTGTTACACCGATAAGAAACATAAATCACATTCGTTTTGACGTGTGCTGTCAACACGGTATGAGGTTGAATGAGGAACCAAACGGCGCCTTTACGCAGCAACAATCAGTTTGAAAAATAGACTATCCTGAACACCCTTAACTAGCTAGCACCAAGACTATTTGCCGGCAATTCAATTCAAATACACAATATAGGTAGTTGTCAAGCTACAATAAAATAATCGTACAGAAGCAGTAACTAGTCTTGACGTGGCTATGACAAGACACATGACAGAACAGTTGTGATTATGCAAAGCAGAAACACAGCCAGCAGGAAACTAGGTCTATAAACTAGCATAGATAGGCTAGCCAACTATGAGGCAAACAGGAACGAACGGTTAGCTAAAACCACCAGAGCCAAGCAAGCAACAAGCCGGACTGGATTAACATTGTCCAGATTGCTAGCGAGACACCTATATATCCATCCGGCTTGCTGCAGACAAATACATTAAAAAAGACTGCACACAGAGCAATAAACTGGACAAACCCGACGTATTACGATGTTCTAGCCAACTTTTTCACAGCTACAACCAGGTGCTGAGTGGGCAACTACTATGCTATGCTATGCTATGCTATGCTATGCTAGCTAACGAGACGACTAGGTTTAGCACGATTGCTGGCTAGATTATCTGGCATTCTAAGGTTAACAGTTAGCTAGCTAGCAAGCTAGAGATAATGTGATAGCTCAAATGAGACTAAGTTACATAATTTAACATTCAGCAATAAATGCCACCCGAAAACAAGATGAAAACAACAATACAATACGTCACCTCCTTTCTAACGTAGAGAATCCAAAACTCGGTATGAAATTATATGGCCTATAAATTCTTACAACTGGGCAGGACATTGAGGCTGACACTTGTCCGCCATCTTCGCTAAGCACATCCTGAGCGACGTGTACATCGAACGTCACTATTCCAAACAGAGTTGCGTCAAATTATTATTTTTTCTACTATTTAAACTCTACTATACTTGGACACGTCTGAAGTTGTAAAAAAATGACATTTAAAGAAAATTATTCAAGTTTTCTACATAATCAGTTTTCGGTTGCTAGACAGGCATTTTCAAATGATCAAAGTTTGGGTTTTACTTGAGCGTCTGGTTTTTAAATACATTTTTAAAAGACAAAATATAAAGAATAATAATAATAAGAGTTTCCCATGTACGTTGTCTATGATGAACGAAAGCAATATAAAGTTTGATTTATTTACTTAGATGTTTTTTTTCCGTGCGCTGAAATCCCAATATGTGCACTGGATTTTCCATCAATTTAAACATCTGGGGGAAAAAATCGAAAAACACCCCACATATCGGGAAAATAAGCTTTAGTTTGGGGTGAGGCAGAAAGGTTGTAATGTCAATGAATAACTTACTAAACTATGAGTTTTATTGTACTTTTTACTTTTTTATTTTAGTTTATGTACATGTACAAATATACATGCGCTATGTATATTTTGCCCTAATCATGGTCACGTCATCCTACTGGAATCTTGATGCTTTTCGCACAATCATAATGCATGGAAACTATAACAATGGCAGCGGTTTTGTTAAACTGATGGGTGTTAGATCTGCTGTGTTTAACTTATCTAGGGCAATTAGACAGGGCTGCTCTGTTTCTACCGATCATTTCCTGTTAGAGAATCAAATTCTGTCTTACCGTTTTAAAGCTAGTATTGCAAAGAGTTTTTCTTAATCGGTCCTGAAGTCTAACACAATTAGCTGACATTCTCCAAGATGGAAACCAAATTACAGTTGATAGTTAAGTAATTAATGAATTCTTAAGGGCGTCTGGTGTGTTTCTTAATTTAAATAACGATTTAAATACATTTTAATAACAATTTAAATTAAGGAATGCCCCAGATTTTCAGTATTATTAATGTTATACTTGTAACGGCTGTTATATTCACAAATGTAAATTCACTGATAAAAGACCAGTTTCTGTTGCCTTTGAAAAGGAGATGGAATTCAAGTTTATCCAGCCATCTTTAAATGAAAAAGCTATAAAAATAACAAAAGCATGCATGTCCATTAATATTTTATATAGGTTTGCATACTCCCCTAACAAATTTAGGGCTAACCCCAACCCTAGGGTATTTTTAATGCATATTTTGCAAAGATGTATTACTGTTTATAATTAAGTGATACATGAATGAAAATCTAGTATTAAAAAAAACTTGAGATGTTTTTTTTTTTTTTTAAAAGTCACACTCAGAATTTTGCCTTTTCATTACTGATCCGATAACATCAGTGGTGTTTGCGAAAATGGTTACAGACTGGTCTGGCTGGTCCTTAATCACAGTAAAATAGTGTGTTTAGCTGGAGGTGGAATATTTATCAACATATGATCTGTTATTCATTATTTGCTTTACATTTAAAATCTTTAAGATGTTTTATAACAAAAAAGTTCTACTCAATAAAAATACATTAATATGGTACTATTATTGTATTTTTATTGAGTAGAATGTTTTTTCTTTCAAATATGCATATACAAATAGCAAACTAATCAGAATTATATTACACTTCACTGCAATAAATAAATATGAAAAGCATGAACTTCACAAACGGGTGATTTATTCATTGTGGACATAATGGGCACATTTATAAAAGGTATAAAACTAGGTTCTGGAATACAGTTCATATCTAAAGGAAAAAAATAATGCACATTCAAAACAAACTAAGCTCAAGCTTAACTAAAACTAGAATAAATAGTTACACATGAATAGATGTATGAGCAGTTCTGCCTACTGAATTGCATACAGCAGAATCTAAATATTTCATACTGGAGAAATATGGTAAATAAACAGGTTTATGATAAAATTGTGTTTTGACGCACACATACACACCTGTCCACCCGTTTATTTTAATTTAGTGATTTAAGTGTAACTTAAAACTCTCCACATCCCATATCCACTAATTACAGTAACATATTAGAAGGGTTCCATTTAAAGTCAACCATGATGGAAGGTTGTTTGTACTTTCTTGTGTTTGTACACAGTTTGTCCTGGTTTGGTCACTTCCACTGGCCATAATGCGATAGTGAAACAGTGCTGTGTGGGCACCTATCTGCGTGTGTGTGTCTAATCTATATCCAGATCACTGTCCGAGTCGCTGCCGAGCGTGACGGCCGCGTTGCGGATGGACGAGGATGTGGGCGGGGCTTTCTCCGGCAGCAGTCCGTACTCTTGCAGCAGAGCCTCCACATCCGTGGCGAAGAAGTCGTCACCCAGCTGGTCGGAGACACGCACCAGGTTGCCCACAAGCTCGCCGCCACGGTACAGCAGGAGGGCAGGCAGGGCAGAGCTCCGGAACAGAGCGCTGGTGCCCAGCACAGAGCCCCTCGCCTGGCAGAACTTCACCTGCGTGGGACGGCAGCAAAGAGGACAGTTACTGTAGGGACTGCACAAGCGCAATTATTCTTCTCCACAGAGCTCTTTGAACATCGTTGAGAAGGACGCAAGGACCTCACACTGCCTCCTACAGGTCAATGGCATGACAGCAGGAACATGACACAGCTACATGTGTAATGAAGTGCACAGCAGAAAGACTTGTCCCACCTATCTGGGACAAGTTTTCAGTCAATTCGCATTCAAGCTTCCACATTTTCTGTACTTATTACATTGTTCAAGATGCTAAATAAATAGATTCGATTTAGTTATTGCCCAGAACAAATATTAAGCAACAAAAATGCGGTATTCCATGTTTCCCGGCTTCTTGGAAACTGGGGTTAGAGAGCAGGGTCAGAGAGGTAAGAGAGCTACTTGGCAGAGCCAAGACTCAAACCTACAACCTTTCAACTGAGAACCTAAAATCCTGCCCACTAGGCTACTTGTTGGCATCTCCATGCAATTATCATTTAATATTCCTATAAGAGACTACTGTAAAGCAAAAAGAAGACCATAGGTTAGCAATGCCAGCATACATGTACTCCGAGATCTCCTTTAAGTTGCTGGAGGAGGCAGTGACTAGACATGAGAAATGATCTCTGCTGGTTTCCATTCAAAGCTAACAAAGTTAGCATTTCTGAACCAAATACTCCTTCACTTGGTGGCAGAAGTGGTCGTTTACCTGCAACGAGCAGGCGCGCTAACCTACGCCCTGCTGATGCTAGCAGCGGCGTCTCACCTGGGGGTACTGCAGAGCCAGGCAGATCAGGCTGCCCTCCATGGCCTGGCAGGCGGGGACGTCTGGCTCGAAGATGTGCACCAGCACCAGGGTGGACCGGCCTTCCTCGTCGATGGCGCGCAGGAACTCCTCTCCCGAGGAGATTGCGACGATACGCTCGAATCGTCGCCCGCCGCTCAGCTGCCGCCGCATTTCCTCCATGCGTTGCTGCCGGTACTGCTGGAGGAAAGCCTCTTCATCGTTGTCCTCCTCTTCGTCCTCCTCATTGACCCGCAGGGTCACCTGAAAGATGAGGCGAGCGATGAAGAGGGAGTGTGTGTGTGTGTGTGTGTGTGTGAGAAACAGGCAGAGAGAGAAAGAGGGAGAAAGGATGACGGACACCAACAAGGAGAGAGAAAAAGAGAGAAAATGGAGGTGGTAAAAGTAAAAGAATATGTAAAAAAGAGAAACATCAAGTAGTGAAGAAATGTGGGGGGAAATGAAGCTACTGGAGATTAAGAGGAGCCTAGTATCAAAAATGCAACATTAACAACTTCACCATTTTGTGTGCTGAATTATACTTTTTGTGTCCTTTGTATTCTCAACAGTTTGTGCATTCTCCATTTTTCCATTCTTCTACATCTTTTTACATTTTTCTCTCTCATATTCTTAAGCCACTGAACTAAGTATCGGCTCAGAGAGAGGTTAGATGGGGTCGCACCTTTCCGTTGATTTTGTCCTGCAGCTCTTGCTGTTTCTGCTTGTCCATTTCCTCATCCAGGTGTGAGCGGCAGGTCACACTCAGCTTCTTGATCAAGCGCTCCATCTCCTTCTGCTGCTCCACCCGCTGCTCTGTCTCCAGCTGCTTATACTTCCTCCAATCATTGATCACGCCCTTTGGGCCTGAGGAAAGGCTGAGGGTAAGACTCTCGTTTTCCAGTTTGTGCAGAGGTCAATTTTCTTCACTTACCAAACTCAAGTCAGATAGATTAATCGTGCAAAAAAATGGAGTACAACTGACATGTGTGTAAATAATGTAATGGAGCAAGCACTGACAGCACTTCCGGTCTGATGCTCCTCCCAACACAGGGGCAACAGAACCTGGGTGCTGGGTGATAAACATACCGGTATTGACTGCAGTGCCATCGGGACTGTAGTCGATCTGTGTCTCCAGCACATCCTGTTCTCGGATGTTTTTGGACTGGCCCTCTTCTTCCTCATGATCAGTCTCCTCATCCTCGCTGCTACTGCAGTAGTACTGCAGCTTCTCGCCCAGGATCTTGTCGTCCAAAGTAGTCATGACAACACGCTGAGAGGCGGGGGAGAACATGGTGATGTTAAAAAAGCTTGTACGATGTTTGGACAGTGTGGATTAAGTGCAGATTTCAGCCAAATGCCATAAATGTCATAAATGTAGATTTCATTGGTCTACTGATCGACTGAAATGTAACTGTCGATGTAAATCACTCTACATTAATCATTTATTGGATTTAAACGAACTCCACTCAGCAGTTGAACTGAAGTCTACTACTGAAGTCAGACACAACCAATCAGAGAATCTTCACATCTTTCTCCCCTACACACGCCCAACAATTAACCTACGGCTATGAAAGTCTTTAGATGGGTTATATTATTCAGCAATGCATGACTACACCTCTGGGTGGAGGGAATGACGTGGGTTTGCAACGGCCAAGAAATCGAATTAGCCTTTATCTCCACGGTATCTGCGTTATCCATCTAGCTAGCTAGGTAGGTCAACCTAAATGGTAATACGATTGAAATACACCGGACGTGCTACCTACGGCAACACATAACGTTAGCTCACATTGCTATATGAAGTCACACCACAAAATCTAACTAACAGACGGTATGTTAACACTTGCCATATCCTGTACGGTTTATTTTATAGCTACCAAGCAGAAAAGCCAATTATTCAAAACAGACCAAACTAGCCATCCTAATGCTATTAGCTACATATCATCCAAGCTCTATATCAAAACGAGAAGGGACCAGATGGCTAAGTATGACAGCTCTTCGCGGTTCGTTTTTAAAATGATTAACCATAATTACGGATCGCTTTAATTCGTTCTTAGAAGCAGCTACCTGTCACGCTACAAACTGACCTAGCTTTAGCAATTTAGCTAGTTAGGACTTGCTAGCTACGACCCTCGCTAGCTAACGGTGGGCTATCACGTAAGATAGCTGTGTCAGTATAATAAGGCTAAGATACAATAATACTCAAGTCGTCTAAAGTAGTGACTAGTTAAATTAGACCCTATAAAGTCAACAACGTATGTTTTAATCTTACCCGGAAAATTGCTCTGCTAAATAATTGTTGAAATTTCCAGGACCTATGAAAACAAGTCTCTTCCTGATGCTGTAACTATGTCACTTTCTTGTTTCAGCATTAACAGGCCAATCAAAGGCAAACGACTTCAAGCGCAAACCAATCAAAATAAAGAAAAAGTGTTCTCGTCATTGATTGTTTTGCATAATCCCACACTTCGCTTTTCATTCTTTTTATTCCTAGGTAACTGCCTTTACTACTATGAATGAAAGATGTATGTGCAATTGATATAACAGAACGAAATGTTTTTATTTTTGTTTTCAGGAGACAACTAAAATGCTGGTCTTCGAAGACGCTGAAAGCCTTTAAAAACACTGAATACAGCTAGATATAATTTTGATATTATACAGATATTCTTTTAATACTGTCGGACAGTATTAGTTAACTCTAAACTGCTTCAACTCTGACTCCAAATACTACTCACAAATTTGAGGAGTTAGTATGGGTACTAAAATGGGACCATCTTATGTTAACCTCTTTGTCCGATTCACTGAGAAACATTTTATGAACAATATACTAGACTTGTACCCTTCGAATTCCAGAGATAGATATATCTGGAATGTATATCTGGAATATACACGGAATATAGCACATCCTGCTATGAGGATAACATTTCTGTATGTTTCTGTAAAAGTTGGAATTTCTTGTTTAAATACCGTCATATATTATAAACCTATTGACTTTCATTCTTATTTACAGTACAATTCTTCTCATTCCAAGCAAAAACTCTCTCTTACTCACAGCTACTAAGACTCAAGTGAATTTGCAGTGAAAATGAATACTTCTTCCAGGAAAGTATGGAAATATTTTCAAAACTAAGGGAGTCATAGATTATGCCTTTGCTTGTGTTTTACCTGTTCAGAGAGTGGATGCATCTACAAAAATCTAATATGAAGACAAGTAGAATTCGAATTCTTGGTCCTCCCAAGGTTTTGGAACCATGCATTTGTGAAGCTGCTTTGTGACATTTGTTATAAAAAGCACTATATAAATAAATTTGTTGCTGACTTATCATCCTACAAATCAAACAGTGGCTAATATTATACTAAAACATTTCAGAATCCTTCAGAATGATGCGGAGACTACCTCTCCATTTAAGGATACTCCACTTATCTCCTACGGATGAGACAAAAACATCACAGACACGCTCGTCAAAAGTGAGATAAATAACCATTCAAAAAATAAATGGTACTTTAACCTGCAACTGCTCTAGATGATATACATGTACATTTATCACCAAAATGACTGGCAGAAAAAGATCAATTATAATCCACCCTTCCTCCTCATGCATTTACATTTACAATTTTGGCCTATAGCAGATGCTCTTACATATATCAAGCATCAGGGTTTTAAATTTGATGCGGGCAACTACAGGAAGCCAGTGAAGGGAATGTAGCAATGGAGTGGCATGTGTGAACTTTGGAAGATTATAGACTAGTCCTGCTGCTGTGCTCTGGATCAATTGTAAAGGCCTAATAGCCACTAGAGAAAGACCAGCAGAGGAAGACCAACAAGTAATGAGTTGCAGTAGTCAAGCTGCATCACTGCAGGAATTGTCAACTGCATTACATGCAAGACAGGGAATCAGCTTTACACTGGAGAAACTAAGAGAAGACTTGCTGATTGGTTTGTTGAACACCTTCTGACCCTTTGTAAGAATTAAGAATTTATCCTTTCCAGTGGCAATGCATTTCAATACAAATGGGCATTGCATTAATGACATATGTGTTTGCATTACCAGTTGTTGCTATGGCAGCAATGAAATTAGAAAAATCAAAGAACTGATGTACACTGATGTATCTTTTTTGCAGTGAGAAGATGCATACCCACAGGATTCATACCACACACTTCTTCCCCTTTACTAGGAACAAGTTCACAGCCCACATCCTCCTCAACTATTTAGAACAATAATTTAGAATTCAACTATTTAGACCAATAAACTGTTGCTTGTGAGAGTCTTTCCTGACACTTTAATCTGGTAATCATAGCCAAAACAACAATATACTCAACAGACATGATGTTTACTGATAAACCTACCCAAGCTAGTGATTTAATCACAACACTGTCTGCAGCAAGAATCAACTAATTTCACAAATGCTAATCACCTAGGTAGATTTACTCAAAACATCTTAAAGCACCTGTGAAAACTGAAAATTTTTTAATAAAAACTATTTTAACGATGCGTTCAGTGCTTAGATACTTGCATTTAGCAGTGTAGACCAGCAGGTGGCAGTAGATATATAACTACAGCAATTACAGAAAACATACGGAAAACAGCAGAGCACTAATTTTGATCTGTAAATATTGCAGTGTCTCACTTTAGCAGGGATATAATTTGGACCAGTGACGAGATGATTAACAATCAGTTTAAACGTAGAGGAATCTGATCTCAAGTCACTCATTCAAGCGTTTAATTTACATGATAATTTTGGTACACAGTTGACTAATTTAGAAACCATATTACACTAGGGGTTTTTTAGAATACATTAGAAGTTTGGTATTTTCATGCAATAAACGAAAATATTCATACAGACTCATCCACGGAGGAGGGAGGCTGGGAGTTCTTTGTATATAGCGAACATAGATTTAGAGAAGCTAAGATTGTAAATAAATAAACTGAAGATGAAATATCACCTAGCTATCTGCTGAACTGCGTTTTGTAACGCTCGCTCTGCATCCAATGGGTCTGCCTGAGTAAATCAATAACAGGGACAGTGATATGCCAATCAGTTTTAGGTTTTGGAGGAAAAAAAGACTATTGACTACTGAAATACACTCTTAAATCAATAGATTTTTTCAGCACTGCCTGTTCACAAACAAAGCACTGGAATACAGTTAAGGCTTGATAAAACTAAACTGATAGGTTAGCACATAGACAATGAAGCTATTTAGAACAAAATGTCTTTATAATCAAAGATGTTAGACGATGTTTAATCAGCTATACACTTTCGCCCACAAGGATTTCTGTGCGCACGTGTGTGTGTGTGTGTGTGTGTGTGTGTGTGTGAGTGAGTGAGAGAGAGAGAGAGAGAGAGAGAGAGAGAGAGAGAGAGAGAAGCCAATTGGCAGAGAGCTCACCTGATTGCGGGGAGTGTTTTTATCTGTGCCGCAACAAGAGGTCATTTTGAATGCTCAGCGTAGAATGAAGTGACAAACGACATAAAAAGATCTGCTGCACACGAACTATTGCAACAATGTCCACGAAAAACAAGATACCCGTGGCACTAGATCGGAGCAATATTAATGCACTTTTCGGTCTGGTCGGAGGATACGGGACTGTAGTCACCGTGGGGATTATTGCCATGCTATCCGTATGTGCTGCGTTTTTCATTTACCGATCTTTCAAAGGTAAGCGAAGGAAAGGCAGCGAAAAAAAAGTGAATGAATCGAGTGAAACGGAGGGAGAGAGTCCGCTGTGGGAAAAGGAGCGAGATGATGACCGGACAATCGAGTCAACAGGTAAAAATTGTGAATTGTTGAATCGATTTATTTTATTATTTATTTTAATATTGTGATTTTCGGACTACATGGACGCATTGTTGGTTTTGATATAGGGTGCGTATGCTACTTGTTAGCCTGTATGAGTGAGGTAGCTAGCCTATAACCAAGATGATGTAAGCCGTGCTTCAAGCGTGCACGTAGCACACACGCACAGATGCAGGTGAATGTTTTCTATCTAAGGCGCGAAGCCGTCACGTGATTATTCAGACGTCATCGTTTTATCTTGAGGAGTTAAAAAAACTATATCGCTATTGCTTCATTATATGGTTTAGAGTTGTTTGCAAATACATAAAAAGGTTGATGTGTGCCATATCTGGTTTTAATGATGACTACGTTTATATTTAAATAGCCAGATACATAGTGCAACACAAACAAACCAAATATGCATTTCCAGATACAATGTGGATGGAAAGAGAGATGGAAGTCTTAATAAAGTTTATTAGAATATAACAGTTCGGCAACTACTGAAATTGCCTTCTGATGTATTGAATGAAAGTGGTCTCACTGCAAATGCTTCTTTTTTCAGAAGGAAGTGAGGATGGAGGCTCTGAGGACTTTGAAATGGACTCCAGTGAAGCAATAACCCTGTCCACAGCAAACACACACATTCCTTCTGAACTTTCAGTGGAGGACCTTAGGGAAACCACCCACAAAAACCTGACTGCACCCCCTGAGGACCATCCAGCAATCTTGGTATCTGATGCGAGTCGTCAGTGTACCGAGGATCACATGGAACGCGAGAGTGGGGTTGGTATTTGTGATGCTCCTGAGAACGTTAAGGTGCAGGCTGACTTGTGTGAAGATCAGCATGAAGGTAGTAAACCCCCAAAGGACGAGCTTGAGGTCCATCCAAAGGAAAATGTGTTCAGCTGTGAGGATGAGAGTGACGAGGCGGAGCCCCATGGTGATGTCGATGAACCGTCTGAAACTGAGAGTGCCCAGGAGATGATGGAAGCCAAAACTGTCTCTGTCGACAAGTCCCATTCGGAGGAGGATCTGCTAGGCGTCACTCTCTCAACCCCAGAAGTCATGAACAAAGTTGTCGACGAAGAGCTTCTTGCAGCCGAGCCAATGCTGCACGTTTCTCCGGACTGTGCAAGATGTTCTGAGGTTGGCTGTAAAACAGTGGAGATGGATGACTTGGAGGCCATGAGCAACAGCTTGGAGAAGAGCTCCGGCTGTTGCGTTCCTCAGGAACGTGAGCCTGACTGCTGCGGCCATGACGAGCGCTCTGATCTGCCTGGTGGTGACTTTGTATTGGAGAACGGAGAAGATGCGGAGGTTCGTATCAAAGGTTACCAAGGCTTTAGCGACGGTCTCTGCAGCTTGGGTCCCATGCTGAGCAGCACTGGCGGGACTATGGCCTCCTTGAGCGGTGGGTACGAGCACTTTCTTCCCAGTCCACTGCAGAGTTACCTTGGTTTTGCCACGCCCAGCCTGTTGGGCGAGGCCACGTTGAACATGAGTGGGGTGAAGGCAGAGATCAGGGACGGTTCCAAGGGGGGCACACCAGCATTGGCCATCCGTGACAAGAATGAGATCAACATTATGGAGGCCATTATGGACAGCAATGAATGGCTAAGTACCGGACCCCCGGAGACCAGAGACCTGCCCTGGCTAACTCAGAGTAACGCCAGTCATGAAATTAAGATCAACACGTCCTCGTTAACGCCAACAAGTAATTCTTTTTCTGGGCCCTCCACAGATGTCTCTTTGCTTAATTCAGCAACAACTACAAAAATTTATGAAGAGGAGGACCAGTCATGCAAAGAGAAGATAGGAGCCTCAATGGCTACACCTGAGGATGCAGTAGTAGGTGTTGTTGATGACGAAGACGATCTTCTGAATAAGAGAGTTGCGGCAGTGTCTCCTATGCCCCAGCTGGTTCAGGTGAGCTTTAGGGTGCATTACATCACATGGTTCCAAAACCATCTCCTGGCTGTGACGGGGAGTCTTCGTGAGCTGGGGGCTTGGGACAGCTTTGTTCCCCTCCAGAGAAGCGAGGGTGGGTTCTGGGCCGGCTCAGTCACCCTTCCTGCGGAGAGCCACGCTGAGTGGAAGTTCGTGCTGGTGGAGGATGGAAAGATCAGACGCTGGGAAGAGTGCGGAAACCGCCATCTCGTGGTGTCTGGTCAGGAGGAGGAGATTCACTTTAATAAAAGCTGGGGGTACTTGTAAGACTCCAACAATAACAGTGGAGCGCAGATCCATCAGTGACTGTCTGTATAGCAATAACAATTGCAGGTGCATTATTGTAAACAAATATTAGCATAATTATTTAAGCTAATGAGTTATCCAAATGAAGCATGAGGCTGCGGTACTGTTAATGTAGCAATAACCTAATGTATGTACGAATATGCACATTTTCACTTCAATCAGTGACTTGCTTGTCTGTTGATTTATATCTGGTTGTGTTGACAAACAAACAAAAAACAAAAAGGCTGTCCTATTTGAAACTTCGGCTCTTTAACCAGCAATAACAGTATTTGGTGTCGAACAGGAAATGGCTCGTTCTGCCCAACTCAGAGAACTGGTTTATTTTTCCAGTGACAAAGTGACTTGGGTGTAATAGTATTTATGCAATACCATTTTGCAAAATCAATATTAATGTAAATACCAGAATATTTTGTATGTAGGCTGTTCAGAAATCCATATACCTAGTGAAGCAGCATTAGTGGCTATTAAACGAGCTAATCTGTATTTGCACAAAACTGCTCTGCGCCTGTGCTGGAGCTTTTCCTCAGTGTTGCGACATTGTGAATGAATCAGTTTTGCATGCGAGCACTGATGTTTATGTAATCAGGGAAAGCGGCTCCTTCGATGTCGGCGCTGCAGGCTCACTTCTGGAGAGCAGTGGCGAGCTGCAAAACCCACAGCTTTTCCTCAGTTTGGCACCACGCTTGGATGGGCAGCCACCTGCTCCATGCTGATCTGAGACAAGTTTATTCATCCACCGACCCAGATCCCAGCCTATGAGGGGCTTCAACAAAGGATGATTTCTCTGTCAGGTCCAATAGCCGTGTTTGTTCCTTCTCCTGTTGGCCTACATGGGTTTCTTGCCTTGAGGTATGTGATGAGCATCTTCGTTAGCTAACGAAAAATGTGTCTCTGATGGAATGGAAGAACACAAAAGTGGTCTCAAAGTACAGAACACATGAATGTTTTATGGTTTTTACGACAACCAGGCAGAAATATGTGCATTAACAGTATAAAAATGTGAAAGATTTTATCCAGACTACATTTCTTGATGGCTTTCAAAACCATAGGTCAATAATATTAATGCATTTACCACCACAGTTTTGCCTTATAAAACAATGTGCTGCTGTTTAGTGTCTGTTAGGGTTTTCTTAATTTTTTTTTTTTTTACACTACAAGTTTGTGTCCTAAAGTCATGTTTTATATTTGGTTTAAATCACAAATTCTCACTTATGGGTGTGTATCTTTATGTTCATTTGTATTTTTCTGTATTGTCAGTGAAGTGAGTGAATCTAATAAAATGAATTTTAAGGCAAATTTCACTTCATCCTCCCTCCCTTAGTTTGAATGCAACCAAACGGCACCAAACATTCTGCTTTTTCCCCCACTTTTTTAAAAATCTAATTTGAAAATACTAAAGCAAAAACTAGCTCCTGCTCAATTGCCCTGAAGCAAATGGAGTAACCATGTCCTGTTTACTTGCAATACCTAATTGGATTAAAAATGCAGGTCTGCCTTCACTTGCTTTTATCAGGGGACTGTCATTCTGACATCCACTCTTTGAGCCAAATCAACTTGTTTCTGTTGGATTAGGACGTGAACTTTTCAGAGTAGTAGATCACCAGTAAAGGAGCAGAACACTCTTCTTAGCCCTTTTGTGTGTGCTATTTGCCCACCAGTCACTATGATTACCAACCCTCAGTAGTCTCACCTGATGACCCAGCCTCCCATATTGGACACAAGTCTGCCTTACTTCTGTTTTTGAGATCATTCTCTGTAACTTTATGTGCTGTCCATCATCTCATCAGCTCCAAACCTGGCTCTGGGTCTAATGCAGTCTACTGACCTGACCTCCTGTGTGTGTCCATCATAGTCTGTATTTCCTGTAGATCATACAGGCCTCTGCCTTCTCATTGATCATCCCAATGTAAACTTCATCTCTGACTGATCAGTTGTTGATCAATTGACCCAAGGACATGGGTTTCCTGCTTTACTTTGAGCGCTTCTCAGTTTATTCCTCAACCATCTCAGGAAGATGTTCCTTGTTACTGCTTATTTTGTTCATTAGGGATCTGAGTGCATATTCGTTTAATGCTATTTTGTGTCAACATCTTAAATACAGATACACAAATACCATTGGACTGATCTGAGAGCTGTTTGTAATGTACACGTGAACAAGAGATGGGGTTTGTGTGTGTGCACGATACGTAAAGGGAGGGGGGGGAGCTCAAACTGTTTTGCCAGGCACTGTGAATGATTAATTTTGCCTGCAGCAAGAGAGTGCAATTAGAGGTTGAGAAGAAGAAAGCCTGTTTAGCCACAGTACAATCAGAACAAAAGTCCTGTATCACCAATCAGCCTGAAAAGCTGAACCAGGGGAGAGTAACCATGACCCAGTGTGGCTTTCTAACCAAGCAGAAGCACACCTGATTCCACTTGTTTAATCAAAAGGGCTCCACCTGAGATCAGTGAATCTCTTGGTTAGCTAGATCAAAAACCTGTAACCACTTAGAGTCTTGGCAGACTTTCCCACAGCGGCTTTAAGACTCGGGTGTAAATTTTGACATGTTAATTCAAAACCTCAGTCAACTCTCAAAAACCACAGGAGTGTCCTGGGAATACCGGTGGAGTCCAGCTCAAAAGACATTAGGCAATGACATCATCCAGAGCAAGAATAGAAGTCCAAGTATTCTGTGATGAAGACGAGTGCAGATTGGACTACGCGTGTTCAGGAAAGGGACTCTTCTCCAAATAGCCCAGTTTACACACGTGGAGACATGTGGAGATGATCGTAACTGCTCTATTGACTTGCCCTTCATGGTGGGTTCAGCGGTTCACTTTCAAACAAGGCCAAACCATGAACTTTCATAAAGTAAAAAAAAAGAAGCTTGCTCAAAGTCTCATGGGTAAACCTCAGTCAAATCAAAACACGTCACTTATAAGGAAACATTCCAAAAATGATCTGAAAGCACCATACCCCACCATACATTAGGCACGATGGAGGGTCTGTGGGCAAAGCAGGAGGTGCTAGGATCAGCTTCATGGGTGTAATTGTGATGTTAAAAAAACAGTGGGGCAAAAGACATAGCAAGGCTGTGTTAATGCAGCGTTAGGAAGACCTGATCGATTGTGTGTGAGAAAAAGACATGGAAGAAGAGAACTTCTACCAGAACTGTTCAAGTTAACCAAATCAAATCAATTGGTACTCTGGAGAAGGGATAGAATGTGTTACAAATAAAATTCATATAGATTCGAATTTTGGCTCTTATTCAAATTTATTTATATAGCGCTTTTTACAACTGCTGTTGTCGCAAAGTAGCTTTACAGATATCCGAGTCCAATCTCCCAGTGATCATGCTAAGGGCGACAGTGGCAAGGAAAAACTTCCTAAGAGCACAAGGAAGAAACCCTGATCCAAAAGGGGTGTCCCATTCTCCTCTGGTCGACACTGGGCACCATAACAAACAGCAAAGTACAGAATGAGCTCCATTTTGTTTTTTGTATGTTTTGTTTTGTTTTTTGAAGCCTTAGACTAGATTTGATGCGCGTAGGTAAGTCCAAAAACTGGCAAAGGAAAGTCTGCCCGGGTAATGAAGAAGTGGATGGCTGGGCTCCAGCAGGGGGCAGCGGGGGGGGGGGGGGGTGGGAGGAGTAACAACAGAGAAGATGGGGTTAAGC
>JAOYMR010000020.1:1244630-1254995 GCA_025802075.1 Tenebrosternarchus preto
AAGGGGAGCACATTGCTAGTTTATTTGTGTTTGCTTCCCCCGGGGGGCCCCCCCCCCCCCCCCCGGGGGGGGGAGAAAGTAGAAAATGGTTGATACGGTTAGAAAACACAAAAAAAAACACACCAGGGGAAGGGGAGGGGGGGAGTTTTGGTTCTGGAAATACTTTGTCCAGCTCTCATGTTTGTTTACAGGCTCAGCAGTGATCCGCACCGTGAGCTGGAGCTGCTCACGACAGTTCTGCTCCAAGTAGGATGTAATGTAAGAAGAAAACCAAGAAGAGCATCCAAAACAGTCACTTTAGCACAAAAAAGGACATTTTTGGATCTTACAATGGACTACACGCCCCAGGCATCTTTGAGTTTGCATGTGTGATGCAGAGGTCCCTGTAGTCTCACAAGCTGTCTGTTGAACATCAAATCCATATAGATTAATCACAGATTAATCCCAGGTTAATCACAGTCCAGTACCTTGGCATCCATCAGCCATTATATTGCTGTATTAAAGTGAAGGGTTGCAGCCCAGCTATAGTCCACGTTTAATACAGAAGTTATAGCTTTGGTCCTGTGGCTAATTGGAGTTTACCTGGCATGGCTGAGTGAATATTTGTGGGTTTCCACAGAGTTTAGTGTGGCAGCGGCTGCAGCACAGCATCAGTGAGGCAGAGCAGCAGGTTCTCGGGGAGGTTTGAATGTGCAGGGGCTGCTTTGATGTGCCTGTTATTGGCGGGCGGAGCCTTTGTGCTGAATGGTGAACAGAAGTGAAACAATAGCCGAGTAAACCCCCCCTCCTCCTCCTCATCACCACCACCACACCGCAACCCACCCTACACCACCGTCACCGCGGCAACGGAAGGACCCTGGGACGCGGCTGTGAGGGTACAAGCGATAGATGAGATAAGGAACAGCAGGTTTGGGGGGTAGTTTCAAGTGGGGTGGACTTATCTGAAGAGGGAGACCGAGGCAAAGAGAGGGAAGGGGAAGAGTGATAGAAAGGAGAGAGAGAGGGAGAGATGAAAAGAGGAGAGAATATAAGGAAGGAGGGAGAAAGGGGGCATGGCAGGGACAAAAAGTAAAGGAGAAATGAGATATATCTTTTGGTAATACTGTAACTGAATACGGCCATGTCAAAAAGGTTCATGGAAATGAACAATGAAGGGAAAGAGGGAGAAAAAGAGAGAGGGAGAGGTGAGTGGGGGAAAAGAGTGATGTAAAGGAGGTGAGAAGTTCTCTCTGTGGTGGTGTAAATATCAGTGAGCGGATTCTTTCAGTACCTCACACTCTAATCTGGTCTTGAGTGGTGTGTGCTTGAGTGTGTGTGTGTGTGTGTGTGTGTGTATTTAGATGTGTCAGCACCAGACTGCACAAAAGCAGCCTCCCCCATGACTTAATCACCCAGAGAGATGACAGTAAGAGCCAGAGATGAAGAGAAAGCAGAGAAAAGGGGGAGAGATGTTTGTGATGATGTTTCAGCAAAAAGAATAAGAAGTTTTATAAAGAAGGCAGACAAGTCAGCTGCAGTTTGGAGATAGGGGAGGGGAAGAGAAGGAGAGAGAAAGGGAGAGAGAGATAAACACAGTGAGGGAGGGAGAGAGAGACAGAGAGACATAGTGGGAGAAAGAGGGACAGACAGGGAGAGAGGAAGATAACATAATACAGTCAAGCTGAGCAGTGAAGCCACTTGAGGAGCTAAAGATCCAAACATGAACAGCATAAAATGTCTTGAAAAATGTTGAAAGATATTTCTAAACACCCCTCACACTCCGCCACACACACACACACGCACACACACACACACACACACACACATTCATATAGCCCCTGCCCCCCCTCACCTTCTCATCAAGAACTGGGGAGTGTCGACGGGAATGCAGCCCAGTGTTCTGGCAAAGGTCCAGCATGGAGAGAGAGAGAAAGGGGGAGCTGGAGAGAGAGAGAGAGACAGAGAGAGAGAGAGAGACAGAGAGAGAGAGAGAGAGACAGACAGAGAAATATAGATAGACAGGGGGAGAGGGGGGTGTTCTGCACTGGAATGTACAACAGGTTTTACTTAAAAAAAAAGTGAATTATGGAGAACATACAGATGCCCTAGCTCACAAACACACACATGTTTGCACACAAACACACACACATGCCTTCACACACACACGCACACACACACACACACACACACACACACACACACACACACACTTCATGTAGCTTGGATAACCGGTGCACCCTCTCCTCTTTCTGGGCTCATTTCCAAGTGTAGAATGCCAAAAGCTTCACGCTAGCGCGAGCGGGCTGGGACCCACCGACCTCTGACCTCAGAGCCAAGGGCGATGGGAAGGCTACGAGAATTAGCCACCTCATCCAGCACGATTTTCAAAGCTTTGTTTGGGCTGGCATGGCTCCACTCTCTGTAGCCATTGGTTGCTTTTTACCTCCTATTCTGCCCGGCAGTTAAGTAAACCTGTCTGGGGGCCATTCTTCCGACTCAGACTCAGTAGGGATGGGTTGTGCTTGCACTTCGGATTATCCGCCGGCCAAGGAAGACGGCCGAAAAGGGCAGGAAGGGGCAGGGAGGAAGGGATGTCACAGCCGGAGAGGGGCAACAGAGGCTTGGACCCAGAGCTGTGTCAGGTGACCTCAGATGTGTTTGGTGTAATCTGGGGCACTTTAAAATGCCACTGTGAAGTGTGTGAGAAACATTTTCCATATTGCATAACAGCCTGAAAAACCTTCATTAACAGCCTTGGGGGGGGGGGGGGGGGGGTCATTTTGTGCTCTGTGTTCCTCTTCCGTCTTTAGTAACAGGGTGTATACCTATCAAGAATGCGGCCATTGATGTGTCCTGTAGCATAAGTTACTCTTTGGGCTGCCTCCAGCACACAGTCAACAATACATATACATTTTTGACCTTGGATGAGTTTTTCAGAGGAGTGTGGTTATATGAGGGTCAAGCGACTATGGGGTGGGGTAGGGTAAAAAGGGTGCAGCTATGCTAAAGCAGGTTGGTCTACCAAAAAGGGAGCTATCTGGCCCATCGTGAAATCACGTAACTCCCAGCTCTAGAACACACTTTGTACAGAGATTCTGAAATGTGAGATAAATTATGCCGTGTATAGAGGAAAGGCCTATAAACACAATTGCTCGTGTTTATACAATGCAGCGAATCAGAGTGTCTCAGCCTGTAACAGCACTTTTAGGTACAGCTCCTAAACCACAGATCAAGCCTACAGCATGGTCTTTATCTGTGTTTATCACTGCTCAAATGAGAGAACCTTCTTAATGCAGGTCCCAAAAGCTTTTACTGCCCCAAAAGGGCAGTATAAATGTCGCATACTTTGTTTCCCAGTGGGACCGTTTTAACCGTTACGCTGCCTGAGTGCTTCCTGTCACTAGACCTTTCAGATAAGCCATTGCCAGTGTGGGGCTGAATGGAAGTGTGATTTTATACTGATCCAGGAACAGTTTTTCTTTCTTTCTTTTTTAAAAAATTATTTCTCTGTAAAGAATAAGGTTAGGAAAGAGTGTAACTTGCACTTAAACTACTGTGAACTGTGAGACATTTCCATCAGGCTGAATATGTGCCATGCGTCATGCTTGGATTTTAATATCATAACATTTTAATATCAAGTCCATAAAATCATATTCTTCAGAATATGATGAGCAGAAACAATGCGCAGATTTTGGAGGCTGTTGGTGGCAAATTGAATGTGTTGAATGTGTTTTTGTTTGATCCAGCATTTCCTTGTTAGCGTAAATTAAATTGTCGTCATATCTGGCAAATCATTTAAATATTTATAAAACATACCAAGTAGATATTAATTGCCATTTATTTGAAAACACCGGCTTTAAAGGTGGAAGTGTTTCCCATGAAGTCTGACTTGGTTTGTTAGGCCTTGAAGCCTGATGCTGCCCAAGGCACACAGTCATGGTGATGGATGACCTTGATATATCACTCTGTCAGAAGGTTATTTGTGTGTGTCTTTATGTGCGTATTTGTAACTCCAAAGAAAACATTCCTTGAATGTTTCTTGTGAATTCTTGTGAAGACCACCAACAGTATAGGGACTGTGAAAGCACTCACACTGTTTGTGTGTGTGTGTGTGTGTGTGTGTGTATGTGTGTATGTACAGGTAGAGGAAGACGGCAAGGCAGGATTGCTCCAGTATCCTCTCTTGGTAGGGGATGAAGTGGTGGTTATTAATGGTGTTGAGCTGAGTGGATTCAGACAAGAAGCAATTTCTCTTGTCAAAGGATCTTACAAAATACTACACCTCACTGTGCGCAGGTAAGAAAGCACAAACACACACTCACACACATACACATATAGAAACACACTTACCAATACACACACAACCGCACTGACATATGCACGAACACACACAGATACACAAACCTACACTCACTAACACACACACACACAAAAGCCCTCAAATAACCATCATTGTTAAGACTTTGTCAAAACGCTGGCCAACCTTTGCTGACTCACAGAGTTTACATGTGACTACACTAATAAGTCTGGCTTTCACGTCATCAGTGGATTGATTTCATCCTGACAAAACCACTCTAGCCTTTGCCCCAGGGATAGATATTTAATATGGCCTGACAGTAGTGTCACTTCGCCTGTAGAGGGAGCACTGCCCAGAGTCAATTCTCTGAGAACATACTGAAACAAAGAATTTGTTTTGTGGAAGATTGTGTGTGTGTGTGTGTGTGTGTGTGTGTGAGAGAGAGAGAGAGAGAGAGAGAGAGAGAGAGAGAATGAGGCAGTAGGAGGTTTTTAAGGAGTGATGATATAATAGTTAACAAGAGAAGATAAATAAACCTTTTGTCCTCTGCCACCTCATTTATTTACATGTTGTCAGTGTCCGTAAAACACCTCTTCAGTTACTCACAAACACACTCACACTCATGAACATGAACATACCTCACATAAACACATAATCCACATCCACTTTATACTTCTCCCTACACACTTACAAATGGTGTCAATTATTTTTGCATGATTGGAGTGTATGTAATCATTTTGTAAAGCACTCTCTGGGTCATTGCCAGTTTGTGCTATTACATTTAAGACATTCTGATTGGCCAGTTCTTCTTGAGGAGGCTGTGCTGTTCATCAAGTCATTCTGATTGGTTGAAGAAAAAGCCTTTAAAGCATTCTGATTGATGGAAGGGGTGGTGATGAGCCAGGTTAAAGAACCAGATGAAACCAACTTTCTGGTCTTCTGAGTTTAAACAACAGCACATCATCATTCACGCATTCTCATACAGACATTCCTCACATACAGTCATACAGTCTACCTTATATACATACAGTCTATCATATATACATACAGTCTATCATATATACATACAGTCTATCTCATATACATACAGTCTATCTCATATACATACCCTACCCCCCACTTCCTCCTTTCTCTCTATCACTTTCTTTTTCTGGCATACATAGACTCAGAGACATGACCTTTCTTAGGCTCAGTAACATAAATATAATGGCAGGCATTGTCTAACACCTGCGTGGGGGTAGGGGAGGTCCAGCAGGCTCTAAACAACCAGGAGGAAGGAGGGAGTTAGGGTGGGAGGAGAGAGAGAGAGAGAGAAAGAAGGAAAGAGAGGGACAGATTTGATATTTGATAATGCTGAATGCCAGATTAATCTTAGCTGACTTTTAAAATGCAACCCAGTGAAATAATGACGTAGGGAGGCTGCCAGCCAGCAAATAGGCAGACATGTCTGTGTTTGTGCTTTAAGAGGAGGCGGGATTAAGATGAGTCCAGAGGTCAGACCCTGAGGGGAAGGCGGACAAGACAGCTCAGCTTGGAAGAAAGCTCAACCCAGCACACTCATACACACGCTCATACACACAGACACGCACTCATACACACAGACACGCACTCATACACTCAGACACACACTCATACACGCATCTGAGGTACAGGCACACAGACACAAACACACATCTAAGGCACAGGTTTGTCACTCACTGTGTGTTGACTCTGTTAAGCCATATGCAAGCACATACACACTTTGGAAGGGTCTAGCCTTTGGTGAGACACCCACACATACAGGGTAGCTTCAGCAAACATCCAACAGAGCCCAGCAACAGTCTCCAGGCGGCCAATGACATCATCCCCACACCTCTTGGAGGAGTTACACAAGCGCGGACTTGGGACTCGGCATTCTGGGAAGGAGGAGGAAGAGGAGGCCTGAGAGGACAGGACAAACGCTCGCTAACATCGGCGGGTTGTGCAGTGGAGAAGGTTATGTGAACCCCCAGCTGTAGCTCCTGGAGAAGAAGAGCATCATCACACACATTTGAGGGCCGTTCTAGAAGTGAAACTAACTGTGGACAAGTGTGGTCGGGGGCTTTTCCAAAAAAAGAACTTCTAACTCTGGACAGCTGTGGTCGGGGTGGGGGGTGGGGTTCCTGAGCCCTTTAACTATTGACAAAGGAGAATTTTACTGCTTCAGCTGCTCCACGTTATGCTTTTGAAATGGTGCTCTGGGTACGTTTTGAAACCGTGCACTTTATGCTTCTTGAACTAGCGCACTAGTCATTTTTCAGACTAGGTCCCTGTGCACTTTAGTACACATGTGCATGCAGGGCCTCAGCTCCTTCACTGGCTTGTAAAGCAAACTTCTGCCTCTGCCATGATGAGGCACTGGGGCTTGTAGAGAAGCCAGATGCAGGGATCAGACAGGTGTGCTCTCAGGTCTTATACGTGGTTATGGACAACTCCAATGCAAATTCACACAGGTATGTAGCCTCACCTGTTCCTCAGGCCACATGCTTACAAACACACAAACTTACAATCCTACACTCATACGGACTCACACACATTTGTATCAACATTTGATTTTTTTAAGAAATAATGGTATCTACATTGATCATCATTTGAAGGATTTTTTTGTAGAGGGTACACCACGACACTAGAACTAGCAATGACTGTAGCACAGAGAAAGATGACTACATTTTCTGAAGGTTACAACAGTCTGTAATCAATAGGAAGTGTACAGGCCTTTGCTTTGAATGACTTCAGCACATCTAGTCAGTGGACATCACTAGTCTCTCACACCACTCTTCTTCCAGTCTCTTCCATAGTTCTGTGACTGTTGTGGGTTTCTTTGCCATAACTTTGTCACTAAGGATTTTCCAGAAGTTTTCTTTTGGGTTTAGATCAGGACTCTGGGCTGGCCATTGTTTCAGTGTTTTCAATCTCAAGGTACTGCTTTACCCGTTTTGTTGTGTGACAGGGGGTATTGTCCTGCATGAAAATTGCTGGCTGATTGAGTGATGAACACAAGGAAGGAACCACATGTTGTTGAAGAGGTTTCTGATACACACTTGCATTCACTCTTCCATGTAGCTGTATGAGAGGTCCAAGTCCTGCTGCTGAAAACATTCCCCAAACCATGACACTTTCTCCTCCACCTTTCACTGACTTCTGACTTTTGGGTTCAGTCTTTCCCCAGTTTGTCGACGAACATGTTTCCCATCAGACCCAAATAAGTTAAACTTGCTTTCATCATTAAAATTAACTTTGGACCACTTCTTGTCTGTCCACACAACATGCTCCTGAACAAAGGTGAGTCTAGCTTTTTGATTCTTTCTGCTAATGAGAGGTTTGGTCACTGCAGAGTGGGCTTTCAGTCCAAATGCTCTTAAACGTCGAGTCACTGTATGACGAGATCCTGTTCAGTTCTGAACTGGCGAACGATTCCAGCTGCCGATTACCCATGGAGATTCTCTGCATTATCCTGACCTTTCTTGCATTTGTCTTTCGTGGGCGACCAGCCTTCCTGGGGGATTTGAATGAGTTTGTGATGCTGTAAAGATGCAATATTCTAGAAATCACAGACTTGAAACGACCAACTTCTCTTGGTATGGCTGATAGGGTCACCCCTTTGGCTTTCATCTGGACAATCTGCTGCCGGAGGGTTTCAGTCACTTTGGAAAGGCTCACCATTTTTACAAAGTTAGTGAAAACTGGAAAGTTAGGCTGCCAGTTAAATAGGGTTTGTCAGATAATTAAGGAAGTTAGCACTAGGTGCCAGATTAACACCAACTTGCAACTATCTGAAAAGTGTTCTCTTTTTCAATTATATAATTTAAGTTTTTATGCTGTGCTTTAGAATACATACAATTTATGAAATAAGCTTAAAATACTCTGTGTTTTTTATATATTTATCTTGTTGTTATGGTGACCGGTGTCGGCCAGAAGAGAATGGACTCCCCCCTTGAGCCTTGGTTCCTCCCAAGGTTTCTTCCTCACGCTCTTAGGGAGTTTTTCCTTGCCACTGTCGCCCTTGGCTTGATCACTGGGGGCTTGGACTCGGACACTTGTAAAGCCGCTTTGATACATCTGTTGTAAAAGGCGCTATATAAATAAAACTGATTTGATTTGATTTGATTTGAAAATACTGCTATTTCAGTTCTGCTAGGATAATTTCACATAGGACTACACAATGACCTTGACATTTAGGAAATTGTGAGTTGTTCTCTAATTTTGCTCTCCAGTGTATACACACACACACACACACACACACAGGACCCCCATGAAAGTGGAAAAGCAGTGAATATCTCTAAGCCCCTCATAACTTTAACTCTTATATAACTCTTTAACATAAAGTAAATTAGCCTGTAGCTTCTTAGTGCACTGAAACTGTGTACAAACTTTGGTACAAACTTAATGGTAATTAATGATAAGGTAGATTAATAATAAATATATTTTATGCATTTATGACTTTCTACATTTTTTTTATTTTGTTGACCTTTTCTAGTGTGATTTTCCACCGTAGACCACAAGAAAAAATTCCCGTTTCATTACTGATGGCAAACAGTAGCATTATCTAGTCTAATTACCATGCAGTCAATCTGCAGGTAAACAGAAGCCTCTGAGTTTCGGTTCTGTAGTCATAGGCTTATGGATGGACCATGCATCCTAACCCCTACAGAGAGATGCCCAGACCACCTCTGAGGTTCAGTTCTAGGGTTAGGGGCTGACTCTCTCTCCTGCCATCTACAGAGAGGGGCAGAGATAGACAAGTGACTTTGTAAGTTACAAGGTCCTGTGCATGGCCCTTCAGACTGAGAGAGGAAGAGCGAGAATGACAGAAGAAGGACAAACGAGAGACAAAAGGAGAGAAGGAAAGAGCGAGAGAACGTAGGCAGAATGAAGAGATATAACCATAGAGTGATACTCAGGAATGAAAAGCTATAACCACAGTGTGATACTCAGGAATGAAAAGCTATAACCACAGTGTGATACCCAGGAATGCTGTAAATATTTAACAATGTCTTGTTAGACGACGCTTACTTGCCAAGTGCCTCGCCTAGCACCTGCCCAACTCTGTTTCTCCCCTTTCCCATCTCTCTCTCTCTCTCTCCCTCTCTGTCTCTCTCTCTCTCTCTCACCCACTCATTCCTTTTTCTCTCATCTTTTAAATCAACACAACTTGGCAAAGCTGTTGGCAAAAACCTTTCTTCCAAAATGAGGCAAGGACTCTTTTGTGTACGTATGTGTGTGTACGTGTGTGTGTGTGTGTGTTTGTGTGTGTGTTTGGTTTCTTTTTCCTGTTAATATGTAACTTGTGTTTGCGATGCAGCTGCTACAGCATGACACCTGTCCAGGGCACAGCTGAGTTTGCGTCAGTGCGGTGTTAGGTGTTAAACACTGGCTGACTGGAGCTAGTGTGTGTGTGTATATGTATATGAGAGTGTGTGTGTGTCTTTATTACATTGTGGTTAAGGCAGTGTACCCGGTCGCACTTGAATCATCTACATTGAACAGAGCCCATAAGTGTTTTTTTCTTTGTATTGCCATGCTCTGGTGAGTTGCTGTGGGAGGTGTGTGTGTGTGTGTGCGTGTGTTTCTTCGTGGTGTTGCCATACTCTGTTGAGTTGCTGTGGGAGAGATGTAATCTCATGCTGATTGTTACAGGGCAGGTGGGTTCATCTTGACACTGCACTACAGAGTGGTACAGCTTTGTATGTGTTTGTGTGTGTGTGTGTGTGTGTGTGTGTGTGTGTGTATAGGTTCATATCAACACTGCACTACAGAGTGGTACAGCTTTGTATGTGTGTGTGTGTGTGTATGTGTGTGTGTGTGTGTGTGTGTGTAGGTTCATATCAACACTGCACTACAGAGTGGTACAGCTTTGTATGCTAATGGCCTGCAGATGTTAAACCAAACACTGTGTTTCATCAACGGCAGAAAGCAGACAGCACTACACCTGAAGATAGTGTGTAGCATTCATTCAGTGTGTGTGTGTGTGTGTGTGTGAGAGAGAGAGAGAGAGAGAGAGAGAGAGAGAGAGAGAGAGAGAGAGAGAGTGTTTGGCTGATGGATGGGTGTTTTCTCCTTTGACCCTGTGA
>JAOYMR010000020.1:1261743-1271795 GCA_025802075.1 Tenebrosternarchus preto
CTACTAACATGAGCTCTGTTAACATGAGCTCTACTAACATGAGCTCTGTTAACATGAGCTCTACTAACATGAGCTCTACTAACATGAGCTCTACTAATATGAGCTCTACTAACATGAGCTCTGTTAACATGAGCTCTACTAACATGAGCTCTGTTAACATGAGCTCTACTAACATGAGCTCTGTTAACATGCTGTTGAGTGATCTAGCAGACTTGCTTGAGGGAACTGGCAGACATTGACAGAGGGTGTGGCTCAAGGTCCTTCTTAGGTCCCTTCATCTTTCTTGCTGTCTTCAGAGAAAATGTTGATATTGGATGGGAGTAGTTACAGGGATGAGTCAGAGTTACATTTCTTGGGCTAGTGATGCAGATGGATCTCTTCAGTGGGGAGAACAGACTGCGTCCATGATGTACAGATGTAAACCTCATTTTCTTGCTTCATTCACCAAAGACAATCTGGTATGTATCCACGCTGAGTATGTAAGGGCAAATATATCGTATCAATTCCTGAACCTCAGCCAGATGAAGTGGTGCCTCATTAGACAGTGTGAGGTCAACGTAGCCCCTTACCCTCTACCAGCCCAGCCCCACCTAGCCTGGCCTCTCACCCTTCCTTACCTAACAAAGTGAAAGAAGACCTGTTGTGACTGTGCAGTGGTTGTTGAGTTGTGCTGTAACTGGAGGTTGTTCAGTGACTGTGGGACTGTAAATACTGGAGCTTGTTCTATGGAAACTGGTAGCTGAATGTTGAGCGTACGGGATGTGTGCATGGGAATCTGTGATTGTTATTTCTGTGTGTGTGTGCATGTGTGTGTGTGTGTGTGTGTCTGTGTGTGTGTGTGTATGTGTGTGTCTGTGTGTGTGTGTGGGTGTATGTGTGTGTGTATGTGTGTGTCTGTATGTGTGTGTGTGTGTGTGTGTGTGTATGTGTGAGCCCAAGAAATGTTTTTATTTTTATGTGGGACAATAAAATGTATATCAGATCAAAACCTCGAATGAACATATATGAAGCTAAATTCCTTCAAACCAGGGTTAAAAAACCAGGGTTACAAACAAAAAACCATTTCAAATCTCCTCCTGATTTTCCTTACTTATCCTGTGGTTGAAAAAAGACAATTAAGGACTGTTTTTACTGATTTAGTATGTATCATTTAGCAAACACTCTTATCCAGAGTGACTTACAAAAGTGCTTTGTCATATGCTCACAAAATACCTTCAATATGCTTATGATATTTTTATGTAATGCCCGTGGTATTCCATGTTGTTTTTTAATAAATTGAGTTCTCTGCACATTACAAAATTATTGTGAGTTATTTTAATAAATTATCACAAGATGTTATAGCGTTGCTGTTATTTGATGAGTAATATTTTATATAGTTTAAAGTTTGCTATATTTTGCGTGGAGTGTATAATCCTTTATGTCATATATGTTTCTGTGTGTGTGTGTGTGTGTGTGTGTGTAGAGAGGGCTGTGCAAGTCCCTGCTGTAGTGAGTCCCGTCCCCTCACCTTGTCTTCCGGCCAGCGAGTACGCAAAGACCGGTGCACCGGAGGAGTTCAGTTACGCATCAAACAAAGGTGTGTGTATCTGTGTGTGTTTGTGTGTGTGTGTGTGTGTGTGTGTGTGTGTGTGTACTCCAAACATACATGTTTATGTGTTTCTGTGTGCATGGAGAGGGGGCATGCATTTAGCCCTATTATGGGAAAACAAACTAATGCTGACTGATCAGCAACCTTGGACATACCACAGGAAAAGGAAATGTATTTTTCACAGGAAGTGGTGTGACATTTTAATAGTGTCCTGTTTGGTCATACGGAGGTGACGTTAAATATAATTCTTCTGTCTACTTAGTTCCTCCTTTATTTGGCTATGAGAAACTCAGAAATGTGTCCAGAATGTTTCTTTCATATTGTTTTTGACACTACTTTTTTGTAATTCAGTATTCCATAAATACAGCCATTACTGCCTTCTAGAACTCACTTTCAACCTAATAAGGTGGCAATGGGAAGGTCACATGGTGGAATTCTTCAACAACTGGATTCCACACTGCTGCTGGCAGCGGAATTTGGGACAGGGGCGTCACTATGGTAACAGGCTGAGAGGCTTCTAGAATGGTTTGTCCACTCATTCTAAAGCATCATTCCATTCCACTGGAACCTGTAATATGCTGCAATTAACTTTTAAAACCAGTTATACATATTTGTTCCTTGTTTGAGGTTAAACTGAGTTTATTCTACCCTGAAAACTTGTGAACAAATTCACAGGGCTTCTGTAGAACATTACGTAACACTTCTTGTCCAAAACAAACATGTCTAATATAAAAAGAAATGGCTGTGTGTGTGTGTGTGTGTGTGTGTGTGTGTGTGTGTGTGTGTGTGTGTGTGTGTGTGTGAACATGTGAGTGTGCAATTTTATCATAGAGATACACAGTCCCACACACACAAAGCTTGTCTCCACAAGATACACACTATCAATCACAGCAGGACATTTCCTGGAACCATGCCAAGTAGATCGTGTATGAGTGTGTGTGTGTGTGTGTGTGTGTGCGCGCGTGCAGAACATAAGATCTCAAAATACACTATATTGCCAAAAGTATTTACTCACCCATCCAAATGACTGTGTACCAGTGCACAAAGCAAGATCCATAAAGATGTGGATGACAGAGTCTGGTGTGGATGAACTTGACTGGCCTGTACAGAGTCCTGACCTCAACTCGATAGAACACCTTTGGGATGAATTAGAGTGGAGACTGAGAGCCAGACTTTCTCGTCCAACATCAGTATGTGACTTCACAAATGCGCTTCTGGAAGAATGGTCAAAAATCCCCATAAACACACTCCTAAACCTTGTGGACAGCCTTCCCAGAAGAGCTGAAGCTGTTCTAGCTGCAAATGGTGGACCAACATCATATTGAACCCTATGGATTAGGAATGGGATGTCACTTAAGAACATATGCGAGTCAAGGAAGGTGAGCGATTACTTTTGGCTATATAGTGTATCACTGCCTTTTTAATCCTATTTTAACAATGTCCTAAAGCCCATTGTTGTCTAATTGTCTTATATAAAAGACAAGTGTGAGATCTCATTGTTACTGTATTGGATAACAGTTAATGGTATAAAAGTGCTACAAAACACACACAATGTAGACAGAAGGAATACTGAGACTTCATAGTGTAATCATGGTACGATATAACATGCACTAACAGTGTGCTGCCAGTATATGTACGTTATTAATGTATCATTAGGAGAAATTTGTGAACGAGCTGTTCTGTCTAACTGATGGCATCTTGCTTGTTTTGGAGACACACACACACACACACACACACACACACATACACACGCACTCACTCAAATTCAGAAGTCCATATTTCCTGCCTGCCCTGCAAATGACAATATGTTGATAGAGAGTGATTCTGTTGTTTATTTTTCATTGTATATTTGCAGGTTTTGCTGCATTTGGTGAAAGCCAAACCTTCCTTTACTGTTGAATTTAGGGATGTAGAGCAGCCTTTCCCAACCATTCCCATTCCCTGTGGGACTAAAACACTAACAGGAGTCAGCTCTCCATGACCATGCTCCTGGATGTCTACATGCTCCTGGATGTCTACATGTCTGCTTTCCTCTGTTAAACACTGGCATCACCTCCCCAACACAGGTTAGCTGCAATGATAGAGTTAACCAGTGGAAAAAGGTTTGATTCTAGAAGGACCACTGATGACCACTGGTGAGTGTTAAATGGTTATAATCTGTGATGTGAAAATAGTCAAACAGCACTCAGCAATCACACTGATAAAGGCCTGAGGGTCGAAAACAACCATGATACATCCTGAGTCAAATAAAATAATTATATTATACTAGTACTGTCTGACTATCTTCACTTACTGATAATTTTGAGTGGATTCAGCATAAGTATCATTCAGGAGTGTAGCCTTTTATTTGTTTTGACTGTAGTCTGTAATGTAACATCTAATGCCCTGAAACCAAAAACGCATCAAGTGGTTGTGAAGCTCATGGTAGAATGTGCTGACTCACCTCAACGCGGTTTTCTTAGATGTTGCATCAGTGCTCTCCCTCCAGACACATTGTCTTAAAGTAGAGTATCCTAGACCCTGAGCAGCACCGGGCTGGTTATGCGAGAGCAGAGCGGGAGAGCGGCAGTGTTTGTGTCTGGGTTTGTCACTTTCAAAGCAGTGATGGGCAAGTCTGGTATTGTGACAGGAAGCGGGTTGTTGTGGTCTCTGAGAACAGGGAAGGAGGACGGACGAGTGTTACACCTCACACCCCCTGCAACAGAGATCTGACCACACATGGTTCCTTCTCAATTTGTTTTTCTCTCTCTTTCTCTTCCCTTTTGCCCCCAACCCACCCTCTGCTCTCTTACCCCCCACACACACACCCCTCCACCACTCTCTTAGACGCCCCCCCCACCCCTCTGTTGCTCTCTGTGTCCTTCTACATCCAGTGCTCTCTCACTCTTTTTCTGCTACCTTTGTGCTCCCCATTGGTTCCTCCTAGTAACTAATACCACAAGGATAATAATGCTGGGTTCACGTATAGTTCATGGCCAGCATTTTCCACACATTCTTGAAATCTGTGCATACCAACCTTTCTCGGCTCATAGGAAGGATTATGCATTATTCCACAGGGACCCCAATTAATCATGAGTCCTTTTCTCCCCAGGGCAGTTAGAGCCTGAAACTGGTGTGCTTGCATGCTGGGAAGTTGCCCCTGCTGTCTGTCAGAGAAACCATTATGGCCATGGTCCCTCTGGAATCTGGACAGAAGTGCAGTGACAGAATCTCTCCGTAATGAGCCGGTGATAAGGATCTAAGGTCCTCCTGGGAGTCTGGAGGGGGACACTCACTGTTGATCTGCCCACTCCTCCATTATTCTGAAAGAGCCACAATGGTTTGGATTGTCTAGTGTTTGATAGTGTATCTCTGCACGTTTCCCAATCTGTGGTCTGTGTTTGTGGCCATGTTTACTTGTCAGGATATGCCAGGAAATTTTTCATCAAGGTTTTTCATTTGTGGGGGGGGGGATTTAAAAGCCAACAACCAGCTTTGGAATGTGGGTGTTTATTTGAATCTGCTTTGGTAATGTTCAGAAAGATGGTAATCTGGAATAATGCTTAGTGTCGTGTTGATAGAACATGGCGTTTGAATCGTGTTCTGAGAACATCAGTGTACAACAGACAGTTTAATTTAGAATGAATTCACAGACTATGATCAAGATTTGGGGGAGCAGACTTCAGAAAGTATTGTTTTAGTTGGTTTAGTTGGTACCACTTATACTTCCATTTAATCATTTGTCTGCCACCTTTAGAAAACATGCAAATATACAGACCTGAAAGCATTTATACTCTGAAACTGTAAAACTGTAGCAATCGAATGCAGATGTAACCCTGGGAAAAGGTCATTTCAATGGTCAGTAGTACCAGGGGGCATAAACATAGATGAATTTACATTTAGCAAAGGGGAATTTCCCAGCAATCTTAAACATTCTGACAAAAAGCATCTACAAATAATTGCTATGAAATAAATATATATTGTGGAACTGCCTGAAGAGGTGAGCAGTAAGCTTTATGTATAATGTTGACAACTCACCGCTTCAGGCAATTCAGAAATGCTTGGATGGATGGACTGGACCTGAGAGGGAAGCTTGTTTACCACTGAGGGACTAGGACACTTGTCCACTTAGCAGTGGGATTTTGCACTGAGCATAAAGAAAGAAATGCCAGAGGTCCAGCAGTTGTGATTCCAGGCTGATGCAGAGAGATTCCATCCTGAGTGATGGGTTAATAGGATATAAGTTGGGCCGGAGCCCTTGGTGATTTGAAAAGCAGTGAGTTGAGCTGTGATCCTTGCTACCAAAGGTAGCCAACAGAGTGATCTCAGGGACGGCGTTATGGTTAAGGCAAGCTATGCTTTGTAGGGAGAAAGGCCGTGGTGTAGAAAGTTGCAGTAGATATTTCTAGCAATATCCAGTGCTTGGAAGATGCAGTCTGTTGTCAGAAAGGGTCACAGTCTTGTTATGCTGCAGAGTATAAATACTGGATGTGATGTGGTAATATTCTTAATTGTGTAGTATATTTTATGTTAGCTGGTCATCCAGAACATTTTTTTTCTTTTGCTTTTTTGTACCCTGAAAACAGGTTCCTGAAGCTGTGTGAATTTTCACACCCAACATTCCATCTTATATGACCTGCTCATACCAGTAGTGACATTCTGGAATTGTTTTGGGATGTACCATGTGGGTGTGAATGGCAATTAAAATGTTCAGTATTAAAGAATGCTTAACAGGTACATATATAGATTCTTATATGTACATATATACTGTAGATTGGGACATAGCGATGGATCTTCATCCAGGAACAGACGTCAGAGAAGCTCCACTCAGGATGGAGGAAGAAAAAAGGAGAAGGAGAAGGAGAAGTAGTGTTACTAGTAAAACAGTGATAAGAAAATGAATGAGAACTGATTCCTGATCACAGTAATTTAGTTTATCTAGTTAATATAAGTGAGACATATATGGAACCCTGAGGAACACCAGTTATGAATTGTTAAAAGTGGCCCAATTTGAATTATGAAATAAATGTCTGTTGATTGACAGTGTCAAATGCAGCTGACTGGACCTGCAGAGCAAGACCTGAAGAGAGAAGGTCTCTCAGACTGTGTGGAGAGCTTTAGAAACTGCAGGGAAAGCACTTTTGTTTTGTTACAAGGCAGCCTTATAACCAAACTGGCGTAAGTCCATGAGATTGTTGGATGGAGAACAGACAAAAACTGCTACTAGACTATCTGTTTCAGAATTCTGGACTGAACTCAGAGACGGGTTGGTAGTCAGGCCAGTGTCAACCAAATCTCTTCTGAAAAAAACTTTATGTTGTTCTTGCTGCAAGCAATAGTGAATATGCTGAACAAGTCTCTCAGTCAGTAGGCAGAGAGCATGTGAGCTTCAGTCCTCACCCTATCCTCTCTTGCTCTCCATCCCTGTCTAATCCTCTCTCTGGTTTCAGTTTCCTCAGATCAAACATATTTGTGAGCAGTGTTCCCCTGGCTCAGATAAGGTTTCTGCACCCAGACACACCCTGCTATAGTCTGACCCCACCAGGAAGCCACAGAGGAAATGGGGCGGGGGCAGTGAGAGAATGAGACGGAAGCAACACAGGCTAAGACACATGTTTAACAGAGAGAGACAGAGGAAGAAGAGAGAGACACTGAAACATCCAGCCAGGGGAAGGGTGTGGTGTTTTTGAGTGGGTATGACTGAGACGGATGTTTTTAGAATTTTGCTGTGTGTGTGTGTGTGTGAACAACCTGCTGCATTCCTGGAGCTCGGCTTACGTTAGGAGGGTCCATGTGTCCGAGTAGAAAGTCCTGGAGTTTCCCAGGAGACGCACCACGGAACAGCATGGAAATCCGCCACTATTGTGCCCAAGCTGAAAGAGAGGTGACGGTACTGTGTGGTGGCTTTGTTATATCCTTCTGTTCCTGATTTCGCCCTGAATGCCGTACTCTAAACGGGTGTGTGCAAGCCTTTGTCACCACTTTGTTGCAGTCTCACACTTTAAATCAATACACAAGATACTTGTTGCACTATGCCTGTCTCTGATTCTTAAGATGTTTTTAAAGGTGTGGAGATTCCTTCCTGTTAATGTAGCTGACATAGGCAGACCATAGAGCGTGTGCTAAACATCTTACATGCCCCATATATATCCCTGTTGGGTGTTGAGGTGCCTGTTGAATTCTGGGGTGCTATATTGATAGATTAAAAAGGAAGACAGGGAAAGAGGAGAAAACGAAGATGAAAACAGAGTTGTCTTTGCATGTGCGCGTGCTGTTGTGTTAAATGTTTACTTCTAGCATTTAAATCACAACAGAACTCTGTAGCCATTTTTTTGTCCACGTTTTGCTTAATCTTTCTCATTCTTTTTCTCACTCTCTTGCTTCTTATTTTTATCCGTTCATTTTTTTACTTCTCTCTTTCTTTCTCTCATTCTCTCTGCCCCCCTCTGTGCTAGTTTGTCCGAGGCAGGATGTTTGTTTTACGGCGTTTATCGTGTGAGTCATGATGAGGCTTAATTGCGCTTTTTAATGACGGCCCGCAACGCCCGGTCGCTAACCCGCGGGGCCTGGCTCGCCGTGAGCCATTCAACCGGAAGCCTCCAGTGAGGAAGGATGGAGCTCCTGGGTGCGTTTTACCGCAGGAAGCTGCGCAAGAAGCAGAAAAGGTCCGAGCTCGGGAGGTCGGATGGTGCACTGTGCAAGACGGCATCCGAAGCCAGTGTCAATGGCCTAGCAACTGGCCTCATCTCCAAGGTGCTCAGGTTCACTTCCAGGTAAAGCCCACCAGGGCGACTCGGCGAGACAGTGCTGGCTGCTAGCGATAGTGTGTGTAACCGGGCAACCTTCTCTAGGAATTAGGGATAATATTTGTTTGGTCTGACAAGTCAGGTTAAGAACACTGGATGTTTTGTTAGGACTGATTCACAGGATGGTAGAAATATGAGAGACACCATTACTTGTTTTCTAATAGAGAGAACGTCATGTTATTTAGATATTTAGATAGCAGTGTAAGTAGGTAATTAGGTAATCAACAATTAGGTAAGTGATTGTGTAATCAACAAAGAGGCAGGTAATTTCATAAATCACAGTTAGGTAATTAATTAGGTAATTCACAACTAGGTGATTAGTGATTAATAGTTGCATCTTGGATTTTAGAAGTCACATTCATTTAATAAAAAGTGCTTGAAGGGTTGTGTTTATCAAATGGATAAAGCGACATTTTAGCAAGGGAAGAGTTCATAAACCACCAAGAGTATTTGTTGAGGAGCTGTTGGGTGGACTGGTCCAAACCAGTTTGATTGGGTTAGATTTGCATTCTTCCACCTATTTAATATCTCTGTTCAAAGTAGTTAACCTGTTAAGCAACATCTCTTGAAAAAAACAAGTCTTTTACAAATTTGTTCAAAGCTTTCCAGAGAAACTGGCAGAATTTAGATTACTTGGTAAAGCAAGTATGTGAGATATGTAGGGTAATGATCCTCCCATGATGAGATAACTGCTTTGTTCCTCTCATGACTCTAGACAACACCGGTTCCTGTTTACACACCCAGTTTAAATGTTGCATGTTCAATCAGATTCATCTTTGGGCCACACTGTGAGCAGCAGTCCTGTATCTCAGTTTGTTCTCCTTATTTAGAATGCTGGGTTATATTTTTGCTCACTCTCCTAAGTATGAAGAAATATCAATTGTCTTATGGAACCAACTCTTTCATTGACAGACCACCAGTGGACATGTCATGCATAGCATTGTGGATACAGGGACTAGAATGGGATTGTAGGCACAACCTCATCCAAAAGATCATAGCAGTTTGGATCAGACTGATTAGTCCATGTGGTGACCGGTGTCAGTCAGAAGAGGATGGGCTCCCACCTTGAGTCTTGGTTCCTCCCAAGGTTTCTTCCTCATGTTCTAAGGGAGTTTTTCCTTGCCACTGTGGCCCTTGGCTTGATCACTGGGGGCTTGGACTCGGACACTTGTAAAGCTGCCTTGAGACAACATCTGTTATAAAAGGTGCTATATAAATAACATTTGATTTGATTTAGTTTGATTAATTGAGGAACTTTGTCAAATTCCAGATGCTGCAGCTGATGATAACAATGATAATGGTCTTAGGCTGGGTTTTTATAAATAACCCAGGGCTATTCCAAAAAAATAATAATAGAGAAAAGGTGTTGAATCCAATGGTGAGACCAAAATCAACGGTTAGTGGAGTGTCCCATGAAAAAGCCCTTGAAGCTGTTTTTGAACTTTCATACCCTCCGGTCCATCTTATATGAGCTGGTTGGCCCACACCAGTAATGATGTTAAAGTGTCTGCCTTATCCATTGACCCATTCTTGATCCATTCCTTTAGAGGGGCTCTAAAACATCTGGTTAAGGACAGGGTCCAGTATTCATGTGTGGAAGTGTATGTGTGTGTGTGTGTGTGTGGGGGGGGGGGGGTGGATGTGCGTATGCATGCAAGCATTTGTGTCTGTGAGATCGG
>JAOYMR010000020.1:1271895-1293323 GCA_025802075.1 Tenebrosternarchus preto
CCCCCCCCCCCCCCCCCCCCCCCCCCCCCCCCCCCCCCCCCCCCCCCCCCCCCCCCCCCCCCCCCCCCCCCCGCAGGTATGTATGCATGCAAGCATTTGTGTCTGTGATTATGCTGATTGTTGGCTATAACATACTGTTTATCATGCAGTCTTCTGCTCTAGTAGTGTGTGTTGATTCTTTATTGAAACCTGTTGATGTGTTCATTTAACATATGTTACATTTCTAACCAAAGTTCGCAGTGCTGATGATCTTCAGTATGAGTTTGGATGCTGAAAGATTTACCTCATATATACACGTCTGTCACCCATGCTTCCAGATTGTAAAGCTTTATTTTTGAATGATTGTATTTGAGCTCAAATATACATTTCACAAATAACATTTATCTGTCAGTGCATTCCCTGAATACACACACAAACACTCATACACACAATCAGATGCATGCAACATGTAGAACTCTACACTTGTCTTCTAATCTAGAGCCTAACATTTGTCTCTAAATTAAAACATTCTAAATCACATTCATTCCAAACAGTTGAGCAACAGATGACGCAGTTATCTGTGTCTTTGAAGCTGCTCTGTGTGATGCTCTGGAGGAGGAAGTGTTTATTTGGAGGTGTTTATCTGATCTGGCTCTGGTAGAGATTCTCTTGCACTTTGCAAAAGATGATTTGGACACATTCCCTGTGGCCTAACAATTTCTGCACAATCTTGGGCCAATTTGACCTGAAGTGTTTAAATTTGCTCTCTTAAATTTGGTCTTGTTCTTCTTGAATGTCTCTTTATCCAGTATCTGTCTGTATATTTACTTATGGGCATTTCACATGGTTTTTGCTGTTCTGTGTTAAGATGGCCAGTTTTATAGGACAACAGGACAGAAATATCAGTATTAAAACATGGGTTATTTGGATGTGTGTGTGCATGCATGTGTGTAGGGAGATTTTGTATGAATCATCCATACTGTTGGAAGTTCTTTGTCCATAGGTTTTCCCTGTCTGCTCAGTGCTTTAGTGGGTATCTTTAACTATCTGTCTGTCTATCTATCTGTCTGTCTGTCTATCCATCCATCCACCCACTTTTTCCCTCTCTCTTCCAGGCGCACCGAGCCCGGGTCCCGTCCCCACTCCTGGCACTCCACTAAGCTGGGTGAGGGCCCTCTGGATCCTGACAGCATGATGCAGATATCCCAGGGTGCTGTGGGGCCTCCCTGGCACCAGAGCTACCACTCCAGGTCAGAGCCTTCACACACCAGCTATCCAGTCCATAGCGCACCAACAAACCCCGCAATTTTCTGAGCACAAACATTTTCTCTCTATCGCACCGTATTTGTTGTTAAGTTAACTTTTCTCCTGCTTTCTTCTCATTTATTTATCTTGTTTGGTGTTCTTTTCTTTCTCTTACATCCTTTCTATTATCTTCTTATCTGGCCCATGTCTACTTGTATGTCACTTTCTGTCTGACCTATGAGATGTAATCATGTAGTATCATGAGGAAAACATCGAAATGGAAATGGAAAATTATAACAAGAAAGTATAACAACAACAAGTCCAACATAGCAGTGACCCTCAGAGAAGACAAGACCTCTTTTAGGCTAAATGAAAGAGACATTAATACTGCTGGTAAGAGTCAGTATAACAGTCATGATCTAGCAAATGTCAACCATAATTTTATGCTGTTTATAAAGGTAATAAAAATCCTATTCTATTTTATTTTATTTTATTGTGGGGATTTTAGACACTCTCTGCTACAGGAACATTCCTTCGCATGACACTTCTTCAACTTGGGGGTGCCCATGGCAACCATCGCTATAGGCATGCCTAAGGGATTGTAAATTCTAAGCACTGATCGTCATTGTTTGATGGTCAAGCATTGAAAGAGTGGCACATTTTCTAATGACTGAGTTGTAACTGGTTGTTACTGTGTTGAGGGAGGGTTGAGATCAGAGCCATTGTGCTCATTGCAAGGTCCGTGACATCATCTTAATTATGCCAGTGGAAATACCAGCATGCTGGTGCCAGCTAACCCACCCCATACCAGGGCAGCTAACCCACCCCATACCAGGGAAGTTGCCACTACAACCCCATGGTATCACTATCTGCTGCACACACACACACACACACACACACACACATACGCAGACATGCAAATTCCAACCTTCATTCAGCAAACTCACAAAAGGAGGCAGACTGGCTGGCCTGACAGACAGAGAAATCAAGGTGAAAAGGTTAGACCAAGAGAGCAGAAGAAGAGGAAAAGTGCAAGTGGAATCAGTACCAAACATTCATTGTAATGGTGGCAAACATATCAGACATTCATTGGAACTGCACTTCTTTAACAGTTCAGATGTGATGTTTAATCCTCAAAAGCATGTTGTGCTAAAGCCATAAAGATAACACACACAAAGAGTGAAAATAATGCCACCTTGTTTAAAGATATGCCATTTTATTATCAATAAACAGTGACCAAATTACTTTCTTTGATGCTGTTCCAAGTCCATAACAATCATTCATTTAACCAAGAGCCACAATGCGCACAAAGAACAGTGCTGTCCATTTTACCCAGGAAGATTGCTGTAAATATCCAAGAACTTCCCAGTAACTGGGAAGCAACTTTGCACTGTGTTCATTCCTTCTCTTTCTGTGTCAGATGTGGCCTGATACAATTCAAAATCTTTCACTGTACTCAACGGAATAAAGTTAAGCTTTTAACATTTTTCCACATTTAAGTGCCCTGTGTGATGGATGCCAGCAAGCCCCGACCTCTTCAATCCATATGGTTTTTATCTTGTCCTTCCCTTCATAAATTTTGGTCTGATATATTTCTAAGGCCCTGAAAGTACCAGTTAATCCTATTCCTGTAACTGTCTTTCTTTGGAGTCTTGCCATCTGCTCTATTGATATCAAGCTACAAAGAATATTTGCCACTCTGTTAGTGAGAAGTCATATTTTACTTAGGTGGAAATCGTCCACTCCACCATCTGTTTTTATTATAGAGACCTCTTGAGAAAACGAGCGCTACAGTATAAAGTACCACCTGTAAGTTTCATAAGATCTGGAATCCTCTTCTTGAGTATTTCAAATTAATCCGGTTCCCCTCTGACACTTGCAGTTCTTTGTAACGAAAATGGTGTACTGTGCCAGTTGTTTAGACCATGGTTATTTAGTGTGAACATTTAATATGGTTATGTGGTGTGAACATTTAATATGGTTATGTAGTGTGAACATTTAATATGGTTATGTAGTGTGAACATTTAATATGGTTATTTAGTGTGAACTAAAGGACCCCCGTATTTTTTGTTCTCTGGCCCCCAACCCCTTAGCCCCTCAATAAGCATATTTGTATGTTGTGTTCTTTTTATTATGTCCCTTTCAATGGCTAACTGAGCATAGTTCATATGTAGTACATATATAACTGAGCATAGTTCATATGTAGTACATATATAACTGAGCATAGTTCATATGTAGTACATATATAACTGATCATAGATCATATGTAGTACATATATAACTGAGCATAGTTCATATGTAGTACATATATAACTGAGCATAGTTCATATGTAATCAGTAAGCAAAATGTAAAAAAAATAAAAAGTCTGTAAAGTGGAGCTTTTTATTTTTAGTTGCATCATTCCATGTAGAATCTACCATGGAGTGCAACATCCCACGCTCTTCTGTACTGAGTGAGCACCTTACTTTTTAGTTTTTGCCATGTTCACTTATTAACTAAACATACTGCTGTTGTTTGTTCCACACAGTGCCTCCACTACAGACCTGTCCTATGAAACAGGGTTTTTGAGGAAAAGTCCAGACCAGTACAGTTCACGAGGCAGCATGGAGAGTCTAGATCAGAATCACCCAGCCTACAGTTCCTGCAACCAGCTCTCGGCCTCCAAATCCTCCAGCAGCATTGATCACCTGCACAGCAAGCGTGATTCTGCATATAGTTCTTTCTCTACCAGCTCTAGTATCCCAGAGTACCTTGCGGCCGCGCCATCATTCAGCAAGGAGCGGTCATTTTCTATGGAGAGTGTTCCACAAAACAGGATCACAGAGGGAATGCAGCAGGCAGATATCCGCTACATCCGCACTATCTACGACTCCCAGCAGGGTGTGTCTGAAGAGCATGATGTCTCTTCAGCAGCAGTGCTGAGGACCAATGAAAGCAGAGCACAGTCTAGAAGTGGGAGCTCCCAGGGTGGGAGTTGTCACCATGCTAACAGAAGCAGTACCAGCAGCAGCGGCAGCAGTAGTGGTGGCACTTCCACATCTCATCGCCACAGTGTGGGACCAGAATGGGGCCCAACACACAACCACAACTCCTATGAAAACCTTAAAGGAGCACCAGCACCTCCCTTGCGCAGTGATAGTTATGCAGCCATCCGAAACCATGAGCGGCCCAACTCATGGTCGAGTCTGGAGCAGGCTCGGACTTTACGGACCCTTCACAAAGGTTCCTGGCATCACTCCAGTGGCTCTGTGGCATCAGGCAAGTCAAGTTTTGGAGTTGAAGGTCAGCTGCACACTGTTATAGAAAAAAGTCCAGAGAGTAGCCCCACAATTAAGCCCAAACAGAGCTTTCCGTCTGCCTCGCAGTCTGGAAGGGCCATGCTTCCAACTGGCGTCTACCCTGTCCCACAAGCAGAACCGCATTTTGCACAGATACCTACTAATAACCCCAGCTCTAGTAGTGTGTACCCTGCACTTTCCAAGGAGAGCAAGCATATCCCTAAAAGGGACCCCAGTGGATTATTAGAAACTGGAGTCATGGCGGCAGTAGAAAATGGATACCAAAGCATTGCATCCTACTCCACCACTGTCCAACCCAATGCTTCTGCCCAACCCAAACAATCCAACCAGGTGCAAGATGACCTCCAAGCCAAATGTGTTTTTTACAGGTCCCATCTACAGCCACAGGGGTATATGCCCTCGGCACCATCCTTGGGACAGGAAAGGAGGGACCCTTTCACCCCTGTTCAGCCAAGGGGGGACAGACCCAGATATTCACATGGCATGGACATTATGGAGACTTACAGACAGCCAAGAGAAGAAGAGATAAGCAGATGTCCAGAACAAAATGTCCATATTCAGTCAGTTCACACATCCGTTGCACAGGGACAGGTGTCGCAACCTCACAGAGTCAACACAGTCCAAGTTCAAGCAGGCGATCAGAGAATCAGCTCTTCAGTAAGGTTAAACAGTGACTCCATCCCATACCAACAGACTGACCAGGATCTGGATCACCCACTCACCCGACTGGAGAATGCACTAGCAGAGGTCCAGAGATGTTCTAGCCCTCAAAGCACCACCAGTCAGAGTAGCTTCCAGAGTGAACGTAGCATGTCTGTGCTGGAGAAAGTCAGTCACTTTGAGAGACAGCAGACCAAACCACGTAGTCACAGCAGCCTCTCCAGTTACGGCTCTGCAACTCGTCCACGTCAGGCTGTCCGCTGTGCAAAGAGCCCCTCCTGTGGTCTGGAGGACCTACAGAACTCTTTCCCTCAAGAGAGAAGCCGGAGTGCCTCTTTAATGGCAAGAGTTGAGGGAAGTATGGAAATGCAAGATTTGCGGCCGAGGTATGGAAGCAGTGATCTGGCTCAACACAGGAAGCCATATGACCTGCACAGGAGCAAGAGCTCCTTCCAGCTTGGTGAAGAAAATGACAAAGATCTTCACAGGAGTAAGAGCACTTTTCAACTTGGTGAGGAAGATGGCAGAGACATCCCATGGAAAGATGATGTTCAGGATATCTTAGGCACAGTTCAGGACACGTCCTTTAACAGGGCATACAGGGACAGCATCAAGGATGCTCAGTCCAAGGTGCTACGATCCACTTCATTCCGAAGACGAGACTTGAACGTCAATCCTCCTCCAGTGCCTGTCAAGCACATGTCTTTGGAAAGGAAAGGACCCAAGACAAGCCCCAAACCTACAATTTCTCCACACACTCCTAAAGAACGACACGTTGTCCCTGTTGAAGTAGCAGATAGAATGGTTCCTCCTGAGCTCCCCACTGTCCCTCCGGTAGGACATCCAGTCATGAGGATATGTGGGCGTAAGCGACTAACCATGGAACAGAAGAAATTGTCCTACTCTGAGCCAGAAAACATGCATGAGGTCGGTGTTTCTGATCAGGAGTCTGGTTCATCTCAGAGGAAGGCATCACAGCAGTTCTTGTTTCCTGAGACAAGCGTTGCAGATCGGCGTAGGATGTTTGAACTGGCGGCGAGTCGCGGTGCAGGTCTTAAACCAGTCACCTCAAGGCCTGATCTGAAGCAGATGCAGCAGGATGCTCTTGCTGAGTATGTGGAGCGCAAGACTGGCAGACGACTAGACGGCCGTCCGCATCGCCCCCTCAGTGCTTACATGCAATCAGCTTCCTCTTCTTCCATGGACATTCAGAGCCTTACATCGAGCCCCAGTCTGTGTTCTCTTCAGGAGCCAGGGCCAGAGAGCATGTCTGTAATTAATCTCCAGCCCTCCACCCTCACAGCCAACAAGCTGCGTTCCTGCTACCCCAACAGGGGCACCCAAACTCAGCCTCAGCACGAAATCTACCACCCTGCCTATAGGCCACAGGGTCAGACCACAGAGCCTCAGAAACCAGAAAAGGGGCTAGAGAGACCTGCATCAGTTCAGGCCGCAGCACCAGCCCTGGAACACTTCCATACTGACTCTGTTTCTCAAAGCATAAATGCCTTTTTTGAGAGAGGTGTTCCTACCAGGTGTTCAGGCAAGTCAGCTTCTGCAGAGGACCTCTTGGAACATACAGAAGACCGTCCAGTTACACAGCACTTCAGATCACGTTCCTCCCCAGTTGTGGAGAACTATGACCAGGTGATGCTCTCAGCTTTGTGCAAACTTTTTTACACTCTAATATACAGTTAATAAAATACTGTTTTTTTTGTAATAATTCAGGTCATGTTGTTTTCAGAAGGGCATTAATGATATATCTAAACAGTAGTGGCTGTGATCATTCCCATGTAGTTATAATAAACATTCTACTGCACCTCAGAAACAAAAGAGAAAAGAACATCCTGTACTGGGGATTAGATTTGGTTTACTGCAAAACTTACAAAATAAGACAATCTCCAAAGAGTACTTGTGATTAGAAAGAGGTTGCTCTCCACACCCAGTCACAACAAATCCCACTCATAAAATCCCCAGAAAATATCTCTCACCCTGTTCAATCCATGAGCTACAGCTGTAAGCCAGGCTAACAAGAAAAGCATTAAAGCAATGTTTAAATCTGGGACTAATTTAAGATGCTTTGAGATACTTTTTGTGGTTATTGATTTCTTAAGACATATAATTCATACTTTTTTTAACATTATTAGCCAAAATCCTATCTGTGAATTAAGTTGAAATCTGAGATTTTTTTCATGAGCACATCAGTCATTCTTCTTAAATTATCTACTGAGAGCAGAGGTGAGCAAAGGTGAGGTACAAGGATGAGCAAAACACCATAAGGTACAGCTACTGTAGCGTTTGGTGGTGTGGCTCCAGCTGTAAGGTCACTTCCCTTCACTCTTTTTTGTTCTCAGCTGATGACAGCAAAGGTCAGATAACCGTTCGGTCCCCTCTCCAGGAAATGTTCAGTGGTCTTCACTTCCTGTTTGGTGCCACTGAGCCTGGCTGTAAGCAGGGTGCTGGTAGATGTGCAGGAGATAAAGGAGCTCCCTCCGTGACCACGGGGAGGAGCTGAGGGAGATAACGGACAAACAGCCACAGTTTCAGCCAGGAAACATTTGGGATGGTTAAGGAGTGGACATTTATCTCTGAGCTTGATTACCCTATGCATAAACATTGGGGTGTTTCACAGAGTAAAGAGCGAGGATTACATGCAGGTTAGAATACAGATGCATCAGCTGGTCTACTTCCACTACCCTAATAAACTCCAAAAGACTATAGTGTGCAAGGGTGATCAGTAGGCTTTCAGAAAATATGTCTTAAAACCACTTACAGTCCCTGACATTAAATGATCAATATTTCTGCAGTGAAGCAAATTTATTTACGTAAATTAAACCTCATTTGGGAGGGTTTCAGCTTTCATATGAGTCATTTCTAAAACCCATAGATGAATTTAAAGTCAGGTTCTAAGCTTTTGTTTCCACAACATGGATAAGCGACAGAACTTCTGTCAGGGATTGTACATGTTTTGTAATAAAAAAAAAACAAAAAACCCTCAAGTCAATTTACTGGTTATGAATATTGTAATCTTAATTTCAATACCTGTGTTCTATGACATAAATGAACAATTGGTGACTGCAAAATCCAGAAGTGAATTTTGGATTTTGAGGTCTGGAGTTCTCAATCTAGAGCTTTTTATAAATAACAGCTTATAACAGCTTAATTGTTATAAATATAATTTATAACAATAACATTATTGGCAGATTGACACACAAACAAGAATTACTGACAACCAGGAAAATGGAGTGTATCTTAATTCAGAGGTCATCAGTTTCAACACTGTGGCATTTTGAATGACCTTGTAGTCTTCCATTTTGCAAAACACATTATAGCTGAAGTTCCAACCAGTATCTCTTTATCAGATGTTTTAGTTTCCAGTATATGAGCAGTGTCAACATGAGGCCTGGAATACATCAACACAGCTAAATGGACCATGAGACTATTTAGCACAACAGAAAACATACGTCAGATGACAGAGGCAGCAAAAACTGTTTCCTAGTAATAGCTGACCATTTGGGTGTTTCCAGAGTTCTGCATTAACAGTAGTTACTTGGTTAAAAATCATGGCTTGCTTTTAACTTAAAAGGTTAATGTTATATATCTCAGAATGCTTCTGTCTAGTCGTAATTTAAGAATAATGGGTAACTTCCTCTGTGCTAATTCATTTCCCTGTTGCTGTTCCTCCTCCACAATAATAATCTCCTTCTCTCTCTCTTTTTACCTCTAGGACTTCTTGGCCAGAGATCTCACATTGTTTGGGATCGTCTCTAAAGAGCCGCCCAACTGCAGGTGTGTAAGCACATGCAAATTTTGACTTTGTGTGTGTGCTTTGTCTTCAAAATGAGATCATCTACTGGTCCCCAACATGCACAATTGTCCAGTAGTTACTGTTACCTATCTGCTTGTTTATCAGTTGTCCAGTTGAACAAATTAAAGTTAACCAGAGTTACAACAGGAGTATAAAGCCCTATCCATGCTCTTGCAGTTCTACCCACTTACACATTTCCAGAATATTTAATCCCAGAATTCTACTATAAAACATTTGGTTCTAATTTGCTGACACTGACTCAGGGGTCATAGATGTCTAATTCTGATGTTCACTGCAGAATGTGTTACACTAGTTTTTTATTAGAAATTGTAACATTCACATTCATCAGTTTCTGTCAGAATGATCTAGATTTTCAATAAATGGTCTAAATTAGGGCAATGAATGATTATCACCAGAGCAGCAGGAATTAGTAAAAGTCCTGGAGGTTGATTCATCAGATCTGTCCTTTAAAAAGCATGCATGCTGAGAGCAAATGAAAGCTGTTTAAAACCAGTGACTTTTATGGAAATCCTGGTCTTTCCTCTGCCTTAATTGGTCAATGCTTCTATCAGTTTAAAGTTCCACAGTTGCTATTTTGGAGCTTGTGTTGTCATGCAAAAGACTCTCAGTTGCCATAATACCGTCAATTATCTTTGGCTTTTACCAAAAACGAATGGGAAGCAATGAGAGCATTGCAACCTGTTTTGACCTTTGATATGGCGAGATAACATCCTGTACACGTTCTTCTCTGTCCATGTGTGCATGCGAAGCAGAGCCGCGGGGGGTGTGGCTCTGGCGCAATGGGGGAGGGGCCAGCTGCACGCCGACGTTCCGAAGCAACCTGACGCTCCCGTGATCCGGAGGGAGAGGCAGCGTCTCTCGGACCGCCCACGTGCCCACAGCGCTACGGGCCTGGCCGCCTCCGTGGGGCTGCCGTGCCCACTCTCTCCCCCGGGCCCTGCCGGCCAGCCGGAGTGCCGGCCCAACCTGGATGCCATCTCTTTCCCGTGCGTCGTCCTCGAGAGCCCGAAGAGATCGTTCGGGGCGCCGGAGACGTCCGACGAAGCCAGCGAGACCAGCGGCGCGGCAAAAGAAACAAGCACGCAGAGGATGGCCGCACCAAAGATCGCATGTGACCTTTCAACTTCACATCCTGAGGACAAAGCCGCAGGATCGCACGCATCTTCACTCTCTGAACCAACTCCTCAGCCCATCCAGTTTGGACCAACCACTCTTCCCAAGAGCCCTGCCTTTCCTACTAAGTCCCTCCCCTCATTACGAATCTCTGAGTCCAATATCCAGTTTTCTCCACCTCCAGCCATGTCAAAGGAGGATGATGAGGTGTTTTTAGCCACACCCTCTATATTACTACCCCCACTGCCAATCAGAGAGACTGAAATCCTCACAGAGGACCTCCTACTTTTCCCTCCACCCCCAACAAAAGAAGAGGCACAGGACCATACGGCACCTCAGGAACCACAAAGTGTAAACAGGTGCACGCACACGCACACACACACACACACACACACACACACATACATAAACAGAAATATTTTTGGCAGTGCTGGTAACACCAAGATGACGTGTTTCCATTCCAGCATCTCCAATTATCGACCCGTCTCACCTACCCGCCAAGATATTGAAGAACACCTACAGGACCTGCAATCCCTGCCTGTGACCTCTGACCCTAATTCGACTCTCATCGGAGCCAGCATGACCTCCAATGGCGAGACCGTTGCACAGTGCCCTGAGGCCAACTCCACCGAGGAGTCAGAGGAGGCCCCAGAAAGCCTGGGCCTCGATTGGGCCCCACTGGCCAGGCGAGAGCGCTCAGCGGTGGAGGTGCACGTGGAGGTGCTGGCCCGTGAGCTAGTGCACAGAGATGAGGCCCTGGCTCCTCTCCTGGAAACCTGGGCGGGAACCAGCACGCTGGACCTGATGGAGGACCTTTTTCTCTCCCACGCCTCGTCTCCACGGCAACACCGGAGCGACAGCTCCAGCTGTCCGGGTGACAGGTAAAAAGCAGGAGAAGAAACAGGTGGTCAAGTTACAGGGGTATTATGGGATGTCAGAGAGGGAGAGATAAAGACAAAAGGAAAGGCAGAAGGAAAGAGGGAGAGAAGCTCTATAAGGGTATATGTACCTGACAGCTCATATATTATGATATGAACCTTCAGACTGCTGCTTTAGCTGTGCGTTATCATACGAGCCATAACTACTTCATGAGGCCACCACGGAAACTGTTACAGAAGAAACACTGATTAGAAGGACATTTTTTGGATTACACCCAGAACTGGCTGCTATAGTTGGATTTGTCGCGTTAGGGTCACAGTTTATCTGGTAGAAAACAATTAGTCAATATTAGCCTGCAATCAGTCACGTAAATTCAAGATACGTAGACCAGTCGGTGTCAGGCAGACGGTGCACTGGTATCTGTGAAAACAGTCTCTATCGATTATTCGTTTGAAGGGAGTTTTTGTTCGTTAGATTTTTTTAATTCTTTATAATAGTCGTAACTGTCGGCGATGTTCAGCGTTTCTGTGCATTTGTGTGAATGCCAGCTGTACTAGCTTTTCTATAAACTGAACTGCTCTGTTGGCAGCCAAAATATGGGGAAATAATGACACCTAGTGGTCAGGAAAAAAAAGAAATTTCGTTAGCGTCAATTTTAAAGGAATAAAGATTGAATAAATCCTAAAGCGACAAGAAATATATGTATAATTGTTGTTAAATCTCATTTATATTTGGTTCTTCGCATTTTGTTGCAATTACATTTTAGAGACCTTTTCAAGATTCCATTAAATATTTTGTATTTTAAATATTGTTTGTTAGACAATAGAATGTACTGCAGTTTCCCAGTATGTAATGGTCAAACAGCAGGAATTCCTCATGTGTTTCATACGATTGTGTGAGTTATACTGATTATAAGAAACATGTTGTATAGGCATTCTTTCATTCTTTCTGCAAATATGCGCTACGTCATTACTGACCTTATTTCAACTGAGGCATGTGAACATTACTGGTACTCGGGTGGCTGGGTGGACTCTAGCTTGTTACCAGGTTCCCTGGCTCTCTTTCTTTCAGCGTGTGTGTGTGTGTGTGTGTGTGTGTGTTTTGTCTCATTTCTTCTTCAGAATAGGATAGTCAAGCCGTTAAAGAGACAAGGGCTACATCATAGCTGCAGCTGCTTGAGTAAATTTGTGTGCACAAGTGTGTGTGTGTGTGTGTGTGTGTGTGTGTGTGTGCACAAGTGTGTGTGCGTGTGTGTGTCTGTCACTGTGCATAAAGGGCATTGCTCTTTTGCATTGTCATGACCTCTTACCTTTAACCACCTGATTCATTTGCTTTTTTTCTGCGTGTGTGTGTGTGTGTGTGTGTGTGTGTGCTACCTCACACAGGGTTACCATTGTTTTGGGTGTGGCAGGCAATTCTCATGAAAAAGGTTTCCAGGGAAGGACAGAAACCAATCTAGATGAAGAAGAGTCTTATCTCAACCACAAGAAGGTCTGATTCACATCCAGATTCATAAACTCCAATAATGGAAAAGAGACTGGCTGCACAGCATAATTACACACTGCATTTAACTCAGAGTGTTACACAGCACAGTTAACTCTGAGTGTTACACAACAGAACAGTTAACTTGTAGTTTACTACTGAGACTTAAGGGGCATTCATTCAACACTTTAAGTGTGAATTTTAGAAATGAAACAGCAGGGTTATCAAAGGCGCAGGTGTTGATTCTAACTAAGGACATAGGTATGACTAATGTGATCACTGAACATCTAGCACAGCATATTCTTTTAATTTTTGAAAGTATGGACAACATATGCCTATGTATTCCATTTTCTAAATGGGAGTTAATTTCATTCCGGGGTTTTAATAATTAAAACCACAGGGAACCTTAGTAAAGCTCATCAGCAAAATATCTCTGATGATCGGGCTGAGCTGAGTGCAGTACATCCTCCGCTCCTGTAGGGGGAGCTGCTGCGGATGCTGACGGAGAGCGTGGAGGCGCTGCGGGCAGAGCGGGCAGGTCTGGCTGAGCAGGAGCGACGCTGCGTGGCGCTGGGCAGGGCGACGGAGGCCCTGGTGGAACAGCGCTGCAAGGCCAACGAGCGCGACAAGTACCGCATGTTCGTCGGGGATCAGGAGAAGATCGTCAACCTGCTGCTGTCGCTAAGCGGGCGCCTCGCCCGCGTGGAGAACGCCCTCAACGCCCTGGGAGAGCGCCCGGACCAGGACGACACTGAGGAGAGGGTGAGGGTTTATGATACACATCACATATGATACATTCTGATGCACAAAAATTAAATTAGAAACATAATATACACACACCATATACACACACACCACTCCATTAGAAAGACTAACGGCACAGGATGTGTCGCTATATAAACAGGAAATTTGAGACAAAGGTTCTTCATCAGCTATGCATGTAACGTGCTGATGAAGGACATCTGTAATTTTTTGCTGCCTCTACATGTTCTTTGGATATGTATAACTGCAACTCTGTGTGCATGACATCATAAGGTGGCTACTGCAGAGTAAAAGGGTGTCGGAGTGTACCTTTTGAAAGGGAGTGTCGGAGTGTACTTTTTGAAAGGGAGTGTCAGAGGCTTCCTGCCTCACATTTCGGTGAATAGAAACGGGTGTTGAGGTTTTTCCTCCAATGATGGCTACTGGTAGTAACACACGCCCACCCATTCAATACACACAAGGGCTTTGTTGTCTCATATGTCCTAAATTGATTCATGCATTAATAATTACTGTGACATCACTCCTTTTAAGTATTAAGTGGCACTAACCCTTTGCAAAGAAAATGATTTGTGTACTAGTACTGTTTTGAACTTCTCCCTGGGAGTTGCCATCACTGGTGTTGTCTACACCACAACTACTTATTAGCTGGAGGCATCCATAGAAGCAGGAGTGGTGGTTGCAGATGGCCACCAGGGGGCACAAACGTCCCATTTCCAAATTCGATCTGATACTGTTGCATCTAAATTCCAGTCTGACCCTCCTGTTATCCCAGTGACTTTTGTCCTTTGTACAGCTACTGTTAGTGAATCGTTTAATACATGTGATCTCCCTTTTTTATTTGTTATTTATGTATATGCTATTTTATTTATGTTATGTGTTTGTGTGTGTGTTGTTCTGCAGGCGTCCTTGCTGCAGAAGCGGCAGCAGCTTCTCAGTCAGCAGGAGGACGCGCGTGAGCTGAAGGAGAACTTGGACCGGCGTGAGCGCGTGGTGCTGGACTTCCTGGCCGGCTACCTGAGCCGGGCGCAGCTGCGCGACCACCAACGCTACGTCCGCGCCAGACCCACCCTCCTCATCCGCCAACGCCACCTGGATGAGCTCATTCGGCGAGGCGAGGAGCAGCTGCAGAGGCTGAGCCAGAGCGTGCCACCGGAGCTCCACCCACCCAGCCTAGACCCCGCCTCTTCAGCGCAGGGTGCCAACCTCCCGGCCCCCACACCACGCCCCACCACTGTGACGTCACTGTGACTTCGCTTCTTTAGCTCAGAGGGCAGTTGCTGAGAAAGGAGATAAAACCAAGAAAAGAAAAATGATGGAGGGAGAGAATGAGGGTGAGAAAGAAAGACAATAAAATAGATCAAAGGGAGAAAGAGAAACGTTAAAATTGTTTTATTCCCATGACAATGGCCACATAGTAAAGTGCCTTAATTGAAGGTTTTCACGTTAAAATGAAGGATGATGGTACGGTCTCTAGTACATTTCTCTCAATTTGTCTCGCATGCTTCCAAACGTGCGTCTGCCTCTGCGATGGCCGATTTCACCAGCACATAGCACTCGACCCGCGGCAGTGGTGACGGCTGTTCTCAGCGAAGCCCCCAAGGCCATCTGTTAAACCACCATGAAGCAGGAGTGCGCTAGCCAAGCCCTACCCGTCCCAGCGCCGTGAAACGTCTCGACGTCCCGACACGCCGTCACTACGCAGGACCTCCTCGCCAAGCTCGACTGGTCATGTGACTGCTGTCACTTCCTGAGACACGTGTAACAGGTTTATCACTTTGAGAAAGGGCCGATCGTTTTTCACAATGCTGTAGTCACACACACACTCTCTCTCTCTCTCTCTCTCACACACACACACACACTTTCACAAAGCCTGTGCTTTAAATGAAAGTCAATTAGTCTCAAATTTTAAAAAATTTAAAAAAAATAATAAAAATAAAAAACTGCTCAAAAACTGCAATCACATCAGCAATTGCAATAATTATTTATAAATAGCCTATAAATAGCCTATATATATATATAAAATATGTGTAATATGAACATGTACATACTATGTCCTAACCTCTCCAGGTCCTTAAAGTGTAGAGAAATAAAGACATTCTATATTTTATAAAACACCATATGGCCTATCCATGAACAATGTGCATAGTTTTGAGGATGAATTCATTGATTTTTCATTCACGGTTGGCTTTAAAAAGAAAAAAAGGTGCCCCTTTAAATGGACCATTAAAAGATGCTTGTTGGACACAAAGTGCTGTTCTGTTTGCATATGTCGTCATCCATCTACCATAAATAACCAATAGGAATTGCTCTTGGATTATGACGCTTATATTCTATTCAAATATACGCTATATGACCTGATACTGTAAACATCGTTGTATGTTTTAGTTTTAATATGCCCATAACCTCCGAAAATATTAGCCAGTGTTTATTTTCAGCTGTTGTCATCTTTTAAGAGCACATTTCCCAAATGCTCCATATCCCATTTAGTTATCAACTCTGTTTACGTTTGTGTGGGCATAGACCAGAAATGATGCCATCCTTGCATCTCTTTCATTACGTTTGTTAGACGTAGAACTTCAGACCCAAGTTGGACTGGACAGTTGAAGTGTTTTGTTCTTTTGGCAAATCATACCATAAACGGTGGGCTGTCACTTTGTGCTCTTTAAGAGAGGAAAGGAAAAGCAGACACAAATTCTACAAAAAATAAATCTATTTTTAAAAAAGAAACTTGTCTACAGTGTTCGTTTCTGACAGGCATATGAAATCATTGCAAGTACAATCCGATCATCTCCTGGAGATCCACGGCCCTGCTCCCCCTACTCCTTCGCGAGATATGACTACAGTCTTCGGCATAATGATCTCGCTCTTCGCTTTTTTTCCCCTCAGTCCGAGAATTCCAGACATTGCTTCATTCCATGCGTGGGGCACTGGGACATTCCTCGACTGTTTCAGACACGTCATCAACATTGAAATATAAGGAATATCGCACTCGAGGTTGAGAATTAACAGCAGTTTAAGTGTGGACTACTTGGAACATTCATTTGCATTTTAATAATCATTGCATTAACCATCATTTTCACTCGTTTCTTTACCTATGACAGAAATAGTTGTTTTCATTTTCAATACTGGTATTTGAGCACTTTAAAGGATGTCGTTTTCTTCATTGTGACTCGAAAGCAAAATAAATTTCGCTGTCACCTAACTCATTAAAAAAAACCTGCCGAAGAACGCAGAAACTGTAGTTGTATTACCGTAGGACTGTCTAATCCGCACAAGCTACAGCTCAGCTACTGTAACATGAAGATGGCTGAAAGATGCTGACAGTTTATGTGTCAGCTTGACCGTAAGAAGATAACATTGATAACTCATCTTAAATTACACAAACACTAAATGAACAAAAATACCTTGTGTGAGAAACAAATAACATTTGAGTTTAGATAACAGCTATCTTCATTTTATTGGTTATGTTCAAAGTGCGTAGGTAAAAAGTCCGACTGACTTGCTCAACAGATGTGGGTTTAGGATTTCTCAGCAAAAGATCAAATTCAACAGCCAACCTCCTTATTAGAAACTTATTAGCCTGGCCGGTTTTCTGGGAATCCTGTCGGTTAATCTTAACAGTTAAGCTGGCATCGGGCACAAGTTTGTTAGTCTCGTTCCCCATGGAAGGTCCATTTGGACAGTGAAGAATTTCCATCACAGTAGAGAAACAGTTAGTGGGGGATATATATAGGCCTATATATCCCCCACTAACTGATGTATATATATATAGTTGTCTTAATATGTCCATTAACAGGGGGGGGAAATGCACTTCTTAAACAGGTGCTGTATGCAAAGTGGGGGTCCAAGCAGGGGCAACAGGTCAAAGATGTTTATTCTATAATGGAGTTGTAGGACATAAAACTACACCCTGTAGCATAGCTATAATATAACTATAATAACTACACAACTGCTGGCTAACCACAGACTACAGCAAAACACACCTGGGACAAGCCTGGACATGTACGCAAAACATTTCAGACATCCCACAGCTTTTGTTTTCCTAGTTCAACAAGTCCAGGAGACCATGGGGGGAAGGAAAGATTTGACAGATGAAGGTGTATTGCAAAATGGAGAGAAAACACCAGCATGTAGTCCACTCAGCGCAAGGGACTCTCTGGATTTTTGCCTGAGTGACAGCAGCACAAAATGGAGGCAGTTGCCCTTTGCATGCTCTCAACAGCCCAACACAGAGTCAGGCAGAGGCTACAACAAACAGTGCTTTCTTTACTCCTACAGTACTGGTAGTGTGTGTGTAACAGTAAAAAAGACTCAGGGTTCTAGTGAGCATGTTTAATATTACAATAGAGCCACGATCTACACAGCATCACTTGAACAACATCACTAAGCTCACCCTACAAGTCCAGGTTACTATGGTGTTGCCTAAGCAACAATGGAGCCAAAATTCTCTCTCCTGCCAGCGAATCACAAGTCTGCCAACCCTGCTTTTTGGATTTACTGCAAGATCAACGCAGTGAACAGATGGTTAATTATTAAACACAGAAGCTACAAAGGCTGGAGGCTTCTTAACCTCTGATGTCAGCAGAGAAGCACGTGTATATAAAAGCCTGTATATACTGATGATGGTACTGGATGCATACTTCACTTACAGTTCTATTTACAGACAAATACTGGACAATTCATAATGGCCACCAGTCAAATTCCTACAAGATGAGGAGATAACGAGAGGGTAGAAAAGGAGGAGATTCCTGTTTAAAGCTCTGGCAGGAGTTGGACTGTTTGTTTACCTCTAGATTAGAGGGAACGGGTCAGCAGGTCAGTTCCTCTCCCTGCTCAAATGCCAAAAACAGGACTAAAAAACAAAAGACAATATATTGCAAGAGGGAGATAATGCAAGATAATGATTAAGTGAGGATGAGGAGGCAGTGGTGACCTGCTTGAACGCACAGATGAGCAAACACACACATACACACACACTATTTAGTCAAACTCTTTTCCTGTGCTCTTCTGTGTAAAGATGTTTGACTAAATAAACTGAGCTCAGAACACACTCAAACTAAGAGAGAAACACTCGTGAGCCTTGAAGCACCCGTAGTGGTTTAATGAGTATGTAATCATTAGTGTCCTTTTCCTCTAGTGTCACAGTGTGTTTTGAGTGGGTTAAATCCCCAACACACAGGTGTCCTCTGTCAAGCACCTGTCCTGATAGCATAAACTGATTCAGTTCAACAGGTGATTCTGAAACTATCTGCTTTATATAGTTACATGGGGGTTTCATGGAGTCCAGAACATTTTCACAGGAAGGACTCAGCTGAGGCTGCAACTCTGAGCTGTGGCTTGTGTTTGAACAACATGGCTAATGACGAGTGTCTCTTCACCGTAGCAGCGGATGGGACAGCAGCCAGGGTGGGGGGCTTTTTTGTAGCCCAGTGCTCTCCCACACTACCCCTGACTGCCCTCCGGGGGGCACCAAGCAGCTCAAACAGCTCGCGGTCTGCGTTTTTCTCCAGGTACTGCCAGGCCTTCTTGCCGCTGTTGTCCCTGATCGCCACGTCAGCCCTGAACTTGTGCACCAGGAGCCGGAGCATTTTCTTGTGGCAGTGGAGGGCGGCCAGGTGGAGCGGCGTGTAGCCGCAGGTGCTCCTGGCGTCCACGTCCAGCCGGAGGCCCGCCTTGCTAACGCCGTACCAGAGCGTGTTGAGGACGCGGTGGTCGCCGCGCTTGGCGATCCAATGCAGGACGGTGTAACCCGACACAAAGTCGCGCCTAGCCAGCAGTCCCGGCTCCTCGCGGAAGAGCGAGTAGACGTCGGCCCAGGTGCCCGCGGCCGCCTTGGCGAACCACTCGTGCTCACGTGGCTCCAGGGGCACCTGGGGGTGTCTGGGCCCCAGTGAGTCCAGGCTGGGGGTGGATCCGGCGGACGAGAGGCCGTCCAGGGTGCTGTGGGCGCGGCTGGACGAGGCAGAGGCAGGCCGGTCACTGAGGAAGGAGGAGATGCGGCGCAGGCGCCGGAGGCGCGCCGATTCACCGTCCTCCCGGGCCGTCTGGTCCAGGTCGGCCCCCAGGCTCCGGCACAAGCGGCTCCGCAGGCGTTGGGAGAGCCGGCGGGCAACAGGCCCGGCTGGGGCCGCGCTGCCCGGGAGGGACAACTGTGCTTCCTGCTCCAGGAGGTCCCCGGTGGAGCGGTGCCAGGGGGCCACGCTACGCTCCGGCCGGTGCAGCTGCTCCAGCAACTCGGCCTCGCGTAACCGCTGGCTGATGGGAGGGTCCTGCTCCACCTCCTCCGCCATGATGACGTCCAACGCATCTTCGCTGGACCAGTCGTCCCGGGTGAGCCGCGGGGGCCAGTCGGGGTCTGCTGCGGGGAACAGGGTGAGGTCACTCTGGCTGGACGAGATGCCCCGGAGCTGACCAAGGCCCCGGAGTTGGCCGGGCCTCCTTTGGCTGGCGGCCCCAGGTGGGTGGAGAGTTTCCAGGGGCAACCTACGTCTCTGAGGAGCAGGGCTGAGCAGAGTGCTTGACACCATTCCATAATCCTCCGGTTCCTGGATGTAAGCACCTGGGATCGGCCTGAGAAGACTGTCATTACTCCGGCTCAAACCCCCCTGGATATACGGGAGGGAACAGGAGGAGGCACGGAGATCAGCTAAACATGGACTGGAAGCATAACTCTGAGACTGCGCCAGAGGAATGGGAAATGGCCAAGGCTCCTCATGATAGTCATTAAGAGTGTTTGTGCTTGCAGTGTCACTGAGAGGAGCGGTCACGACCACCTCGCGGTATGAGTAATCCAGAGGAGGCCAAAAAGACGTCTGGCTGCATCCGTCCGCTTCTCGTAGTTGTCCGAGTTCCGCATTGTGAAAGCCATTGTGTTTAGGATCGGCCGTTTCCGCGAGTACTTTCAACTCCCCAGACGGATCCGCACTCTGGCCGCTCCCACTAGAGCGTTTCGAGTCAGTAATAAACGGGACTGGTTTCAAAGTAGTAGTGTCTCTAACGCTCTCGTTGCTGGAGACGGAGGATACCGTTTGTTCCCACGCGTGCGGCGACGAGCTTTGGACAGGTTTCTCCAAATGAACAGTTTTTACGCCATTGTTATTGTTATTATTGACAATCCCAGCAACAGGCAAAAATTGTTCGGTGCTCTGAAGAGCGCCACACGCTGGATTGTTCAAGGTTTTCTGAGTGTTCAGATTACTCGCTTGGCTGGGAGCCTCACCTTGCTTCTGTTTTCGAGTCGGCGCGGGCATGGCTGCGCCGTCTCTCCCTCGGAGCTTTCCATCTTCGTATTTTTTTTCAGGTCGACTGTTTGATGAAGTTTTGCTGGCGGAGACGTCTCCGAGAATGGGCCGAAATTTCTTCTTCAAAACAACATAACAGACTCCGTTCTCCTGCTTCACCGTAGCCAGAGAATTAACAAACGTTTTAAACAACTCGCGGTTCTGCGTTCTCTCCTCGTGTTCGCGCAAAAAGTCGTTAAAGTGTGCCAGTAGGTTCGCGTTCCGCACGATGCCTCCGTTGCTGCGCAGAAAGTCCAATACTGCTTCTTGAGTGAAATCGGTGGCCATGCTTGCTCGTTGTTTAGACGTCTTATCAAGTTTCTGCAGCGTCAAAGTTCAGGATAAACTGTCAGAAGTTTCGGCCGCGCACACGTGAGCTCCGCCCACGCGCATATCTGAACTCCACCTGTGCTGTGAACGTGCTGAACTCGCTTGCGGCGGCTTTCTGCGAGGCTGTTTTAGTATATATAGTGAGCAAAAACTCTTTCTAGTTTAGTTAACTTCTTGGAAAATGAAATTAACTGATTTACCTAGTTTTGGTGTCCACAAAGGAAGAGAAGAGAAACGTTTAATCAGAGAGGACATACATCCACTATGACTTGTTTTGCTGCTGCTCTCGTCTCTTATCACTGCGCGTAACAAGGCGAAGGCGGGTGCAAGGCTAGCAGATAGCCTGCTCTCTTACCTATGAAGACTGTTACAGGGTCAGTGTTGGAGCGTCACTGCTGTGTGTGTCATAGAAAGGAATGCTGGATTAGATAGCTTCCTGTAGGACCAACCAATGGATTTGTTTAAATAAAGATGGCTGTAGGAATGCAATGATTCTTCTTGGGGGGGGGGGGGGGGGGGGGGGGGGGGGGGGGGGGGGGGGGGGGGGGGGGGGGGGGGGGGGGGGGGGG
>JAOYMR010000020.1:1293423-1332353 GCA_025802075.1 Tenebrosternarchus preto
TTTCACAACACTTTTTTTTTTTAAAATAAATTTGGCTTTTCTATCGCAATTTTTCTTTTTCCCCCCCCCCCCCCCCCCCCCAAATAACAGTAGTCAGTGTGGCGTAGTAGATGGTTCCAGTTTATTTGAACCATTGATGTTGCAGCAGAGCAGGCCTTCCTCAGGCCTTCAGAGAAGAACAGAGGCACAGGGAAAAGCAGAGTAGAGAAGAACACTGGTGAGGGGTGAAGGGACACAAGCTTTTTGTCCATTCCGACAAGGATTTATACATTTTCTTTCCTTTTCCTTTCCCTACAGTTACATTCTTTTAAGATGAAACCACTAAACTGAGCTCACACATCTGTGCAGATCTGTGCACACAGATGTGTGTGAGATGGTGTGTACCGTACTAATGCCACATTAATGCTGTCTTAGCAGAAGTGATAGGAAGATTAGCACCATCAAACACCTGCGCACACACACACATCTCAGTAAACAGTCGGAACACGGAGCGAAGAAAGATTAAACAGCTCAGAGAGGGTGAGGAGAGAGAACAAGAGAAAGAATTAATGAAGAGGGAAGAAAAAACAAATCATAAATAATATTTGCATTACATAAGTATTAATTCATTCAAATTTCTTTTAACTGGTATTAGGCAACAATATATTAAATTCACATTTTACATTCAGGAGGTGGCAATCGCTTTGAACAGAAAAGAACAAGAAAGAAAAAAAGAACATGACAGAAACACACACACACACACACACACAGTTAGAAGATCTCAAAAATTCTGCAACCAGGGAGAAGAGAAACAACACTGAAGGTAGACATTTACTACAAGAAGGACTGGAAAAGTATTTCTACTTTTTTGTGGAGATTTTCTCTTTATATTGATTTTTTTTCCTTTTTGTAAATTAAGCTAAACAGAGAAGTATGAATGAATTTGCAGCGTAGAGTGTATATAGATTTATGCGCGCGCGTTTTGGCTCTTTTCTTCTCTGAAGGAGGGGGGAGGGGCCACAACTGCGGTTTCTCTTTGTTGCGGGCCTGCGCTGTGTTGCTAGGAGATAATGACGGGCTGAAGGGCGGGGCATGGTGGGGACCCTCCTTCTGGAAGGGCAACCAAGGGCAAGCCCCCCGAAGAGGCCCCGCCTCCAGCAAGCTCCTCCCCCCCCGACAGCACCCCTTCCGGCGGGCCGTCCTCGTTGTAGAGGCGCTTGATGCCATCGAAGTAGTCATCAACGTCCATCTGCTCCACCTTGCGCTTGGACGACGGCTTCCTCCGGATAGCCAGCGGGGCGCCGGCCTGGGTCGGGGCAGGGTCAGAGGGCGGAGCAGCCGAGAGACGCCAGGAGGGCAAGACCGGCCTCTGCCAGCGTTCCGGGTGGGGGTCACAGAAGGGAGAGGGGCGTGTGGGGATGCAGATGTACACAGTGTTGGGAGGCAGGGACGCCGTGTGTGTGGACAGGCAACGTGCGACCAGCTCTCTGCAGCCAATCAGCTCAGAACTGTCAATCTGAGAAAGAGAGGAAACATTCTTTCTTTGTACAAGCCCACATTCAGAACAAAAGAAAAACTCCTGGGCCAAAGCTATAATAGGTATTTTTCATATGATACAATACATTACAGTGCAAAACAATACAATGATCCCAACTACAAGGCAACCGCACCTTCTTCACTGACATCAACACCCACAGCTCTCACTTGTCTGCTGCCAGTTTCAATGTGGCACTCTGTAGTAACTAGGCTGGACCAGTCCAGTGTGTGTGTGTGTGTGTGTGTGTGTGTGTGTGTGTGTGTGACACATGGATAAAGGACAGAGATGTGCAAGGATGTTTAAGAGTTTTACCTGAGCTTTCTGCAGCAGGTCAACAGTGAGAGCGAGCCAATCAGGACAGAGTTTCTCCAGCTGCAGGGTGACGAGGGCGAGGGCCAGCATTGAGCCGCGCACTTGCAGCAGTGCACTGTGGGAAATGCAGTACAGCAACTCCTGGGTGAGCATGGCCAGGTGCTGGGACCGGTTCAAACCAGATAAGGCACTACTCAAGTGCACCGTCTTACAGCTGAACACCATAGCATGAAACTAGAAAGAGAGAGAGGAGTACAGAATAAATGTTTAGCCCCTCTGGTAGAGAAAGATCTTGGTACCATTCATATATACTGTAGTTTGTTTTTGTACTCAGCCTTGTCTGCAGTACCACTTAACACCACTAGGTGCTCCCTAACATAACCTGAGAACATAATAAAACACAGTTCTAGCAGTTCTGAGCTAATCACTGTTTTGACACATTCTTCCATGAGACATCACTTCCACGTCTGCGTGCCTGGCAACACGAGTACAAGAAATCTTCTCAGTCTCTTTCCCCAACATGTTTCATATGGCCTTATTAACCACAACATGTTATTAACTTGGATACACAGCAGTTAAACAGCCTTGTGTTTAAATGCTAACAATTACCAGAGGGAACAGAGAGCCTGTTCTAAAATAACACTATCATGTGTTTTTGCAATGAACATCACCTTATGCATGAGAAATGAAGACCAATCAGAGATGATTATTTATTTGCTGTGTGTGTGTGCGTGTGTGTTAGGGGTGAGATTCTCCTGATATGGAGGAATTTGAGCAGGGGGGAAGTGAGGTGAGACCAGACACTCACGATGTGGAGGAACTCGAGAGGTGTGGCAGTGTGCAGGTCCCAGCTGAGCTTATCCAGAACGATCCTCTCCATCCTCAGGATCTCAGAAAGAGTGCAGCTACAGCCACTGCTGCTGATCAGCTCCCTCAGAGTGGGTAGTCGCTACACACACACACACACACACACACACCCGACAAACAAAACAAAGACCATGATTGTCTGTTTCTCTTGGGGCCCAGGGTCTAGGCTTTAACGTGAATGGTTTTGTCTACACCAGGTGAGCACGACGCTGCCTCAGAGTGACTCACCTCATCCTCCTCGCTGGTCTTGGCAGCCAGGAAGAAACAGGTGATGGCGATGCAGCGTAGGTACTTCGGACGCGCCTGGAAGAAAGAGAGAGTGAGAGTGAGAAAGAGAGGCAGAAAAAGAGAGAGAGAGAGAGAGAACATGGAGAAGGAAGACAATATGAATGCAGCCTTACTTCCATGACTGACTATTACTAAGTTTTCCATGTGTGTTGTGTTTGCATAGCATACACCAGGCACCATCACATACATGGTGCACAACACTGATCTGGATCATTGGACTACATGTTGCACTGCTGGGAACCGAATCACATCATATCCTCTGTACTTCTTGACATATTTACTAGAATCTACTTCCTTTATTTACTTCCTGTGGTGGCAACATGATGTGTGCCAAGAAATTACAGGGAAATCACGCTTTCATTTAAATGTGCCTGTAGTTGCGGGTGTATATACCTTCCACAGTCTATACAGTTAACAACTGCAGAACAAAAGAGATACATCACCATTCATCGTAAAGCCAGACAAAAAAATATGCTGCTAGGGTGGAATCTGGCTTAGCTACTTAAAAGGAAAACTGAAAGCATCTATTTGCCTTTGATCCTAAAAATATTTCAAATGACTTTTATAGCAGCATCACAACAAAGTAATACACACACAACGACACGTTACAGCTGGTCCTGACTCTCTTTAAACATTTCACTTCTGAAAAGAAGATGGGCGAATTTGGCTGCGCACTCTGTTAAAAACTGAACCTGAAACTGAGCAATCGCGCGCACGCTTCCCTCAAGACACGCAGAGTCATACGACCATGAAGTAACACTGTACACAAATATGTGGTAAGGCAAGGCTCGCGTGTCCGCTCTACATCGTCGAGGGGTGATGACATCAGAGATGATGACATCGAAGGCAAGTGTTGCGGCACTGAGGGAATTCACAGACCACAACAAAACCCTTTCGTGATTGTAATCTTCTCTACTGGGCAGACGCATCGAACAGATTTCTTTAATAGTCACGACATCTGGCAGACAGCCATATCTAGAAGTGCCCTGTATCCTTCAACAACACCACATCCCTGTCAGCTTAGACAGGTTAGTGTCATGAATACGTTCAGGCTCTTCAGCCTAGCTAAAGTAGGAAAGTTTGTTTTTCTTGCTAAAGTGTGGAATTCGATGTTCTATACTGGGTCGCATATGAGTGTTTTCCAGAGCAACAGGGTGTAGCTGGGTGTTACTGGAGAGACCACTGCCCATTGCTCCATTAAACACCACCTGCTTAAATCCCCTGACACCTGTACCTTGACGGTGGAGAGAAAGCGGTCGAGGATGGAGACGGCCAAGCAGAGGGTTTCTGGGTAGAGCCGCAGGCGACGGTGCACATCGGCGAGCCAGCGCACAGCCTCGTCACGCTGGCCGGGGGAGATGTCCGCATCCTGTAAGGGGGGGGGTTTCACGTGAAACGCGGCATGTGAATCACAACGCGTGAACAGCAGCACATGAAACTGTGGGGCGTTACTTCAGGTCAGAACGTATAGGAGGGCCCACGTCCATTGTCCCACAAAACTTTTTTTTCTGCCTCTTCAAAAACTTGCATAAACATGACAAATACGTAATAACTACAAGTAAACGGAAGACAAAGAGGAAAAAACAACTAAGAGCGTCAGAAGATATTAGTTGGGGTGGACAAATATGACAGACCGTATCATTTAAAACACGTAAACCTGCTCAAAATATTTCCGATTAATAAAGTGATTTAAAAACACGTTCAGTATCATTAAATAATAACACTGGATTGTCAAATAACTAACACTAGATTCAACAAGCATTCTAAAATGTCATATAAGGTGAAGCCTGAAGTTTTTGATATTCCGGTATCTGAATGCACGTGAATCGCCTCACCTGGTTGGACGGTTTTTTTGGCACGTAGACCTTCCGCAGCTTGGCTTCCCTAGAAGCTGCCTTCTCTAGGAGAAAAGACAGCTTCTGGCCTTCCAAGGGTTCGGCAAATTTCATCACGAACCCTGGAAAAGCCTACCTCCCCACTGGATACAGCAACCTGCGCGCAGAACGGCGGACAGGGCAGGGTTGGTCAGTTGGCCGTGAATTAAATACGAACATGAATACGAACCGTCACAACTGCCACCAGTCCATCAAGTCACAGTACAGAACCTACCCTACGAGTCAACATATAAAGACAAATAGTTTACCATCAATAAAAAAGTGCGTTGCTTACTGTTCAGTTGACTAAATACCGAAAATGATGGGACGACGTAAAAGTGACTTTAAGTGAAACACTTTTTGCTGCTTCATCGTTAAATAGCATCTAAACTACAGCAATCAAAGACGTTAGCTAACTAAGCAATCTGGTTAGCTAACTAAGAGTATAGCCCATAGACTGTACACACACACACACACACACACACACATATATATATATATACATACACATATATACTAATATATATATATATATACACACACGTGTGTGTGTGTAATAATAAATAAATAACATATATAAATGCGGTCTATGTTTGCTAGCTAGGAGACTTAAATGCAAGCCATCTACCTAACCTGGATGTGTGAGACAGTTTGCTTTACTAAATCAAGAGCGCAAGTAGCTAGCTAGGCTACACTACTCATTTTGAGTTACATCATTACATTACTCATTTTCACAGCGATAAAGCAAACACGTACGGACGAACGTTAGTATTGGTCCCATCTACTTAGCCATCTAGCTAGTTATCCAACTGTGTTCATGTTTTGCTAGCTAACTAGCTAGTTACACAACAACTATCTAGCTAAGAAATGATCAGAAGCGCAAGCTACCCTACCTCCCCTTCAAGGCTGTGGGAAACGCAGTCCGATTTGGAGATCATCCGGTCCATTAAACTGAGATTAAATAAAAGAGCAGATTGGATCGGGACATCTTTTTACGATTCCATCTTCGCCTCCATTTTCTGACAAATTTAGGGGGATAAAAACTGATAAAAAATAAAACGAACGGAATATAGACAAATGCGTCTACTTCCGAGGAGGAGACTAAAAGGGAAAGAAGCCGTCCCCGCCCCCTTCTTAGTGCGCAGTCCGTCTAAGATTTAGATAAATTCTGAATGTTACCGGCTAAATGTTGCTCAAACGTGTATACAAACATTTTGATTGAATACAACTGTGGGAATTTGTGTGAAATTTAAGAATTGTGTTATTATGATGAGAACTACTTTCTCTGGCGAGCGGATTAAATATTATGTAATGCGCTCGTCCTCCGCTGTTTGTGCGCACTACTTTCTGCCAAGGCAGATGACATTGGTAATGGGGAAACAATACAACCCCTTATATCAGACCACAAAACTAGGAAAAAAACATAACCGATATTACCCTCCATTTCAAGTAGATTCCTCCAAAACTAGATAAAGCACTACATTTTCAATTATCTGTATTAATCAGAATGGTCCTGATGTCCATGATACATCATGTTACTGTACATATGAAAAAAATACGGTTTAAACAGATATCAATGTGTAGAAATAACAGGAATGTGTGTATTTATTTTTATCTAAACTATGCAAAACTTTACATTTATAAACATTAAGTATTTATGTCTTAATAATGGTATGGTTGCGTGCTTGATAATAGATGTATTAAGTAACAATGTACCACAGTACTGAAATATATATCGTGTATACATTTTAATAAATTCTCCATCGACTCATGCGAAACAATAATCAGCCAATGAGAAACGATTATTTTGGGCGGACAATTTAAACACAGAAAAGCCCAAGAGCCTGATTGGCCCGCCGTGCTGTCAATAGATCTGTTTAAAGAGCATCTTCAAAATTGCATTTATGCCTTCCAAAACGCGAAACAGCACAGCTATATAATGGATCTTGTTAAGCAAAGTGTTAAATCCACATAACAGCTCAGAAACCATAAAATTTCTTATTCTTTTAGCAGAATAACTTGTGTACGTTGTATACGTGCAATCTCTCAACAAGGTGACGTTGAGTCGTGGGCGTGGACATCAGGCAACATCAACAAAAAGAAAAGGACTCGGAAACAGAAAACAGAAGAAGACTGGGTACAAAAAAAAATGTATATCTGACATCTCAGGTATTTTTCTTTACCTACATTTTTACCTAGTATAATTTATGTACAATTCAAATGTCAGAAATACTGTACTTTCACGTAACGTAGTGATTTCGCTACAGAAATTTATAATGGGTTTTCATTTTCCCTGTTCAACGTTTTTCCGTTTAATCGCAGTTTTGGATTAAGGCTGTTTGTTAAAATAACTGACCTAGTTATTTTAGCTATTCAGTTTGATTTTGTGACCCATTTTAATTTTATTAGCTACATTATCTATATTCATGGTATGTTTTTTTCAATCAATGAAATAACGATAGCTGCTGGATGGGTTTGATTAGCCAGCTAGCATAACTATCCAGGGTAATGATCTGCACAGTAGCTGTTTTGAAGCCAACTCCTACCCTGGGTCTGGTCCGCAGTCAACCAATGTTAGCTAGCTAGGAGAATATCTGAAAATCGTGATACTTAAACCAACATTACCGAATATTTGGCTGTTTGCTTCGTATAATTCACACGGGAAAAATGTTTTGGCAAAATACGACAATCAAATGTAAGCCTTCGACCGCGGTCGAGATGTTTTTGTAACACAGACACATTACTTGCTAGTTAGCTAGCGATATAGATGCACCGAATTTCATGATTCCCTCTTTAGCTGCATTTTTATGCTATTCCAGTGTTTGGTTTAGTTGTCTACAACATTTTCTTTGGCGTCCAAACCTATTCTTGGTTTGTAAAGCGTTAACGGACGAAATTCGACACCGAATCCCAGCTGAGTCGGTGGGTTGGGCAAACCTTGACCCTCCGCCCTGTGCGGATTTAACTAGGGCGTATAAACATTTACGAACCTTGTTTTTTAGGATTTCGATCGCTGAAAAAAGTTTAAATCTCGACATGGAGGCCTTCAAACTTATGAAGGAACTGAAGGCAAATTGCGAACAGGAAATTTATTATCTTCCGAAGGAGTCGGGACTAAACTTAATCGAGTCTACCAGCGAGGTAACTTCACGAAACCACAATTAATACGCTTCTTAAAAACACAACAAGTTTCAAGACTGTATTTTTCTAGTTAATAAACCGTTAAAACGTTAGGTGCTTTAGCCAATATATGCAATGCACGATAGACAGTTAAACATTTCTTCAACGTTTTGCATATTAGTCGCCATAATGGAAATGATTAAAAAGTATATAAAAATGATTCATTTGAAATGTGTTCTTTCCGTAGCAGGGCAAGGGAATCTCAGCCAAATGTCGCGATGCCAAAGTGGAGGACCTCTGGAGCTTGACCAGTTTCTTTGGTTACAGCACTGAGACCTTCGTCCTGGCTGTTAATCTGCTGGACAGGTTCCTAGCCATGATTAAGGTTCGTACACAAACCCTATTTGATTACTTTTAACAACTTCTCACCCTTTACTTTGCTTACTTTGAATTACATTGTTACTTTTAAGCATATTGGATTTTGGTACAGGTTTTAGTATATAGAGGCCAGTCAGAAGTTATCAAACAGATAAGGTCCTTCCATTGAGTGCCCTCAGTTGAACTGTACCAATTGTGTGCATGAAGGCTCAGCCCAAACACTTGGCCTGCATCGCCGTCAGCTGTCTCCACATCGCCGCCACTGTGGTGGAAGACGAGTGCAATATGGCATCCTCCCACGAGCTGCTCCGCATCGGCCAGTGCAAGTTCACCGTGTCCGACCTCAGCAGGATGGAGAAGATTGTGTCGGAGAAGCTCAACTTCCAGTTCAAAGCCATCACCGCCTTAACCTTCCTGCGCCTGTACCGGGCGATTGCGCTGTCGCATACCTCACACAGGTGAGACGCCGGGGGGTACAGTCATACCTGCATGTCCCTCGAGTTCAGGCGATGGGTGAAGGTACTGTTCAGACGGGCAGTAGGAGTAAGGAAATGCTAGCAGAGTTGTCGTTTGGTCTTTGTCCTATTGGGACAATCCGGACACTGCAGTGTAGCGGAGAGCCAAGATAACAGCCGTTATGGCAAAAAAAAACAACCTAAATTACTGTGCTGTGCTGGTGCCAACTGCCCCAGATGTTATACAAGGCCATTTCAGGGCTGTAGTAATGTACAGTTCATTTTTATGGTGGCTGCAGTAGATCTGATCTGCATACGCATCCGTGTCTGTTTTCCAGGAAGGAAGTCTTGAACCTAGACAAGCTGGAAGCCCAGCTCAAAGCCTGCCTTTGCCGAATAGTTTTTTCCAAAGCCAAAGTGAGTACCAACACAGCAAACGCGACTGGCCGTTCAAAATGAATGAGTGGTTTGAAATCGGACATTTTAACACCCATCTTCCCCCTTTTTCTTGTTCCTTCCAGCCATCGGTGCTAGCGCTGTCGCTCCTCACACAGGAGATCGACTCTTCGCAGTGCGCTGATCTGACAGAAATCGCCAGACGCATTCAGACACACTTGCGGGTAAAACACTTTTTGAAAGGTCTAATTCAGCTATATGCTCTTGTATAAATGAAAAGCAATTCACTTCCTGGACATGCGCTTAATTTTAATTCAGAAGATCACACTCATGGTTTTGTGAACCATGGTTATAACTCAGTTACAGAAGGCCAACAGTAAATAACGGCAAATAACCCCCCCCCACATACACACCAAGTTATGATGGCAGCGCTTAAAGTTCACCCGTACTAACCTCTAAAAATACATTCAGCTTTCTGTGCAACACAAAGGCTTGCAGGCAAGCTTCTGTAACGGTGTAGGCATCATCCAGAGCCCGAGGCCTGGCTCTGACCCGCGCTATCAGTTTACCGAGAGGGAGAAAGTGTTGGCTGCAGGCCAGGTCAGCGTTATGTAACCCGGCTGGGGGGGTTTGTGTGTCCGCAGGTGCCCGAGCCGGAGCTGCAGCGGTGGCGTGGCCTAGTGGCCCAGTGCCTGGTGAGATACTCATCCCCAGAGTGCTCCAAGCCCGACCACAGGAAGCTGGTGTGGGTCGTGTCCCGCCGCACAGCCCAGAACCTGCACGGCAGCTACTGCAGCGTCCCCGAGTTGCCCACCATCCCGGAGGCCATCTGGGACGAGAGTGAGAGGTAGGGTGGCCGTCTGGAAAAACACGAGAGAGAAAGGAAACAAACATTCTTACCATGTATGAGCCCACATTTAGTTCAAAAGCAAAAATCTTGGGCTAAATGCTATCTCTAGGTATATCAGCTAGACATTTGTCCTCTGCTTATCCAAAAATCATAACGTTACCAATGTCAAGGTGCAATGAGGCCATTTCACACAAAGTAACCAAAGTCTACCAATTCAAGTCAAAGGAATTGTATTTGATTACCTTTACTACAAAAAAAAATTTAAGGGAAAAACCAAACACTCAACATGGGATTTTTTTTTAATAGTCAGTTCAGGACGCTCTCTCTCTGTGCTTCTAGTTTCGGTTCAGGAATGCTGGTTGCTACATACAGCCACCCTGCCTGGGTGATGTCATAATGCCATCATAACGTTCCATCTGCACGCACGCACACACACACACCCCTTCACGTCACGGCCTCGCTTCGTCAGTGTCTGCCTTGCCCTGGCTCCACCTCTTGCCCCCCTCCCAGTGCTGTGCAAGCACAATTGCTCATGTCTTAGCAACCAGTCACCTAAAAACAAACGCATGCACCTGCTGCGAGCCGAGCCGTTCCTACATGGTTAAGCCGTGGTCCTCTTAAAAGGCCAAAAGAAACCATTGTTCCTCAGTTTCATCAAAACAAGGGAAGAAAGGCAGATCACACAGTATCTATTTGGAGAAGCGTTCATTGAATTGTGGAATGTGACCAGACATTTAATAGCAGGTAGAGCCAAGAATGACTCAGTAGGGAGCAAGCCAAGCACACGCCGTCAGCTCTGACTAAAGAATGGGTGTGTGTGTGTGTGTGTGTAAGGAAATGTCTGACCACATATCCTCCCTCTTCTCTACTAGTGAGGACTGGAGCGAAGAGCTGAGCTCTGGCGAAGAGTCTCTCAGCAGTTCTCTGGGTAGCGATGCAGAGGGGCCGTACTTCCCCGCCCACTTCCGTAGACACGGCTGCAAGCAGCGGCCTGTCTGAGCCAGTCACGACCCGCACGACCCGTGGCCACTCGTGCTCTGCTGGGTTACAGGAAGCCGCCTACAGGAAGGAGCCTCCGCCTGCCTCTCGACGTTCCACCCCAACGCCAACGAGCCACTGTGCCTGGGTTCGGCCCAGTAACTACTCCTGAACCCAGCACGGCCCGGTTTGATTCGGGCCAGTCAGACTACTGTATCCCTCATTGGTTCTCCTCTTTTCCTTTTTGTCTTGAAGTCTATGCTAAAGTGGAAACACAGATTTGCACAACAGAGGCAGCTAAAATTTACAGTCTGAAATGTTTAGGTTAAGAGGGGCGCTTTAATAGCTGTAGTATTTTTAGTAATAATTGGTGCATGTTCAGATTTGTCACATTCCAGGTGAGGTAACAGAACACATAAAGGTCCATTAGACTGTTAACGATCACGTAGGACTGTACTGGGAAATTACTCAGAGAATATATACTTTGCACAGTTTTGTTTTTTTTTAACCATTGTTGTGGATATGTAGCACACAATCTGTATGCCACCCCAACAAGGTTGTATTACCCTAATGATTGTGCTTCTCTTAAGAGAGGAGCCAGGTTGTGTGTTGTGGCCTGTATGCGTATGTAGGAGTGCCAATGTAGGTTAGAATTAGCCCAAGTGTGTGTGTGTGTGTGTGGCAAAGACAAACATTTGAACTGTGTCAAAAGGGAAAAACAAAACAAAAAAAAGACAGTAAAATGTAAAAATGTCAATATAAAAAAAATGTAAATTTGTATAACAAAAAAATGAATAGTACTTTGTAGATATTAACTTATTTATTATTGTTATTTTTGTCATGGTTATATGAAACTAAAATATTTTGAAAATTTATCTGAGTGTCTTCATTTACAGTTGTGGAAGTTGGGTAATAAAGACAAAGAACAAACTACCTTCTTAGAAGTCTAAACAGTGCCATGGAATCCAACCCTTTCTGGATTAATCTGCACCAAAATTTACATACAAACAGTCGGATCCACACAGGACCACACACTGACAAATACCCACACCCACCTGGTCAAGAATTGGCTGTCAAATTCACCTATCTATAGTTATCTATCTATCTAGTCACCTATCTATAGTTATCTATATCTATTGTTAACCATCTGTCTATAGTTGTCCAAACTAATGAGCACCAAATTAAACACCAAAAATATATGGATACATCTCTTCACCTGCAACCCTTGCTATACTTATTCACAGACAGAGAGATTAATGCGCAATGAAAGATTACTCATTGACTATCGTCTAGAGCAAAGTTTATCAGACATTTTTATCATTGCTCTAACAGGCTGGGAGGGGAGTTTGCCTTCAGCTGTTGGTTCAAAGCAACTCAAATCCATGACGTACAAACAGCTGACAGCTGGTAATGTCAGAAAGCCGCCCAGTAATTCCTGGTCACACGCCCAGACGAAACAGTGACAAGGAGAAGTGCCTCACCTCTGCTTTTATGCAAAGCAAAAACGACGTGTAGCTACGAACTCAACCAATTAACAATGAAGTTATGCTTAAGCTACAAAGGCAGCCCTCAGTTCTGTCGGCCTTTGACCAAAGACCAAACAACAAGTTCACTGGTTTTTCCTTACTTCTAAGTGCACGTCTGAACAGCACCACAGAAAACACCAGGTGTGCTCAAAGAAGAGGCAGCCATTGCTGGCAATCCTTTTGAAGAGTGTAAGTAATATGATGGCTTCACAAAGCATTAACAGTACACAGATGGACCCCAGCATGACCAACACGTCCTGATAGGCAAGGCCAAAGCCAAACTAGTTCTGTGACAACGCAGCACCGAAACCATTTTCATCTGAAAGCTTTGGATGAAAACAACACCTGCATGACACTAGCAATAACTAAACAACAAGCATTTTTGCCTCACAAACTCGATCCATCACCTACCGGTTTAAAATCCCATTCGAGACTTCTTTCTCTGGGGTTGAGTGGCCTGTGAGGAGGTCCGGATCTGGGATGGAACCCTTGGTGTGAGGGAGAAACTGGAACGTTGGGATGCAACAATGGCACCATCATCACCGTCAGCTTGTTGGAGATCCTGGGAGGGTACCTGGGGGCTGAACAGAGAGCTGAGGTAACCTTGCTGCTGCTGCCGCCATTTAGGACTTTTCTGGGGGAATCCTGAAGACTTCAAAATGGATGGTGAAGAGGCTGCATCAGTCTCTACGGTGAAGTCCTGTCTTGGTAGGCATCGTTGATTTTCTGGATACGTTTGAGATGCCAGCAACAGGGATGAGGGCGAGGCATGGCCCTGAGAAGACCATTTTGGTGTCACCTGAGGACTTCTCAGAGAACGTTTACTTAGTTCTGTCACACGTGAGGACAATTCTGAGCTCTGACTTGGGCTCTTTATTAGCGCCTCCGAGTCCGACAGCACCTCGTCCTCCGGGGCGCTCTGAGAGTTCACAAAGCTCTCCGCATCAGACCCCAGATACTGACTCGTCCCCGATGACCAGCCGGAAAGATCATCCTGGTAGCTGATGGATGTAGTAAAGCTTCCGGAAAGTGCCACACGACTCCGGGCCCTAGCTCTCTTATCCTGTCTACGCCTTCTCCGCAGAGCCTTGATCTTGGCATCTCGGTTGAGGCCAAGTTTCTCCTCCCACCAATTACTCCAGCCACCTTTCCAAGAGGCAGTCAAACGCTGGCTCAGCTCGTCCTGCCAGTCCTCAGGGTGCACCGTGTCCAGAATTGGGGTCACCTTCAGAGGAGGCAAGTAGGTGACCCCATGAACAAGCAGCCTCCTGTTCTTCAGGGCATCCGACAGAACTTTCCTCAAGCTCAGAAAAGTATCCTCCTCGAGCTTGTCTCCCCGTCGGACGTTAAACCGCATTACGTCTTTAGTCTTGACTTGCCTATGTTTTAAGCGCAGTTTTTTTGACGTGGTCTTTGCCAAAAGAGACTCTAGCCACTGTTTCCAGATCTGCCTCAGCTTCTTGCTGGGACTCTTTGGATGTGCTGGCCTTGCCAGATGACAATTGTTGACCATGGCAGAACGCGGAACAAAAGTAGTTTCACAACCAATCCCCCTGTTGGTGTCTGAACCAGGACAGCAGTCCACATTGCCACTGACGACCACTTCTACTGGGCTCAGCATGCGCTGATGTTTTTCATGCTCAAAATCACTGTCGCAAAACTGTTCCTTGTCAGACAAGGTGACCTCCTCTGTGACAGAAACTTGTCCTGGTTGTGTCAGGTTCGTGTTTGAGGCTGTATCTGCCTGGTCTGCCCCGAGATGTAGCCGTGATGGTTGTAGATCTGTGCTGCTCATGTCTGAATGTAGTTTGAGAAGCTGATAGAAGACATCACCAGCCTCTGTAAGTTGGAACACCGTTAGGAAACCATCATTCTGGGTCGCAGCGAGGCCTGAAATGTGAGAACAGCACAGAGTCGTTCACAAACCTGTTTCACTGTGTGGGCAACACTGCTTTTTACTCCATTAGTTAACTTTACACATGGAAATATGGAGGGTGACTGCAACTTTCACATTACAAAGCTCTCACCAAGGACTGTGTGGAAGCATACAAAGCTCTACCTGTAGCAGGTGCCTTCAACCTTTCCCTTGCTTTGTGCTGCCTGTGAGGGAGCTGCCGAACCTGAAGGCTCTTGCAGGGGCTGGAGAGCTTCTGAACCGGGCCATCATACCGACACGGCCACTCCCTTCCTCCTTTAACACACAAACACCCCTCGTACAAGTTACCTTACTGATGTAAAAAGGCACAGATTTACAACAGGCTAATATGACGTCCTTCCTATATGTCTCTTCTAAATAAGGCTCAGGCAGCAAACTCTAATGAAGCATATGCTCCATCTTCATGCTAGCGTGTGCGTGTCCTGACCAGAGTACTGCAGCAGCACCGTCTCCTGTGCTCTCTGGGCTCCCAGCAGGATCTTGGAGGCCCCGTGTGGACCTGAAGCTGGCAGGACCTGGGCGAAGCATGGAGGAGACTCCATCATGTGCTCCCACTTCAGAGCCGGAATGCAAGGCATCCGCTCGTCCAGGAGATACGCAGAGAACTGAGAGAACGAGAATGGCTGATGAAAATTCTGTTCCGCCAAGAACTTGCTGGACAGGACAAGCCAACAGATCCATTTTTAAATTTCTCTAATAATTCAACATCAGATGTGAGGGAGGGGAAAACCACACACAGTGTGCAGTTTTTACTACCAACCATCATCTTTGGTCACTGTGAAAAGAAAGCAAAAGCCCTCAGTGGTCACCTGCGTGGTGATGAGGTGGTGGTGAGCGTGGCACTGGTTCAGGTATTTGGTCAAGATCACCCGCTCCCCACTCTTACAGTGGCCTGTGCTCCCGATCCGGAAGAGCGTGTGAGAACAGCCGCTGGTCTGAGAAAGGAAACAGTCACGAGCCGAGAACATGCAGTTCAGGCACAGTCAGCACAACACAAGATGTACCCCTGTACGACAAGTACTGGTTCAGCTCGACATGGGAATTCTGAACAAGTTGAATTCTGCTGGGATTACAATGTCTGCATTTACCTAATAATGCCAACAGAGAACATTTATGCAGCAACTAAAGCTGGGAAGGAACAACACAGACGTTCTACATTGTTGCCATGGCACTGAACCTCTAGTCCAAGTAGTAATTTAAATTTTTTTTTTTAGTTAAACAAAAGACCCATTTAAAGTGGTGACATTTGGACTGAAATCTGAGGTTTAACTAAAAGGTAAGGGCAGGAGTTAGGTTGCGGGAGGGGGGCGGGGGGTTACCCTGACGTCTGTAAGCTCCGCACCCGTCCTATCAGCATAAACCATGACTCTTGGGTGTGCGGAAAACTCGCTCCATCGCCATGGCGACTTGGCATTGAAGTATAGGTTGGATTCTTCATCACGGAACTTCTGCAGCCTATAATGTTAAACACCACCCATAAAAACACCCATATCACACTGAAATTTTAGATACAGAAAATATGATGCAAAATAGTTAAAACAAACTATAACCAGCCATCTGGGCATGTCTGGACTTGGAAGGACTTCACAGGTTGAACACATTATACATCAAACATTAACATTCTTTTACAGCACACAAGGTACTAAAACAAGCTGATAAAGGTTTCAGTCCAACACTTATGCAGACGTACCCCTTTCCCACAGTCCAGAGATAGGCTGCTCCACTCTCACTGGCTACAAGACATTCTCCTGAAACATGAGGACTACAAGCAAACAAACAAAAAAAAAAAACTGTATAAGGACAAGCTGATCGAGTCACAAATGTCTGCAGATCAAGTCCAGTAACTGACGAACTTCACCAATGTTCAACTGACACTAACCAGACATACAATCCCTGTCAATCATCTTGCTCTTGTAAAATAAACCAAAACACAGATTTTTAAAATTACTTTTACATATTCGATATGTAGACTTTTTTCTACTTTCTAAATCCCATAAACATCCTTACCCAGCATCCTCCAACAAGTGCAACCCAACATGTTCTACAAAATAATTATTTATTATTCTACAAAATAATAATTCAGAGGCAATGATTCCTGACTAGCTACAGTGTTTTACATTTAGACAACAAACCCAACAAAACTTTTCACTAACCAGAACCAGGATCATATAAGGTCTCTATAAACAGAGACCTTGTATGAAGGAAAAACCCACTGCCCCATATGTCATCCCAAAATGTTATAACAAAGTGGTTGATTAGCTAAGACATGTTTGCTATCCAACACTTCTTTAATATTTTCCCCTACAGGTCTATAGATATTGGAGGTAACCAAAATCTTCTGCTTAGTTTCATAAAAACCTTCACACCCTTTGCTTCAAACCTCACCCAGTTCTTAGGTAATGTTGTAATGACTTGCTGATGTGGTTTGGGAGAAACTTTGATGTGCTTTAATCAACAAAAACATCTTACTTTGAAGAAGTTTTACCAGAAATACAGGTGACAATATATCCTATGTACAATATAGATTCGATATTCAACATAGCCAAAATTTGTCAATGCCAACCACTCCCTGCTCTTTACTGAAGAAAAAAAAAAAGATTATATAGCTTGACAGTGTAGCTTGAAATATTTATAATGGTTAGAATACATATTTACCAAGTTAGGTGTAGAAGCTTTCAGTACGACACAAGGAACAAATAGCTCTGAAGCTTAAATATATCAAGCAACCTTGTCAACACACAACTGCCATCTTTAGTGTTTTGGAACAGAAAAACTGGTCTTACAGGATCCCACTCTAGGTAAAATAGGGTCACACAGTTGAACTTGACATATAAACTTGTTCAGGTGAACTACTATTGAACTGAAATGACATCCAAATGGTGTCCCTTTGCCTCATCGTATGTCACACTGTGTTGGTGGTGAGACGTGCAGTAGGGTAGGCTAAACCGGTCAAAACACACAGACCACTTCAAAGAAGGGAAATGGTCACACACACCTGACGCTGAGGCTGGTGGAGCACTCCTTCAGCTGAACCACCTCCTCCACCCGCGGACGGTGACCATCTTTAATTACCCATGAGGAACAGAAATAATCCGAACGTACCCCTAGTTGCACTACACACCCAAACACACACACACACACACACACACTATAAATACAAAACCTTGGATAGAAACATGACCTGACCAAACACTATCTGAGTTTTGCATAAAATTCAGATAATCTCAATCACCATTTTAACTACAAGAACATACATTAGCGACCACCACAGTTACCAGGAGCACAGATGTTTTTTATAGTCCAGTTGCAGTCTCACCTTGATCATCTACAGTATTCACGCTGACCTGCCTGACCGTTCCATTCACAGTAAACTCCAAAGGCGTACTGACCAAGTGCATGCTGGGAGGCCGCCCCTCTCTGAACTCCTGCACCACCCGGTGGAAAGCTGAGGAAGTGCAGTTAAGTACTGAAAATAAATTGTCAGAGCATTTCAGTTTGCTGGCAGTTTAACTGAATCAATTGCACATCTGGTCCTGGGTGATAGAGAACCTGCAGCATTGTGACCCACATTTAAAACAGTACAGGAGAAAACATTAACCAGACACAATGTCAGCATGTCCTTCAGCTTGTTTTTTGAGGAGTGGTAGGAGAAAACCAGTAAGTTGCTAAACCCAGGAAATATAAAGGATACTAAGAGTGTCAAGCACCTCTCCAGTGGGATAGACGAGACAGGCCTCTCTCTGGTCGTCCTTGAGGGGAAAAAAGGCTAGAGCGCCCCCGGTGGTGATGGGCTGGAACTGCTCCAGCTCCCTCTGGAGCGTTAGCTCTTCATGGAGGAGCTCAGCCAGGAGGGTTGGAGGGATGTCACAGATGACATCCCCCAGCAGGTGGTGGTAGCGGCACACATGCTCCAAGTAATGTCCCAACTCGCACCTGCCCATGGAACACACAGCCAATTTAATACTAAAAAAAAAAAAAATCATGCTGATTGATCATGCTGCTATATACAACTTTAGCTCCCAAAGGCACTCCTGAAGTGCCAGAGCACAGCACAAAGATGCATCTTACATGTACAACGTTTGGCAGACGCTCTTATCCAGAGCGACTTACATATTTATTGGTACTACAGTTGCACTTTCTGGGAATCGAACCCACAACTTTGGTACTGCCAGCCCCTTGATCTACTGGCTCTACGTGAGGACGTGACAGCAGGCAGAAGGCCATGATGTGACCCTCCTACACACACAGCTCCCAGGACAGAGGCATGGATGGATGCAGTGCTTACTTCTTATAGTTTAAGCTTCTAAGAAAGTTCTTCATTCGACCCATTTTGATGACATTCTAGAAGGGGAAAAAAAATGTCACAGTAGCAACAAAATGTAAATGTAACATCTCTTTAAAATTGACCAGGCACATGCAATCACACACGTAAACACACCTTGTGCCCATTTCTACTGAAACCGAAGTGTTCTCCGAGCAGCTGGCCCATAGAGGAGAATGAATCCATATAGTGATGCGTATAGAAATACTGCATCTGCGAAAGAAAAACACGAGCATCAGCCAGCCTCCCTTCACACACAAAGACTCATTTAGCTTTTCCATCAACGAAGAACCAGAACCGTTCAGGTTCAAACCTGTTCTGAGAACAGTGGTGCTAGCTTTTCCTTTCAACACACCCCACACATCACAGTTCGTGCTGAAGAGCTTTTTTATGGAGTATATTTTGTTGTTGGGGGGGGGGGGTCAAAATTAGATTCACAAACTAGAATGGCTAATTAGGAAACTAATTAATTGACTTCTTGTATATAATAAATAAAAAAAAGATATATATTTATATATATAAAAAAAAAGGATAGCACAAACTTACATGCTCTGGGAAGTTCTCTGGACTATAGGAAGGGCCTGAATATACTTTGCAATCTTGGGAAAGAGGAGAAAAAAAAAAACCAAAAACAATTACACAAGAGCACTTCAAAACAATTTTTTTATAAGCGTTACACAGATTTGGCAATTATTCTTTAAAAATATTTTATAATTACGATAAGAACTGCACAGTCTTTACATACACTGCCAATGACAATTGTTGGTGGCAGTGACGAAATAAGGCCTTTTTGTACTGTGGTCATCTAATGATTTTAGGATTAGACAGTTTGTAGAATTAGATTACCTTTGTTGGGAGGCAGAAGTGGGGTAACAAAAGGTTCAGTGGGGATCCATGATTCCCCATCCACCTTGCGCCTTGGCTGGAACTCCCACTGCCTCTGTTCCTCAGAGTCTCCCTGTCAAACAGGCCAGCGCAGAGACGTCAGGCGTGTAAGAGAAAATAACACACTGTGCACACATCTCTGGGCTCTCCTGCTAAAGTCAGCTAGCCATCCACGTTGGCTGGACAAGTCCCAGTAGGAGTTCTGGTCACCCGAAAACCTTTATGAAATTCAGTTGTAATGAGATCTGAATCATCATCGTTTTTCAAATAACGCCCTGTAGCAAAGACGTATCAGGCAATATTGTAACCATCAGAAATAAGGACAGTCAGTTGGCCGAAAGCTTGACCTACCATACTCATGGTAGAGCAAGTACAGGCCTGAAGTAAGCTTATGACTGTGGACACCTGAAAGTCTGCAAGACAGGAAATTCTAATACCAAAAATTGCTGGCCTGCTAAAGAAAATATTTACCAAAAATTATTCATCAAATAGCATTCGAATCACTCAGAACCAAGTAGTTAAAAATCAACACAAACATTTCAAGCTCTTCGTGATATTATATTATAGTTGGGTTTGTTACACGAAGACGGAAAACGTCCAGGATATGCAACCCCCCCCGAAAAGGCGTTACTCAGGCGGTACAACAATCACACATCAAGTCTGACGCACACTTGGCCTACAGGCTTCTTACTACTGCATTTTTGTTTATTCAGACAGAATGCGCACTGGTTATGGTCATTACGTTAGGGTAAAAGTATTTCCCATTTTACTAAAATAAAATTTCGTAATGACATCCATCTCGATGGATGGAGCTGACTGAAGCAATTTGATCGTTTAACTAATGATAACTAGCTAGCACCTCCACTTTCGTAATGAAACATAGGCGCAGCGCACTGGCCGCATGCAGACGTTTCTCTTTGCCAAAAACCTGTCAGCAAAATTCTCTATGGACGGACTTTGTAGCCAACACACAAAACATACAGCATTCCTGATAAGTCTAACCTAACCTAGCTATGTGCTAACTTATAAATGAAGACACCTTTCCTCTGAATACAATCGTACTCCATACTACAGTTTAGGGCTTATAATGTAGTGACAACGTGACGTTGCTACTATTGCACGGTAAATAAAACACTTGTTTTTAAAGGAGTCTTAGTTCCTGCAGTCAAGTCTGTTGACTAGTTAGCTAGATAGCATAGCCTGCAAACACGTCATCTCCATGTGCTCCATAGCTACCTACCCGAGAGGACTCGTCTCTTATCTCAATAACGCTCTCGTAAGACCCCCAGGAACCGTAATCATGCAACTGTTTCAAATTCGGTGGTCCGTTGAGATAGAAATGTGGAAAAAGCTGGCTAGGAAACTTGTTATCCATGCCGGTCGGTATGGCTCGAGCCAGTTTCCCGTCCTCGCTGGCTAACTAGCTACCAAACAAGCCTGGACATGTTTTTCTCGTGCGCGTCGGGGAGTCTTTGCTGAATTGTTGCTTTTTGAGGGGATTAGTCCGATAAAACGTAATTAAAATTCACACCCATACGAGTCTAACAATAAAACTTGTACAATAGCGAAAGAGTATCAGAATGGTACTATATGAGACTAACACGTGTTACACGCGTGTTAAACTACTAGAACGATTCAGGATCAGCCAGCTGATTAGCGCAGTCCACTGGTGCTACGCGAGTTTCATAATAAAAGACCCATTTCATTAGTATTTTTTATTTAAGATGTTTAACACTATTTAAAATGATTTATATTATATATGTTATATTGTCCCGCCGTACGTTCATAAATTGTGAATTTAGACAGATTTGGATATATGAACAGTTATGGCATAGTACAGGTATCTAGACCCGTAGTAAGAACGAGATATGCCAACTGTCAACATATTCACCGTTTTAAGCCTAATATTTAGACTGCTCATGACAAAGGCTACTCATTAGTTGTTGTAGTACACCTCATTATCACTTAATGTGAAAGAACTTTAACGCTCGCAAAACCTGTGCGGTTGCTTAGTTTTTGTTGTGATTATGTCCTTTTCTGAAATGCAAAGCATCTCTTGAATTTGTAAAGTGTTGCACGCAAACGTTTACCTGGCTGAAGATTTCCCACAAGGGGGCGCTATTAGCAGATAAATGGCATTTGTGCGCATTAATAGAATGAAAGAATCACATGACTGTGTGCATGTTATAATACACAAATGAATACATAAATACTGCAAGTGTGTAGTACTACATCTTAGGCATAGGTAACGATGAGGAAGGACCTTAATTATCTTGTTCATGATAGGCTGTTTAATTAACATCAGCGCCACAGAAAGGCTGTTTACAGCCGGTGTTTAAGACGACCTACGCTACACAATACACACTACACTTAAGAGTACCGCTACCCTTGAGGGTTTGAAAATCGAGAAAAAGAAGAAAAAATTCTGAAGTTGAGATGAGACAAGCGCAGCTATGATGTGCTTCATGACATCCTGGTTTCTCATCTCATTAAAGTTAAAATGTGTAAGGTCGCTGTTGACAGCGGTTTTATGCTAACTTGATGTTTAAAAACTGGCGAATCTTGAAAGGTGCGTGCACCTTACGTAGTGTACTACTGAAGTTAAGTCGGTCATGGAAGTGCAATTTCTACACTACAATTAGGGCACTATATACATAATAAAAGTTATAGAATGAACTGTCCTCTACACATAGAATGCATTATTTGTGTATAAGTAACTTGGCTAGTAATAATAAATATAGGTAGTACAGGCAAACCCAAACAGATATATAATATCTGATTACTAGCACAGGTTAGCTGTGAGCTGTCTTCCAATGAGATCGCTGACGACTTTGTTAGTTTTTCATGAACTGAAGTAAGCACAACATACGAACTGGGTTCTAACGTGAATTAAGAGACGAATGCCTAAGATGAATTTTAATTGGGTAAATGAAGATAAATGGTTTCAGTAAGGTATGGGGCTTACTACAAGTCTATTACATACTTTACTGTAAGGAGGTGTGAAAGAAGATCTAATTAAAGGCAGAAATCACCCAGTATTTTATAAAGCATAAAAAAAAGATGTCTCCAGAAATGGGTGGAGAATGTGGAGGCTCTGCAGCTCAGTGTCTGCATAAGGTCTACAGTCACCTGGGCGTCACAGACACACACATCATTTAGGCAGAAGAAAAGGCCTCTAGATGGCCGTGGACCAAAAGGAGCATTCCGTGTGATGCTTGAATGCCAGATGGGGACTCACTGCTCCCAGCTGGGTTGCCTGGGAGACGGTGATTGATGTTTGAAAGATTCAAAACACCTAGTGACCCCAGGTACCATCACTGATAATGTGTCCAAGACATATTTTTTAACCTTAGTAAAAATACATCAGAACAATATTTTAGCTTTGCTGTTTGCTTTAATGATTCGGTTTGTAAACAACATTAAGAGCTATTAAAGCAATAAAGGCCTTCAAAAAATTCAACATTGTGTACAGCTAAAAAAAAGGGTTTTAGAAACAACTGTCACCTTGATCAACAAGGGTAACTCTGTATTAACTTTTCCAACCCCTTATCTTCCCCCCTTTTCCTCAAAACACACACAAACACACACATAGACACACATCCGAGTCCAAGCAACACTTTGTGCCCTTTTCAGTCCTGCCTATTCAAATGACTTGATTTGTTTCCAAGTATAATGGCTGCCACTTGGGAGACAAATGACTGGATTTAACCGTCCAAGATCCAAGTCCTGCTTCGGCTCTCTGAGCAGTGCTTAGAAGAATCCAAATGTGTTTTTGTTCTTTTTAAAACAGACGACACAGTGCACATACATGTCCAATACATATTCCACAAAATTCTAATTAAAAATCTGTAATAGAAGCTACATTATATCCTCAGCTCCAATTTTTGAAGTGGTGAACTCGTATAAAAGACTTGCTGATGAGGACAAATATTTCATTTTGCTAGAGATGATCATAAAAAGCAGTCTTAATATCCCCAGTGTCTTAATATCTTTCCTTAATGTAAATGAATGATAATCTAGCAACCAGCTCAGTAAATGATGTGCTCAACCCCTGTTGAGCCAAGTCCACATTTACCATGTGCTTAAACAGAAATAAGTAAGCTTTGTATGAGTAATATCAGCATAAGTAATGGCCATTGGAAACTCACATTTGTCAGCTTTTGGACTTAAGTTGAAACGCTGAGTGTCTTTCCTTTGCGGTATATGAAGTACAGCTTTGAACTTGTGGCCCTGGACATGATCACAAACAGAAATGGGTCCAGACAGCTGTGGAGGCAGCAGAGGCAGGCGGCCATGCTGAAGTAAGCGAAGAAGCTCTCATTTCTGCTCGAGTAGAGCAGCGTGTAGTGCAGGAAGTGGAGGAAACTGCTCGGGCCAAAACAAAAGATGAAGACAAGCAAGACCAGTGAGCTGGCCCTGATGTAGAGGCCCCAGTCGTGGTGAGAGCGGTTCAGCTGCCAAACGATGGAGGTGTAGCATGCCACAGTGACTAGTAGGGGGAGCAGAAAGCCTAATAAGGTCAGGCCCATGTTGTAATATACCAGAAGATCGTAACTGCTCTGTTTGTCGGGAAGGACGTCATGACAGGTGGTGATCCCAAGCTGAGGGATGTCGTATGTCTGGCGCACCAGAAGCTCAGGGACCATGGCGGCCGAGAAGACGGTCCACATGACTAGGGTGGCCCAGGCAGTGCAGGAGCGCTTGGGAAGACTCTTGTAGAAGAACGGGTGAACGACGGCCAAGTAGCGCTTAGCACTAATGCAGGCGAGCGTATGCGCCGAGCAGTAGAGATTGCCGTAGAAGCAGGCGGTGGTGATGCGACAGGCAGACTCGCCGAACGCCCAGTCGTTGCCAGCCAGGTGATAGTGAGCCTTCAGCACGAGGCTGAGCAGGAGCAGCAGATCGGACACGGCTAAGCTGCAGTACAGAATAGCGGACGACACCATCCGCACCTTCGCCCCGACTGCCGCCAGGATGGCTGCGTTGGAGGGAAGACCTACGGCGATAGCCACAATGTAAATACCCGGAACAGCCCGAGTGCTGACAGCGCCCCTGAGGTACACCATAGTGTCGTTGCTGAGCAACTGTAATGCTGGGCGGGCCGCTGTTGAGGGTGAAAAGTGGGGCAGTGTTTCCGTGGAGTTTGGAGGGAGGGGAAGCTGGACGGGGATGCTGTGGCCCCTGAAAGTCCTCGGCATGGCAAGATCAGTATTGTTTACTTTCTTCTCTGCCTTTTTCCCTGAATGAGAGAAGAGAGTTGGGGTTTTACTGCTTTATTTGTGTTTAATCAGACACAAAACACTGCTCAGCCTTTTTTATTCATGGTGGACTGAAACAGGACATATAACAAAAACACATATTTACTATCCAAATAAAGTCAGTTGCAGAATATTTTATAATGATCTATTAGAAATGATCTTTACTTTTTTTAGTGACGTATGCTTTAGGTGGTATATGCATGCTCAATCTAACCGAATCTGTTAACTTTACACATGGAGTTAATATTTCCAACAGAAATCTCATGGTTCTAAATGTATAATCATATAATACCAGAAGTAGGTTATGAAAGAAATGTCAAGAAAGTAAGTTGATTAAGAGTGAAATTTGCCTTTGTTAGACAACATAAATTGAAGCAAAATATTTTTCAAGTATGTTAAAATAACCTAGATTATGGAATAACACAAACAGCATTTCTAATAGACATTCCTTAAGTCTAAACTAAAATCATACACCTCTAAAGTGAAAAACGCCTAACACTATATCAGTTCAGTCTCTGTTGGTGTCAGGAAATAATGAAATTAAACACAAATGAACAAGTAGCCTAATTAAATGTGAATAATCTGACTGAGAAAAAAATAATTCCACGCAAATGTAGATTATTTCATTATAAGTAAAAGTATGATTTTTTAAGTACCCAAAAAAGTAGGTCCATCAAGCATGAACATAACTATTTATGACCGTACAGTTGCTTCAACGCGCTACAGATTTATGAAGGTTTTACAGATTAACGGTACATTTGCGCAGGTTTCCATAGCACGCTACAGTACTATAAAGCCAGTTTCACATCTTTCAGTGTATTTAATTAAGCACAAAGGTAAATAAAATAACTAGCTATACTTTTTTATACCTTGTGTCACCTCCAAAATAAGCAGCTTCATTAAGAAGATCAGTAGTATTTTCCCCATGGCTGGTAATTGATTTGGTCCAAAGTGAAAACCGCAGTTTGACTGGATTTCGTTGTAACACTGTTGAAGAAAGAAGCGCTAGAAGACGCCGACCTCCTGTGGGTACTCTGTGGACGTATCTACTGAAAAACAACCACAGCCACTCACATTGCTTTTGGCCTCTCTCTCTCTGTCTCTTTCTCTCTCGTCCTCCCTCTATCCGGTACGGAAATTGCCATAAAGCATCTCGAACACATACAGCAACTCGGCACCCCAGTCGGCCAAATGTTTTCGATTTCTCTTATAGCACACTCATAAGTTCAAGTCGTATTTTTTGTTTGCTTATTATATAAATCATAGAGATCATCACAGAGAAACCATAACATGTTTCATTGTTTCACACACAGACTGGACAAAGTATTTTTACGGCTAAATGAGAAATAAAAAGAACTCGCCACAGCTGCATGCCAGACTGTCTGGATCGTGGAGGAAGTGACTTATGTGATACAGATGTTGCCTGTCCAGTGATATTTGCCTTGTCTTCACCTTGCCTTCTGTTTGCAAATGTGCGGAAAGATCAGTCTGTTTAGTCTGTTTCTTTCACTATTTTTTGATGTTTGAGTAAAAGACGGAAATCAATGGAAGAATCCCTCTCCACCAGACAATGAGGGAGGTCTTATCCGAACACACGTAGAATGTAGATAACATAATACAGAGGTTTCAAAATCTTTCGCTGTAGCAATGTTCACTATTATCGTATCGTAGGCTTTTACCAGAAGTGACCGCACAGGAAGCAGATGTCCTGCACATGGCCGTTTTTTGCTGTTTTGCTGTTTAATTGACCTACGGGGACATAGTGCACAAGATCTGAACGCTCAAAACGTTGCTTCTGCACGCTACATAATTGGGCTGCAACTATCAAAGTTTTGCTGAATGAAAGCTACAATTCATTTCGATGTACTCCGTTCGAATTGGAACTGATGAACGTTGTAATGCGAAAAGCTACAAGATTGCAGGCTAGTTGATCTTCACGTCGTGCCAGACATGTGAGTCCAGAACAGGAAACAAGCCAACATGTTAGTCTAGGGTGACCAAAATGTCTTTCTAAAATTATACGTTGCTAAATTTGAATTATTTCTAAAATATTCGAGATTTGGCTTTCCTGTCATACTGACATTTCATACAGTCACCAGATACTTTTTTCCATTGCTTTGATCATTATTTACAGGTTCCACCTTCTCATAGTTCCATAGTTAGTTTTTGTGTGCTCCAGTTCTGTTTGTTTGGCATGAATTAACCGCTGAGGGAGCCCAGGGGGTGGTGTCTGGGGTGATTGTTTCAGCTGTCGTCTTGTTTTTGTGAAATCTGTCTCAAAAACACTTACGTCCTACCACTTCTATGTGTGTGTGTGTGTTCACTCAGCCTGTTATTCAAATTTTTTTAAATTTAATACCTTTTCCTAATTGTTAACAAGAGTGCATTTATAAGTCAATATAGAGACAGAAATGGAGGTAAACAACAGTGAGAAATGCCCTCATGTACAAAAAGAGAGCGAGGTAGAGGTCTAACATCTACGTGATTCATACATGCGCATTGGCAAGTGCTGGACTTTCTAAACAACATCCCATTGCTGTTTAGAGACCCGTCGAGTTTCCATCATCCCCTGCAGATGAGTTCACAGACTTACGTTATGACTAAGCTGAAGAGAACACAGTGTAACCAGCATGAAAGCGTCAGTTGTAACCTACTGTTACATAGAGCATGTATGAATAAACATTGCGGGCCACCTGCATAAGGACAAAAAGTCATCCAAACTATCAGTATCAGTTCTAAATTAAATATTAACAAGAAAATAGATATAAAAATGGTCTGATTAATTACAAATCCCCACTGACAGCTTTTTCACTTATTTATTCTCTCTCTCTGTCTCCCTCTCAAAGCTCTGTCTAAGATAGCCCAATCAGAAATCAATGTGAACAGTTTTTAATGCTGCTGAATCAAATATCCACAGACTGAATAACCACAGACCCTCCTGCTCAAAAGGAAGCAACACATGTTTGCTCTTACCAGAACATTGTTGTCAGTGATTTCATGCCCTGTACATTTCTGAACAGAACTGGAAACCAAACCAAACCATACTCTGTTCTTTTAGTAAGATATAACAAAGCAGTAACCTAGATATACTCTAATGCTGAAGAAAATGGCTGATGTTAGTGATGGCCCCATTAAATGTTTTCATTCCACAAAAAAACAACACAAAGTGCCACATCTCTAAAACCAAAGTCCAGCAGACATTTTGAAAGACAACTGTCAAAATGACTTCTGAATATCCAAAGGCCTTTTTTATCTACTTCACTCTTACAAAACATGATAAAAAAGCACACACACACACACAAACAAATGTATGCACACATAAATTCAGGAAATATTCCTGACATAGTAGGAATTTATGGAAAAATATGTAACCTATGTTTCTGTAACCAATGAATGACGCAAGTGCTCATCTAAATACAGATGATATTCTGCCTCTGAACATGGATGACTTGCCATCAAAAATGTTTTAATTAGAATGAGAAATCTGTCTGTTTGCTGAAGCTAAAATACTGTTGGGCCATGTGACTGATTCAAACAGGACATTAGGAAGATGTAAATTATTATTTGTGAGTTTATTAAAAACCCACATATACTGCGCCACAAGGTTTTTATGTCTTTTTGGAGTATGTGAAATTGTCTTCAAGAAACAAGGATGCACAGTGTCACTGATGAGAAGCAGTAAACCTATTACCGTGATAACTGCACCCCCTTTTGGCAAATTATGTAAAGAATGAGTGTGTGTGTGTGTGTGTGTGTGCGAGTGAGTGTGTACGCACCTGCTAGCTCCATGCTGTTTCTTTAAATTTTTACTTTCTCTTTTAATTTTCTCTCCGAAAATGTTACATTACTCTCACCTTCATATACCCGTATCGAGCACAAGACCCTATGAAAATACGTACATACACATGCACAGAGAGAAAGGGTAACATTTACCAAGGTTAATAAGCCCTCCTGGGTCAGCAAACCCTCTAAACAAGCCTGTTAATGACTGACGCGGGTAACACAACGCGTGTCGCAACCCTCCAACTCAGGAAGCCGTAACTCTGGATACGACAAAACACAAACATCTAAGACTGAAGGATTGAATATCTTTCATTAGAAAACATGGAATTTAGTCTGGGCATTTATTAACAAATTACAACATATTACTTGTCGCGCGAAAAGCCATGCGGCGGCATCCTTCTGAGGATTTCTGCGTTGCAGGCGTTAGGTACTTTTCTTCACACAAAGGAGAGGTGCGTGGAGATTTTGAATAATTTGGGTTGTCTTTATGTATACTATTATATTTTAGCCTATAAAGGAGCTGATAGGTAATTTACTCAAGTAGACCGTACTTGGATAACATAAATTTAACGAAATAAATAGTTTTTCAAACTGCCCACAGGTGAACTGCTGCGCGTTCTCACCCGACTGTCATGTCATCCTAACGTGCTCGGACGACTGCAAGCTTTATCTGTGGGAAGCATCAAGCGGGAAACTCCTGGCCAAAGCACGCGGTCACACAGGTTGGTTGACTGAAATGTTTTCTTTTACCGTTGGTCATCATGTAGACTACATTAGTCATCTGTGTGTTGTTTGACACAATTAATACACAGGCCCCGTGAAATGCTGTGTTTTCTCGAAGGACAGCAATTTCTTCGCGAGTGCCTCTCATGACTGTTCTGTGAGAATTTGGCGCGCTTCAACGCATGAACGCACGCATGTATTGACAGGTCTGTTTCTACTCCAATATGTTCCACAGATTTATGGTAACTATATAACTGTTTTTTCACTTATCAGGACCACCGTCGTCATCATCTTCCGAGTACTCCATGTTATTCTTTGTAAAGCTACAGTTTTAATGAATGCAATCGTATACCAACATTTTATGTGATAAACCCAAGGAATAAGGACCATTTATGACACAGTCAGCTGACCACCAAAGTTAAATAATTTGGTAAAAAGACGTAATGATTTGCTGTCGTGGTGTGTTGCAACGGGCCTCATACGGAACGTTTTTACTTCAGAGCTTCAAGTGCATGTTGCACTTGAATGGATGCCAAAGTCGTGACCAGTGGCAAACACAGACTATATAACATGAGTCCTATTAACCAAGGTGGCAAATTACGAAATTTTAAGAAAGTATCTTTCCAACCAACTTATATATCAACGACGGTTCATTTCTGTGTCGAAATCCCTCGCATATGTATGCTATAAATGTTAGTACTTGTCTAGTGTCATAGTACTTGATGATACTAGAACGCAAACAACTGGAAGTTACAATTTATTGACGTTAGTTTTCGGACGTCCAAGAAATGCTCCGAGCGCGTAGAGATGTTTATTGGGTATAAACATCTTATTCGGTGATGAAACCTTGTTTACCAAGTTGACATTTTCATTGTCCACTATTTTATAGTGTTAACCTACGACTCTTTTTAACATTTCAAAACTGTAAAGCTGTGTGGGTGCGTGAGTTTGTTCACTTTTGTAAACAGTTTGTAAACTGCAGGCCACAGACGAAGTGTTGAGACGGTCAGCTTTAGCGCGGACGGCACAAGGCTCGCGTCGGGGGGTTGGGACAACACGGTGATCCTCTGGGACACGCAGGTGAGCGATGGCCGGTCCCATTCTTCACAGTAAATAAAAAGAAAAAAAATATCATTTTTGCACAGCTGTTTGAGCGCTGATAGCGCCCCCTTGTGGGGGCCCGCTTATTCTTCTAAACGGTGCCTGCCTACACATGGGTCAGACTGATGAACTTTGTTCATCTAAAAAAAAAACCTGAAGGCAATTAGAAAACACACTATTGTGTTCAGTTCTTTTTAAATGAAAACATTTAGATGTGTGGTCAGAATAAAGTGATTTGATTTGATTTGATTTGAAAGAGCAGTGTGGTAGAGGTTAATGTGGTGTTGCCTGCTGCACAGAGTGGGAGGAAGGAGAGAGAGCTACTGGGTCACAGCGCCGCAGTCCAGAGCAGCGCGTTTTCCACAGACTCCCAGTGTCTGGTTAGACACTCTCACACCACACACACAGCCCCATGTTCAAACCGAAACAACACTCATGTACACACACACACACAAACACACAAGCCTGGCATGTTGTTCTGTGGCTATTGCTGAAGCTGCATGCTTGTATGATGATCTAAAGAAGAATGTGTGTGTGTTGTGACATTCCTTCAATCCTTTGGCTGCTTGCAGGCCACGGGCTCGTGGGATCGTTCAGTGAAAGTATGGGGTCTCCATGGTGATGAGGAGGTCGTGACTTTGGAGGGTCACCAGGGAAACGTGGCCTGCTTGTGCTTCTCTACAACTGGGCTGCTAGTGAGGTTCAACATGCACACTCACATTCGTTTGATTAGGATGGATCAAACTGCTCTTTAAGTTATTACTCCACAGTGGCTTTGAACTCCTGCTGAAGTTCTACATTCTTCAGTACTTCTGGTCCTCTATGCCTAACCTAAATCTTATGATAAAATTGTCAGTTGACCTATCACATGACTAATATGACTAAAATAATTTTATAATAATGGCAGTTTTTGTCACAGTCATGGTTCTAGACCTCCTATTTGTAAGGTCACTTTACAGTTCAGAGTTTATAGATCAGCATGTCACGTAATGTAATGTTGGCTGTTGTGTTGGGTGCGTTTTTTGGTCACGTGTTTCAGGCTTCTGGCTCATGGGACGGAACCGTACGCGTGTGGTCGGCAAAGAGCCATGTGTGTGTGTTCGTACTGGACGGCAGTGAGCGAGTGTGGGTCAGGTGTGTGGCTTTCTCAATTGACGGCCAAGTGTTAGCGTCCACCGCCGAAGGAGACGTGGTGAGCGAACGCACACACACACACACACACACACACACACACAGACTCAGTGCTGCATTGGCTAAATGTTCATTAATCTCACAGGTAAAAATCTGGGATATGGTGAATGGCAGGTGTCTTAAGTATCTGCAGGTGAGCTGTGTTAACAGTATCATATTGTGTGCAGGTATTATGGAGTGTGTGGATGTGGTTAGATGACGAGGTCTAAGATTGAAATTTAAGACTTACATAATTACGTGAGGCAGATTCAAGAATATTGCGGGTTGTGTGTGTGCTGCAGGGTCACAAGGATTCGGCTTATGGCTGCGTGTTCAGTCCCAAGGGTTCCTTACTCACTAGTGGCTCTGACCAGCTGGACCTGGGAGAGGAGGCAGACACTGGCAATGGAGAGTGAGAGAAGGGCCCTTGGTGAAGGAAACAAGGGTGGCGGTTCAAAAGGAACAGCTCATTCACAGACCTTTCAGGCATGACTAAGCAGTTTCGGAAAAAATAGCAGTAGGATCCAGTTCACCTTACCATACTGCTATTACTATTGTTTTTGGAGCAAATGTCAAAGCACCTTTTAAGTCACTTTGTAGAAAGGCATCTGCTAAATGTAAATGTAATCAGAAGAATCTACATGTGGAAATCAGTAATATCAATCACAATGGTGGAGCAGCCCACATTTTCTTGCACTAGGCCAGGGATGTCAAGAGTCTGGTTCTGGAGGACCGGCATCCGGCAGTGTGACTACTGCTCTGCTCAGAGTCCCCTGCTAAACGTGACTGAAGTTGAATCAGGTGTTTATTAGTTAATGTTGCACCGCAGCATCAAACTCTGGTCTGAAGATTCACCAAACCGTAAAAACTCATTTGGTCTTTAGTTATAGAGCTGCATGAACTGCTGCACCCCACCATCCTGTGTTTTTCTCTCACGATTATAAACCCATTGACACTGGGCCAAGCATCCTTGATTAGATGTAATTCTCAACTAGATTAAAAAGTTTCACAACTCCCAATTCCTTATGTTTGAGTTATAGGTAGAAGCTGGATAAAGCTCAAACTGCCACACAATCAGTTAATGGGTTTGCTACGTGGTTCGCATTTTACAGTAAACAAACAGCAGTTGGGCCAGTCCACTTCTCCAGACAGACTTGCTCAATAACTGCTCCATGTCTCCCCCCTACAAAAAAACACTGCGTCACATCCAGTGTGGGGTGTTTGTTTTTATTACAGTGGGAAACAAATGCCTCAAGCCTTGACCGCAAACTTGCGGACGGAGTACAGGCGCTTCTTCCGCTGCATCTTCTTGGTCATGAGCCCCTGCTCGTGCTTGGTCAGCTGACGGCGAATGGCGCGGGTCTTCTTGGGCCTCAGGTCCAAGGGCTTGTACTTCTTACCCTGCATAGCGACACGAGAGGGGGCGGAGTTACAAAAGCACGCAGGGCACTTCAGCAGCGATGTGTCGGGCTTCTCAAAGTTCAGCCTAATAAGGCTACAAGACTAGAATGTTTGTTCGTACCCAAATTGATGAACCGAGTGTGTCAGAACAGGGTAGGACAAACTAGCATATTGTAATAGGACATCTCATTTATATACATTATGCATATACAAACCACATATTCCAATATGGCAGCGTGTGCTCCATGGGAACTGAACCCAAGACCTTGGTTTTACTAAGCAACCTGCACTACTGTCTCTGCTAGGTGAGATATAGGAGTACATTTTCTGTCGCTCCATCTTATATAGACACCACCACAAAGCTGGAACCAACTTCATAACGCAGGATTCCTCATCAAGTCAAACAAGTTGAGCCCAAAATAATAATTATCCAAGAGGAAACTAACATCCATCTCTTAGTGGTCAGTTGGCTCTTTGACAAATTCTACCTTAAAATAGTGCTACAGTGGTCAAGAACCCTGGGATCCATACTTGACCCAGGCTCATCAAACCCAAATGAATGTAACTGTAGGCTGCTCACAGCAGATGAGCGTCTTAGAGACTCTGCGGCGAGTGGCCCGAGGTTACTGTAGCAAGAGAGTATTCACGCCGTCTCCAGGGGTACAGGAGGAGCGCTGGGTGATCGTCTTGCTCGAGCACAGCGCCTCTTGCTGGCTATACTGAACACAGACCTTCAGACTAGTGGCCTACTAGACTTCACCTCACATCGGGGTTGTTCTGAGATCAATGAGCTGGATGTGTAAGTGTGGTCAGATAGGCTTCTGCTTATGTTAACCATGCATTAGTAAACAGGACAGGATTCTTGGTCTCAGGCAAAAACTGTGCTCAGCAGCCAATTGCCAACCCAACACCAAAATTTCCTGCCCAAAAAGCACCATGCTACGATCACAGGACTCACCTTATAGAATTTCCTCAGATTCTCTTTCTGCGTCTGGTTGATGACGGTAAGAACTCTGGCAATGGACTTACGAACAACGCGGCTAGAGACAAGAAAACAATAAGTTAAGTGTCTGCATGCACGCACCCACCCACCCACCATTAAGGAATAATTATATAAAGGCAGCAAGCTTTGAGATCTCAACTCAACACAACTCAATAAACATGAACAGAAAAGGCCCAATTTCATTTGTGCTTTGGATCTGGACAACCATTCAGATAAAGACTTCATTGAGCATCATGAATCTCTTTGCAAATGTCCCTAAAACAAGTCAGTTTACAGAAGCTTCCAGTCCCACCATGCCATAGTAAATCACTGTTCAGCATTCTGACCCCCACCAAAGGCTCACTATATCAGGTCAATCCCTTTATGACTGAGCGGTTTAACAGGCAACTTCGGAATATAGAGATAACTATAGAATAGAGGATTGTTAATGTTATGACAAATTACAGCACCCAGTGTAGTATTTTTTTTTTTAGCCACTGTTAGTCAACAGCACACTGCCCTCACAACACTCACATCTTGGAGAGCTTGGAGGCAGCGCCGCCAGTAACCTTGGCAACTCGGAGCTGAGACAATTCCACCTTCAGATCGTCCAGCTGTTTGAGCAGTTCCTCCTTCTTCTTACCGCGCAGATCTCTGGCCTTGATCTTTGCCTAAAAACCACAGAATATTTGAGTGTATTTAAAGTAACCGTACACAGAAAAAAAAATCGTACGTAAGCAAGAAGCACCCTAAAAAGAAGTTACTAAACTTTGTCAAATCTTTATAACATTACATTTTGTTCCAAACAAATGTCTCTAGCCTACTCGAACTGACTAGTCATCTTATGGTTAATAACTATCCGTTTCGCGGAACTCTTGAGACTTTGGCCATCTACACAGCTAGGACCGACAATAACGGGTAAGCGTAACGTTAACACTGTTCTGATTTTATTGTCATACTCTTGTCGAGCATAACCAGCATATCATGCTATTGCCGCACTTGTTAGTTAACTTCATGAGCAATGGCATGATACCCTGCAACAGGACTTTCGGCTTATGTCCTAATTTCCAAATATTCCAGACACAGGATTAATGGGTCATTCGTGGCTTTGTTACTGATCTGGTGGTGGTTCTTAAACATAAACATATGTGACATTGTTTTTTAAGAAACTAACGACGCTTGCTCACAATTTATTAGGCCAACTCCACAGCAGTTTAACCAGCTAGGCTACAAGCCATGGCTAAGTGATCATTTCAGTATTAAACTATATCAACATATCAGGACCATCGCATAAAATATTGTGCTCCGAGACTTGAGAATACACCAATCTGTATGCAGAACTCTTCTGCTGGATAGTTTAACGTTTTAAATTGATACGATTACATTCGATTGAAAGAATGCCATAAAATTCTTACCATTTTTCTCGATGGCTGCCACAAGAAAGGAAGTTGAAGGGGTTACGCTGTAACATCTACCGGGTTATGACGGAACGTTCCATTACAGAGGGGGGAGAAGGAGTTTTGGACGGAATATCGACCGAAGAGAGAATAACAATAAAAGAGCATAATAATAAATTAATTGTAGTTGAAGAGAAATTTAAGAACAAAAAATATTTTAAAGTGTTTTAAGTATAATGTTTAGTATACATTAAATTCCTATTTGTTTTCATACTATGGGATAAGAAATTGCTCTGAAAATCAGTCAAAATTACATCCTGTCAATACAAAAGTTCATGCACTTGTTCATTCATTACTCTAATCACTCTCAAACTTGCAGATGCATTAAATCAGTTAAAGTTATCGTAAATAATAATTACTGTCGTATATAAATGGTCTCTTCCTATGTTTAAGAGGATTCTTCGAAGGATTTTGCGTATCTCTGTGCGTCTGTTTTGTCCTGGTTCAGTTTGACAGGCATACCGGAAGTCCCGCCTATTGCCTTCTCGAAAGCGCATCGAGCATCATGGCGTTAGCAAGCACTATCTACAATTCGCTGTTCAGACGAACATCGGCATTCGCCGTAACGGTTATGGTGTCAGCCGTTGTTTTTGAGCGAATGTTTGATCAAGCTGCGGATACTATTTTCGATAATGTAAACCGAGGGGTAAGTAGCTAACCTTTGTCTCTATGAAAGCTTTAATTGAATCCATGACGACCCTAGCTAGTTTGCTAAAGACTGACCTTACTGTATGCGTCAGAGGACGAGGTCGTGAATAACTAATGTTAGCTGGCTTGGCTATCTCTTCTTGACTACCTAGGTTATACGAACAATGTTTTGTCCGTTAATGTGATTATCCATTTATGAATATAAAATTATTATTAAAAGAGTGATAGTGTTTTGCGTTCTGGTTATGTCGCTGAGCTAGCTGGCTAAATTTGCGCTAGCAGTCTATTTAACCAACTAACTTAGCTATCCAAGACCAATAGAACTCTAATAATGTATTAACTACAACATTTTTATTGTTACCATTTTAGAAATTGTGGAAACATATTAAACACAATTACGAGAAGGAGTAACAGGACGTTTGATTCTTGCCGGAGAGTCCAATCCACCATCGTTCCTGAGATGATCAACCGGTTTTGACAGCGTTTTGTGGATACTATTTCGCGGGATCATCTCTATCCCGACATTGCATAGAGGTGTACAGACTTCCTCTGATGGTCATGGAATCCAGAAAACATCACCACCCCCTCCCCTATCCTCTTTGATGTACGTTATGCCTTGTATTCCTCACAGTTTGTAACTGTATCCTTGGGTTAACCCTGCTTTAATAAATCCAACGATGTAATGCCATTTGTGAGTCTTTCCTGTTTGTCTGGCTGTAGGGCTAGACAGAGGACTGAACTAATAAAAGTACAGAACCAGGAACATTGTAGTGTCCTTTCTAGGCCTGTCTTATCAGTTTACTACCAGCGGTTTCATCTTGTCTAACCCACAGACTGGTATTTTCTCCATAGCCAAAACCTCAGTCTTATGCCTGAGCCTCTATTTAAAGCCAGTCAGGATGTTCTTAAGTCAGATTTGTTTGCTGTCATACAGTTAAGCAAGCGACAAGCTTGCAGTTATTTGCTGGAAAGCATAAGAATATGGGTTGTGTTAGAGTGAACCTTAGAACTAATTGTGTCCACTGTAAGGGGGAAAAATCAAGATTTATTTATATAGCGCTTTTTACAACAGTCACGTCAAAGCAGCTTTACAAGTGTCTGAGTCCAAGCCCACAGTAATCAAGCCAAGGACGACAATGGCAAGGAAAAACTCCCTAAGAGCGTGAGGAAGAAACCTTGAGAGGAACCAAGACTCAAGAGGGGAGTAATGAGTTATGAAATATAACAGTCCAGGGCTGTGGAGATACATGTAGCTGGGGGGAGATCAGGGGTGTTTGGAGGAACCAGGACAGTTGGTTGATGCTCCATCTGTGTCTGGATCAGTAGGAGGTGGTTGGTCTGGGACAGCTAACAGGAAAGCCTTGTCAGTCATTACTCAGTATCAAGCCAGGTAGGAGGGCAGCCATTAGCTGGTTAATAGTAAAGAGAAACGGGACTAAGTATGGAACATGAAATTTCATGCAACTCCAGAACTTGACTATTACAGCCTAGCTAGAAGGACAGAACCAGAAGGTAACACAAACTTGGGGGCACCCTGAGGCGATGGCATCCATCCACTCCACTGTTAACAAACTTGAGTGAATGCGTGCAACGGTGGGACCACGGCACCAGCGTCTCAGTTTACCATAAAAGCCTCCGCCCATGAACCCCTGGATCTGTAATCTTTACCTAAGGATGAATATTAATTACCAAAACGCTAAACTAAATAAGTAAGTTTTTAGCCTAGACTTAAAGATTGAGACTGTGTCAGAGTCCTGGACATTTTCTGGAAGGTTATTCCATAGCGGGGGCGGAGGGGCTTTATAAGCGAAGCCCCCCCCCCTTCTGTTACCTTATTAAATATTGTAACAAGTAAGAAGCAGCATCCTGTGATCTTAGTAAACGTGGGGGTTCATAATAGGAAATAAGTTCTCACAGATAATCAGGAGCGAGCACACGCAGGACTTTATATGTTAATAAAAGAATTTGGAATCAATATGGAATTTAACTGGGAGCCAGTGCAGGGCTGATAAGACTGGGCAGATATGATTGATTTTTCTAGTTCTAGTTAGAACTCTGGCCACAGCATTTTGAACTAGTTGAAGTTTACTTACATTTTTATTGGAGCATCCTAACAGTAGTGAGTTACAGTAGTCTAATCTAAGTGTACTGAAAGGTTTCTAAAAAAAAAAGTGTCCATTTTTTCCCTTCACATACACGATTACCTCATGTACCCTTAATATATCCCTTTATAAATTCCTTAAGTAATTTTGTTCCCTGAAGGCCCAAAGGACAGTCCCACAGAACCATGTCATTTTAATTCAGATTTTAACTGATTGTGTATTTGTTGAAATGTTCATTATCATATAGACACAATTTCTATCAAGATTGAGTTTCTCTGTGTAACAGCTGTGGCAATGTACACAATTACGTTTTTAGCCTTGGCTGAGACAGAATAGAAAGATTTTGCTTATGTGCACCAAAAGCTTAAACTTTCACATTGTGGTGTGACTTGTGTCCTACTGAACATTTCAGGTTCTTGTTAGAAGGTCTGAAACTTAGAAACTGTTAGAAGGCCCCTAAATATGCTCTGTGACTTAAGTACACACATTACTACAAATTTTATCCTCTTGTATCTTGTATCCTCTTTTGTGGGGCGGGGGGGGGGGGGGGGGGGGGGGGGGGGGGGGGGGGGGGGGGGGGGGGGGGGGGGGGGGGGGGGGGGG